>JAQLOL010000026.1:8511338-8532873 GCA_029783665.1 Naso thynnoides | reverse complement strand
ATAATAATGCTGCTAATTTGTTCGAATTGATCAGTAACTATTTATATAGTAACCAATTACACATCAGTATTTATTGTCAAATAATGTGATTTGGGGCTTTGTGGTGAAAAAGCATCATTATCCAGGTTCAAGGGAAGTGATATTAAAGGTGTGCTGCTTCTGTCCTTTACTGTCTGTGCTGTATATTCAAAAACACACAGCATTCACACACACCTCATAAACTCTACATATCAACAGCACTTTGCATGTTAAACTGCATAGGCACCAACAGTGACCTGTCAATGCACCTTGTGAACTCAGAAATCTATTTTTGAAGACCACAAAGGTTGATTTAAGTGGAAGTTTTTAATATTTCTTGTTGATTTTCCTTTATTAAAAAAACCCCCCAAAAAACAAAACAAACTTCATAAAAACTTCTAAATCAACTAATCAAATTTTCATCTGCAAACTTCAAGTTGTTTTACTGCAGCGTTTTCTAATAATTAAATAGCAGAGTCATCTTCAATATGCATACATTTTGGTTGTCAAAAATATTCTTGGCTGGGGAAATTGTTTATCGACCGGTTCACTTGGCCGGTACACTGACATTGTCTTTGTGTCAGTGTCTTCTCTGTGTCTGTCTACTAATAAAATGAGCAGTTTTGCTCATAATGTAACTAATTTTGTGCATTATGTAAGACACTGAAGCCTTGCAGTGTGCAAGCCATCCATTTAATGTCATGTGTCTTCTCTTCTCCCATCCCTGCATGTCTTATGTTGCTGCTACTTAATATTTGAAGTGACTTGCAGGTGCTGCTTCTCATGGCCAAAGCCGATTAACGTGATAAAGACGGTTAAAGTAACAGTGTAAACCTGTGGCGGTGTGATATCCACTGATGCCCGGGTCTGCCTGAGCTCCAGGCTTCATGTCACAAAGTGCCTCCACAGGATTCAGCTGCTGGTGCTGAAAAGGTTTCCATTTAATAGTGACTGTGACATTTTAACCTTTCTGATGAATTTTCCAGATTAACATTACTTGCTATCTGTGTATTGGTCGCTGCTCAACAAGCACACGGGAAGAGTTCAACACAGAGAGGGAGTAATCTGCTTAGAAATGGCGAGAGAAAAGTGTCAGCCTTCATCTTTTCTGCACTCTCCGTGCTCTGTGGAGGTGTCTGTGGCCTTGACAGCAACATTACAAGCACACCAAGTGAGGTGTATGACCCCCGCCACCTCCTTTTCCTCCCCCCAAAAAACATCCACACACACATATACACACACACAGTACACATCCCGCTATGCAAAGGCTTATCCTCACAAGTGTTATCTTTACTGAAGTCCTTCGAGAATCTAATCATGAGAGCTCTGTTTGGGAACCTGAGTGCAGTTTATTCTGTTGAGCTGTACTGCTAGATAGCACTCTGCAACACTCCTCTATGCACAGACCACATGCCACACATGCCGACATTAAGTCCTCACTTCAAACAGACGATGTCTGTTAAACGGAAAACACAACGTGCTGCTGCAGACGCACAGAGATAACGCGGTATTGTCGAACTTTGTGTAATAGAATCCCTGCTCTCGTTGCTCTGACTGTAAACATACGTACGGCAGCAGGAGGGGGCTCATATCCCCGGAGGACAGGCAGAGCTTAGCCATGCCTACAGATTTGAGCCCTCTGGGGAGTAGAGAGGCTGGAAAATCTCTCGGGGTAGGGATGTACAGGAGGTTATATCCCCTACAGACGTTGTTTTTGCCCATGAATGTTTTCTATCGACCTTCCACAGAGTAACATTTGCTTATCATATCTCTCCCCTCTCCGGCTGTCCTCAATAGAACCAGTTTGAGACGTGATGTCTATGTGTTAAATTGGTTGCTCATTGGTGAGAGTGGCATTTAAGCGGGTAATTATTATGTTCTCTCATGCACTGTTCCTTCACCAGCTAAATCTCTCTTTGAAGATCTCAGGTCAGAAGTGGGCCTTTTCTTTTCAAAGTGAGAAAAAATTGGAGTCTATTATGAATCAGAATGCAGTCGAGTAATCCTGAACATGTTATTAACAGCCCATTGTAACACCAGACATGTAATTTGGGAACTTGGATCTTTAATTTTCACTTTAGACTTTTTTTTATTTGAGTCTTCTTGCCTTTTAATTTAGATACCACAATTTTGTAGCAAAAATTAAGTTTTCTTTATCTTTTAACCTGACAGACCCTAACACTGAATAAAAGTTGTAAGGGACATTCAGATATCGCAAGCAGTAACACACCCACAACAACTCCCCATTCATTCTTTAAATGGAGCCTTTCATCTCACCTGCCATGCAAGTAAGTAAAGTGTCAGAGGGACATGTTCACACCCAGCTCTTTACACTTACTAGCATCTGTAGTCATGAGAGACAAGCCGGAAAAAGGTCTTTGTTGTCCAGCTGTAAGAAAAAAGAAAAAAAAATTCTATTGGGAGGCCACTGCATCTGAAATGATCTCAATAAGACAAGGGCACAATCCAGTCGAGAAGTCTCCAGCCACCCTGTCAAGAGATAACTCTGCTCATGTCTGAATCTTTAATCATAGAAGTCCATCTGTTCATTTTGCCTGCATTGTAGCATATTCTCATTCGACACTGTAATCATTATCACGGTTGGGAACTGAAATAGGTTCCAAATGAAAACCAAATCCAAAATGCCAAGAATCCAAGAACCCTCCCATAATAAAAAGAAATTAATGCCACAAACCTTTAAAAAAATTTTTTTTTTAAATTACCGCAGAAAAGTTGCTTTGCTGACATCATACTGTACGCAAATAGAAGGATATTTATCAGCTACTTTATAATAGGGTTGGGCGGTAATATGGCAATAGGCTACCATATCCTCGAGCATTAAAAAAATAGCGACAGTGTCTTCTTCATTACCGTGATGTGATTAAAAATTACATTGTGTGCACTGAAAGTGTTTGTGAGGTTAAAGATGCTATGAAAGTGATGACTGGCCTTTTTGTAAACATGTCACTTGTCAAATACACTGTCCACAAAGAGCAGCATAACTTTCGAAACAATCTTGATTGTGCATTACGTTTTTGTTGTTGTGTAAATCTTCATTTTGGGTTTCCTGCAGTGCTTATAATTTAGGCTGCTGCCTAGACAACACACGCCCCATGCCTTAACTACCATGTATTGATGTTGTCAAAGTTATCTTATTTTGGTACTTTAAGACTGAATATTGAAAATGGTTCCAAAAGTCATTTTCAGCGCTAATGATAGCAGCTGTGCTTTCTCCTCTCTCCAACAAGTTGATGCACACATCCTGCACGCGCACAGGCCAGCCTTAGCCTGGTAAACCAGACCTATTCACCTCAGAGACTAATCTGCTTTGTGAAAAAGGTCTTGGAACCCTCCCATTCACTGCCGTTTCCACCTATCTGAAAACCTGACAGACTAATTGCAATTGCTTTATGTGATGACTCATTGAAAAGTCCGAAGACGGCAGCTCCAGTCCATGTACCCGGTAGCTGACACGAATCATTGATAGCCTACAGACAGATGAGTGCCATGGCTATTAGCTTGAATTTTCCACAACCTGGTAGCTAATCACATAGATGTTGTGTCATGTTTTTACGTCAGTTTTAGTGCTTTTGTCCCGTGTTTTTTTTCAATGAGTTGTATTGTACCCCAGGCTGCGTGAGTTTCATGTCTGGTCGGTAGAAAGACTCCTACTAAAGACTCCTATTCTTAACTACATGTAGTAATCACGAAAAACAGGTCTTGTGGGGTCGCTAAGGTTGTTCTCCATCTTGTTGACTTAATCCTTTTATTTACTGTCGTGTAGTTTCCAATAACGAGGGTTTTGGTTTGCCTGAAATTCCTCTCAAAACAAACATGGCGCCAGCCTCCGAGGGGAAAGATGGGGTAAAGAGCTCTGATTGTTTGTATGGTTGTATGTCTATTCATTTGTGTCCAGAGGCAGTTCTGGACGCCCCTTGGAAATGAACAATAAATTGAGAAGTACCAGACTAATTCTCACTTGAGAATTTGTTTGACTGTGCCAGGGTAGCCCTGCTCCCCCTCACTAACAAACACTGCTATCTGCTCCTCAAGTGCAACGGAACTTCCACAACTGAGTTTTGTAAAAAGAAAACAGCAAGAGGACTGTTTCAAAGTACTTTGCATTTTAAGAAGAAGAACATGGAGAGCTGAAAGATATGTGCAAGCCCACATTCAAGACCAATGCAGAGCAGCGCTCACCAAAGATTCTAACACAACAGTTTGGGTTAAGGACTGAGACACTGACATATTTAAAGAATTTCCAGAGGTTGTTGTCAGCTCCACTTTCATTACACCTGAAGCGTTAAACAAATGAAACAGTAAACTGCCTTTTGATGCGTGATGTTGTTTTTATCCTTGGTTTGGGATGAAGATTGAATGGAGTTTTATTGTGATGATGCGTTCAAGCATTGTTCAGTAAAAATGCATATTTGGCAAAGGTGATTCATTGTGAATAGTTCAATGTAGTGTTAAGCAAGAAATATAACAAATAGGCTACAGCTGAAGAAGAAATAGAAGAAATATATTTGTTTTTCAAACACACCAACCCCCCCAGATGTGTGATCTGTCCATCTGCAAAGAAAGCTTTTTCTCACATTCATGTATATTATCAACTGTTTATTACACAGCTTTATAGACATGAACACATCTGAATAGAAACCAGCCTGAGATCCTCGTGAAAAAGGCAGATAATTATGATTGTGTGAATTTTAAGTGCTGCTAAGAATAAATGGAGGGTAAACACTGGAACTGTTTTATTTGTATGGGTTGCTATGTAGAGGTGTATTTATTCTGATATTTTTGTAAGTTGTGACAGTGAAGCCACAAAAATAAGGGAGGAAATTATTATTGATTATTGATATTAATATACTCTACCAACTAAGTGAAACATAGGAATAAAGATTTAACAAATTCAAGCTGGAGAATTGAATTTACAAACACAGGATGGGACAAAATGGGAGAGGTGCAGAAAGCGCCACACAAAATGAAACATAATAAGCAGTCAACATTTGGCCTCTTTTCTTTTAACATATTGTGTTGAAATGGTGAATGGATAATAAGCAGAACTGGAATCAGAATAGACACAATTCAAGCGTTACCCAACCCCGATCATTATCAACTTTCGAAGCAGATTCTTTGTGTACCTGTTTGACCCAGTGTTACAGTCTGACCGCAGGAAATCACTGTAGTGCACCCTGACACACAGTGCCTACTGGGACACTTCCTCTTCTTTCAAATGTAAGAGGATTTGTTTTATCTTCAAAGGATGCTAATTTGAAATTCAAATTTTGCAGACATGTTTCACTGCACGCAATAAAGGACTTGCTTAAAAATATTCTATGTGAAATAACTCACGACACTACGATCACTCACTACAGCAACAATGTTTATTTAATATCTTTAGATACCTCATTTAGGCACAGTGAGTGGTAAGAGGTATGCAGGACAAATTTCCCACATGCACTCTTCAGCAGCTATCACAAATACCAGAGCTCCCCATTTGTGTCCATAATACAGAGAGTGTATTGGAATTCCTTCACATCTTCAGGATTTAGATAATGTTACACATGAGAGACAATGTACTTGTGTGTATTTTATAGGCTTATAATAGGCTTATGTGTATTTTCTATATTTATTCAGTGGTATTGCACTGTCAATAAAACATAACAATTTCGTGTAGTGTTTAACTATAAAGCAAAATTAATTGCAACCAGCTGGCTGCAACCAAAAACCTACATTACACCATTTTTAATCACTTGTGAGACATTTTCCAGCCTTAAAAAACAGTTTTAATATCAGTGCATATCGGAGAACATGTAGCTGATACTAATATATATGTGTTTGGCCAATATCCGGCATCAACATCAGCAAACCAGTATATCGGTCGGGCCCAAAACAAGATAGCCTTTTTTCTTTGTTTTCTCTGTCTATGATTGAGGAACTCCACTCACTTTGCCCATGTTTTATTGCCCAAACACTCAATTTCTAAAATAACTTCTCCCTCAAAATATGCAATTTTGAGGCTGCTAGTTTCTATGGATTTTAATTGATTTGAGTTGCATCATCATCTACTTCGTGGGTAACTTCAGAAGTGCACCCTTGGACCTCCTCAAGGAGGGGGGCGGATTCTGCCATTAAAATTCTGCCATTAAACTCAGACTGCCTCTCCGCTGGTAGATGCACCAGCTGATCATCAAGCAGTTTCAGAGCCTCAGAGTTTCCCAGACAGACCCAACAATTTCCACCTCTCCGCCAACATCATCTTCAGATATCTGTTCCATAGCTTTGAAGGCAATAGATGTTCCACACGAGTAAGCCTGATAATACTTTAACAGATCTGCACAAGCTGTTCTTTCGACTGCCCTCAGGAGTGTTGTAGACATGACTTTTGTCCCCTCCTTTTTTTGAAAACAGTGTGGGATCCACAGACTGATGCACTCTGACCACTCTGAACTTTGCATACAATGCAGCATAGTTGCTCCTGGGTGAGGCTGAAATAACTGTTCCTTAACACCTGACCTCATGGCTGAAAACCAGTTTAAAAGGGGTGAAACTGGGTTGATTCGCTCACAGATTCTCTCATGTTGAACAGCAAAAATTGAGGTGTTATATCTCCAGGAAATAGAAAATACTGTAACTCTTTAACATGGTTTCAAGCATCTGATTCACCTGTTCAAGGGCTCCTTCAGACTGGGCATAATAAGCGAAAGAAACTGCTTTTGAAAAACCAAGCTTACACATAACATCTTGAAAAACTTCAGACACTTAATTGGTTCTCAGGTCATGCTGCACAAAAAACCAAAAAAGACACAACATCCATTAAGGTCAACAAAACTCTCATTTGAAAGGCTCTCAAGTTCCTGTGAGGCCACAAACATCCATCCAGTCGGCCAGAACTCATTTTGATGGTGTTGACAGTTTAAATAGTGAAAATTTAAAGATTTGTCTTGGTGGGTTAATCAGTCTCCTTCATCTCCTTCAAGATACTCTGACAATATTCTTCTACTTAAATTTGGAAGTCTGCCTTTCTCTCCTCTTTCCTCTCTCAGCTGAAACTTACTGGCTGCTTAATGAGTTAGCGTCAACACAAAACAACGCCCCCTAGTGTAAGGCCTGTAAACTTCTGCTCATATCTAGCCAGCCATGACTAATTCTACCAAAACGCACGCACACAACGCCGGTAATACATTAAAATGCATGCACAAAATGAAACAGCACATCAAGGAGTTTAACTTGTATCATTACTTTATATTCACTAGGATGTTTGCGAGTGGGTTTTAAAGCGCACTTGGGTCCTTTAAACCGTAATGTGTCTCTAAATTGCACATCTTACGACACACTTTGCACTGAAAAGTTATTTTGATGGGTCACACATCTCAGAGGGTTGGGAGATTAGATTGGAGAACTCCTTGTTTTGAAGTTCCACTTCCCTTTAAAGCTCCCTGTCAAATTAAGTATCATTATAGGTGGCTGTTACTTGTTATCAGCAAACTACTGGCCCATCAGGGAGATGCCAACAGTGCACAACCCACGAGTTTCATCCATCTTTCTTATTAGTATTCTTATTAGTGCATGTATTAACCTGTTTTCAGTTTTCATGCCATAATTTATTCAAAAATGTGTCAACTCATACATGAACAATACCATATAAGAACATTAATGAACAGTTAACGTGGGCTGTGAAACCAGGTTACATGTTTTTAAGACTTTTATGTAAACCAGAACTCTTAGCTGAAGCACGTATGATTGCAATTTACAGCTTTCTCAGTTTAGTTAGCATATTTGATGACTAAAGAATTGTGGCCGCTAAAAAAGTTTGCTTGCACATTTCATTGGCTTGAACAAAAAATATTTGATTTCACAGTAAATATAAAATAAAGCACATGCATTGGTTCCCCATCTACTAAACACAGCCCTCTACTATAGGCTGTATTTCACTGAGGTACATGATGAAAGTTTTACACACATTTTCCAGTGGAAAAAAAGACATAAATAATGTAACAAAAAAATAAAATAACTATTTGATGACTGGTGACTCCAGATAGCTGCTTTAGTTCCAGGGTCATGGCTTACTGTGAATAGAACAGAGCCATTGTTAATTTACAAGTAAAATCTGTGCTTTTCCTAGTTTGTCAAGTCCAAATGTCTGCTGTGAAAAAGGCTCCATGTTGCTTTTTTTCCAATTCAAAGCTTCAGCCGCGTTATATTCAGTTTTTCATCGATTTCATATAGCCATCAAACTAACAATGCTGGGTTACTCAAGAACACAAAACAGAAGTGCAACTTGCCAAATTGTTCAGGGCAAGAAGTTTTAAGTGCTCCTGGAAAATTATGTTTGGGCACTTGATTTATGTTTCGCAATTGGTGTCTTTTTCATCATACTCTTTATTTCCAGTTCATGCTGGAAGAATTTTTTTTTCCTCAAAGTGGGAGGTACATAACAACAACTGCTTGATAACGCTCCCTCAGGCTTTATGGAGAAGCTCTGCAGAGACAAATAAACAAATCTATATTGGCCTCTAAAAGCTTGAAGAGACTCCAGCATGACCTAAGATGTAGAGGTGGCCTGCTGCACCAGCCCCCTTGTGAGGTCATCCTGACAGGACCTGACTGACCTCACACAACATTTTAACCTAGCTGAGAACGAAACCCCTACCAGTGGTGTAGCAAGAAAATTCAAATGGGTGGCCTGACTGAGACAGTTACTCCATTTGGATTGCAGAGAAATGGAAACCTCCCTCGTGTTTTTTTTTTTTTTTTTTCTGTGTTGCAAATCGCTGTGGGCCAAAGAGACAATTCTTTTGGTCACTCACTCTTATTTGCTCACGCAGACTTGACTGGCACATAGAAGTACACCATGAGGACTCAATTTTTTAGCTCAAGGGAAAATTACTAACTAATTTTAAAAAAATCGTGAGACAATTATAGATAAGACACAAATGTTGAAAATGTCCTTATTCTCCTCAGAATGCTGACCTAGTTGAGACATCACACTCTGTCCATCCGGCATTGCGTTTCAGGTATTGTGTCGTGTTGTATTGTTCAGCAGTATGTACCGCTCTTTTCAAGAGCTCTTCAAAGTAATTTTTGATCTTTACAGTCTCTGAGTCTTTGTAAGAGCTTTATAGTTAAGGCATTGTGCTGAAGTAAACAAAGAGACAATACAAGAAATTAAAAAAAGGATTATGCTCAGGCTTGCTCATTGTCAGATTAAACAAATGAAAATTTGGGGTACTTTTGTTGTATCACCTTTTTTGTTGGCACCTTGAAGTATGTAGAAAAATTTGTTTTAGTGAAGTTTTTTTTTTTTTTGCAGAATCCATCCAGTGACTTTTTACCATTTTTATACTTAGTAGTCATTATTTAAGATAAGAATGTACTCTCTCACTGATGTATGATTCGTAAATATGTGTGTTTAAATGTCATTCCTTTTTAAATTAAATGACCCTGACTACTAAACTACATTTTCACATGCACTGAATACATCACAGTCTAACACTGACTCAGTCGACAACCTTATAGATTTTAACAGTAAACTTGGGTTCTCAGCAGTGAGAGTAAGTCGAAATGAAAATCACCATAGAAAATGGATCCTCAAGCCTTTTTCCTCCATAGTCGACTCATCTTTCCATCCATTATTTTCAGTCTAAAGTATCAATTGTATTTGTGAATGCATATGTGAAGAGTCATTTGAATTTTTTAAGCATCAAATGGTCACTTAATGATCCGAAATGCTGGTATAAATGTAACCACTTTCTTGTGCCTTGTCGTCGATGAACTTCCACCTGTAGTTTAATATAATTTGACAGAAGATGCAGTGAGTGTTGCAGTTAGAAGGATGAATTGATCTGCTTGTGCTTTTTGCCATAGCCTTCGATTGCACATATTACGGTAAGGTAGTTGCCCTACTTTGGAATACATTAGATGCTTTTTCCAAACAGTATTTTGTTTTTCTTTTACTGTCATTCGCAATCAGAAGTCGGTCATGAGCAAAGCTCGGGAATGCGGCAGTCAGACATGTATCCATTATATCTCCCTCTCTTTTACCCTCCAGCTTATTGTGCAGCGATTGGCTCTATACGTACGCCCCTCGCTCCCTCGCTCTTTCTCTTCTCATCATGACAAGACAAATCCATCTACCAGACACCCGTGGAACATAGGCCGCACAGAGCAACCATCCATGGTTTAACACTGCTCCTCATCACAACAATGTGTGCTAGTACATAATTTTTGCCAACTATAAAAATACAGTGTCCCTGCTTGACAACTGTAATTTACTTATCATTAGTAGCAACACTTTAAAGACTGAGTAAAACTTCATCATAGCTTCATCCCTAACAAACTGCTCTCTCTCCCTCAGGCATGACTAAAAGAGAGCAGTAAAAATGCCTTCATTCATTCAGTATGTATTTTGTTGCATATCTCAACTTCACGGAAAGACAGCAGAAGTCTAAATATTACAAGTCATTTGTTTAAACTTCATGGGCAGTAAAGAAATGCACTTAATTACACACTAATTTCTAGGGGGGATCAGAACACAAAAGGCAAATATGGCACACAGTAGGCAGGCTTGATAAAGCTTCTCATAGGCTATATGGCCCGACCACACAGATTGATTTCATTCTTTAGAAATATGTTTGAATTCATTTGTTACTAGACAACCGACTGACAGGCATATTATGCATTTAGAAAAATTGTGCTATATGAGTACATCAGAGGGCTGTTACCTTATATATTACCTTGTAGACAAACAGGCCTAAATAAGTGGGGTGAAAATGATTTGGCTTTTAAATGGATTTTTTAGGTATGTTCTTTTTTAAAAAATCCCATCATCCCCCAGTATTTCTGTGATGTCATGTCGCATGCCTCTGTTTTGACCCTATTCCAGCCAAACTGTTTGAAGCCAGCTTCCAGTGCCTCTTCAAGGAAACAACTATTATCCTCTTCCCCAAAGCTTTCATAACAGCTCAATAAAACCCCTGCTTAAGAAAAAGTAGCACAGTCAGACTCTTCCCTAATCTTCCTGTTCCTAGTAAACTCTTTTGGGAAAATTCTTTCAGCACAACTATATATTCACCTAATAAATATGTATTTGATGGATAAATGATGTCCCTAATGTTTTCTACTTAGCAAGGCTGTGCTCTGCTATACCACAAACTGCAGAATATCCTGCTACTGGTATGTTTTCTAAAACATTTTGAAGTAGTTACATTTAATTTAGGATAATGTCAAATCCATGGGCTTTATTTTTTAAACCTTCTTTATTTTATCTATTATTCTTATATTTTAAACAGCAGCATTAAGGGTTTTTTTTAGCCTGTCATTAGCAGCAAACCAAGTTCTAATTACAATACTAAAGAATATCTTTGTATAAAATTGTTATGGTGGACATGCTGGTGAAAAGTAACCAATTTATACATTATTCATGATGCAGGTAATGTTGAGTCTCCTTTTAACCACTTTTATTGGTTTCCACAAACCCCTGTGAAAAATATCTCTCTGTTTTGCAGCTCAATGCTCCACTATGTTCTCCAGCTAATTGCCAACTTTATCTGTTGTTTGGTACTGTGCAGGTAGCGCACAATGGGTTTATCATAGCAAAACAGTAAAGATGCGGGTCATAAAACCAAAACAATTAATTAACTGGTGTGAAAAATCTCCAAAAAGGAGTTGGAAGGTGATGGAGTTGAATACAAATTTAGTAGCACTTCATTTATCTGAGGAGCCATGTATTATTAACAACACTGACAAAAGCTGATCTCAAAAGTGTTTGTGTCTTCCTGTATATATTGACACGACACTGTCTGGGATTGGCTGTCCTGTATGGCTGTGAGGCTAAGTGGTGGGCCTTCATAGTGTGATAAAGAAGGGACGTGTTGATAAATGAGAATTCAGAGTGTGAGATTCAGCTGTGGGACGCCAAGAACAGTGTGAGAAGAAGTTGTCGTGAGATTCCATGAGAAAAGACTTTCAGAGAAAGCCCCTTTTTATCACTAAGTTAAGTTCGGAGTTTGTCTGTATGTAAATTCCAATAAAATGAACTGACGATGGATTCCAACCGATAAAAGATGCCCTGGGCCCAGAGACGGAGCTGGCCATCACAGAGCACGCCGAAGAGGAACCACAGCACAGGTAGGTCCTCGTCTCCTTGTTCCTAGTCTGCAGCCAAGGTTAATTAAATACATGCATAGGTATCCAAGCCTTGGAATTCCTAGACATTAAAGCCAAGACCCTGGGGTTTTGATGCCATGACAATATGTGCCAATCAAGGTTTTTAAAAACACATAATAGGGATGGGCATAATTAATCGATTGTCGATAAAAAAACAATTTTTTTGATCATGTGAAATTTTATCAGTCTAATGATATCAGATAGATGTGTTGCATAGTGTGAGTTTTGAAGAGCGAGTCAGTGAGAAGAATGAGTGTCACTATGTGGCAGCATTGAGATATCTTACCAACAGGGGGCGATATTTAACTAGTTTTAGGAGACAGGGGAAATGGAAATTCGCAGCTGCCTATGAGCTGCAGTAGATATCAAACATAAAAATGAAGGGGTCAAGGTGAGATTTGGTGTGGGACCAGTTCGAACTAAAATATAACAGAGTTCATTGTAAACACTGCAATGCTGTGTGTGAGTACAGCACGACAATGACCCAAATGATGTATCATTGGAACAACGTACCTTTGACACTGGTTAATGTCAATACATCCTCCTCGCAACCTGCCATCACCTCAGTCTCAACATGGTCAAATTCTCATTTGATATGATTGTTTTTGGAATCGTTTCTTAAAGAAGCTCAATTGGCCTTTCGCTAAGCCACGCCCCCCTTAGTTTCGGTTGCTATGTCCGACAAGGTTTCAGGGCTTGCATGGAGCTCACAGTCACCAACTGCACTCCCTTGAGAAATATTGACTCATTTTTGGAAAATGAAAAAGCGATTTCAGACAGAAGGTCTGCAATACAAATTTGAATGATATATACAGGATGTCAAACTGAATCAGCAGTGAAAACATGTTAGAGTTATGAATATAAAGATACATGCTAAAGCCAACAGGTCACATGTTCAACATGTGTTCCATTTCATTCATAAAACAAGCAAGGACTCACGAAACAATTAAAGACCCGTGTAGAACAAGGGAAGGACGTGTCTCTTTTTATATTAACGTTAAAATTAAAGTTGGGCTGTTTGGTCAGGTTTGAGTTCGGGTTAAACGCTGTAAACTGTTGCAAGCTGCTCTTTCCAGACTACAGCCGTAGACTTTGGCAGAGCTGGCTATAGCCTTAGTATTCAAATTAAATGGCCAGTATCGAAGAATAATGCAACAAGGCCTCAGTGTTTTTTAAAAGGTTACAGAAGCAGACGTAAAGTTTGCAAAAGTTAGCTGTGCTTTTCAAACTGTGTGGAGTTCAATGGGAAATGAGGACGTGCAAACAGTTTTGCCAGAGTATAACGTAACACTCTTCAGCTTTGATTCGGGAAAGGTAAAGAACGTATCCTCTTCAAGGTTTGTCGAATAACGAGCATCACTTTTAAAAGTGCCTCAGACTGAATGTTTGACCACGACGAGTTCGAAATCCACAGAACCAGCCTGAAAATGATAAAAATCTAAGAAGATTGCATAAAGGTAAATGGAGCCTTGTTGGACCCTTGGGCAGAGCTGGCAGATACTACGCTCAATTGGCCTGTTTGTGTTAGAGCTTAGCGAAAGGTCAGTTGCGTTTAAGAGCATTGTAGCATTGGCTGATTGATATGTGAAGAAATTTGTCTTAAGGCCTTGGGCTCGGCTGCTTTCACAAGCGCTGCATATCTTGTCTAAGTTAAACAGCTGAACTTTAACTGCCTTGTCTTAGAGGATTGTTGTTGGACTATAAGTTCTTGTTGGAATAAATATTTAATTGATGAAAAACATGCTGCATTTTGTTTTTCCTGCTGTGGATATTTTTAATATAAAGAAAATAATGAGTAATTGATATTTGATTTTTTTTTTGATCAAGGTAGTGTCTTCAAATGCCCATCCCTTAAATGTATAATATGGTACAGAATGTGAGTGTGGGTACGGTGGTGTTGGAGGAATAGTCTGAAATCCATCCTGCTGTATCAGTTTAATTTGTCTTGTGAGAGAGACAGTGTAATGCTTTTCAATATGTCACCATTACTTTAGCATCCAAATCCCCTCTGGGACTTCAGTCTTCGGTGCTCTGATTATAGGTTGGCAAAAACACAGCACTCTGTGGTTCTTAAGAATGAAATATTTTTGGCTCGAGCTGGATTTAATCTTTTTATTGAAGTAAAGTCCCCACAAAAATATTTCTGTCTCCCACTGTCTTGGTTTTGTACTCTTGCCAGTGTTTCTAACAGTGGTCATAAATTCTAGGCAGGCACAACCCATTCCCTAAAAACTGCAATCTGATTTATTTGTGGTGTGGAAACTAAGCAAAGACACAAATTGATCAGGCGTTGGCATAGACCTTGATTCTGCAAGTATGTCCATGTGGATACGAATGATGGGTTTGCCATATTTGAATATTCGGCTTTTTATTACTGATATTTTTGGTACATTGTGGTAGTCAGGGAGTAGATCAGATTAGCTGCCGTATGAAGTGATAATATTCACAATATCACCTCCTTATAAAGTGCATACATTTTTAGACATGGGCGGTCAATGCAAGTTCTCTAACTAGTCAAAAATACAATACAAATAATGCAGAATTTATTTTCATAAACTGATTTTTTTTTTTTTTTTTTTTTTTTGGGCATTGGCTTGTTTGCTCCTCATTTCTCAAAGCTGCATTTTCCTGTGATAATCAAATTAGCTTTGAATTCCTGTGATCATCGTACTCATTAAAATGTGTTTATACTGCAGTCAATTTGTCCATGCCTCAATGAAAAGACTGAGTCTCAGTTGTGTGTGCGGCCAATGTTCCACTCCTCTGAAGTTTGAACAGCCTTCTTATTAGGAAACAACTACACGTAAGCCCTCGCACATAATTTACTTTTACTTGTTGAATACTTAATAGTACAGTATATTATATGTAGTTCATGTTGGTTTGCTATTGTAATTTAATGGCCAAGCCATTTAAAGTCCTCAGCGCTTTGAGATACTACATGAAATAAACTCTTGATAGATTTACATTTGTAGTGGAAATAATAAATCTAAAGTAGACTGTAATTCAATAAGTCTGGATTACATTAAGAGAAATGCATCTTAGATTCAATTTAGAACTTATGAGGCTTGAATTATGAAGGACGATTATGTTCTGCCTTCTGCTGTGCCTGCACCAGAACTGAAACTGAGGGAAGAATTTTATCAAACCCTCTGACAGTTAATATAATTGACTTTTATAAATAAACTGCAGTTAAGATAACTATTAGGGAAGATGAGCATTTTGGGGAGATGGCAGTTTGCTTTAAAAACTCAAAAGCCAATTGAGGTCAGCATCATGGGGTATCTTTTTTTCATCTGCTATGCGACTGCAGAACAGTTGCAGCTGTTCTGTAGCGATTAGCTTGACGCATGTGGTGTGTACAAAGTGCTACCAGGCTAACAGCTGAGTCAAAAGTAGAGGGCAAGACCCTCCTAATGGGATTTTTAGAGGAAGACTTTTTCTCCCTTTTTTGATTTCTTGCTCCTATCTCAGTGGGCGTAAGTGAAAAAAGTAAAGTATCCTCCCTTAAAAGTCCCAACGGAAAGTGATTTGCATTGTATTATTCAAATTGCAGTTAAGTGCATAATACGCTCTAATTACACAGCACAGTACTGAGTGTGTTTTGAATTTATGCATTTCATTTTTTAGGCAGAAAAACATGGACTGAATCACTCAAAATAAATAATGAAAGGCGACTGTACAATAGTTCTTAGTGTGCTTGTATTCATTTCACAGAGAGAATAGGGAGACAATGCACGTTTTGATAAGTAAATGTCTAAGCTTATGTGCACCTGATTCCGCTTGTTTGTCAGTCTGTGTGTGTGTGAAGCGTAGGTTCACACGAGGGAAATGCACGAGGGTGTGTGAGACCTCATTCAAGTAGCATTTGCAAATTAATTCTAAGCACTGTTGACATGTAAATGCAGACCTGATGGATGGTGTTTGTCTATAGGGCATTGAGGAAGGTACTTAATTTTCAATGATCTACCTTCCACTGAACTACGGGCTTAATTGCCTTAATATTGTAATCCTGGTTTATTTGGTATGCTAAGCAGTAGGGCTGTACACAATAGTTTAAAGCTTGAAGATTTATTTATAACGTTGATAAATATATTCTGAATCAACATTTGAATGTCGCACAAGAAAACAAAGATTAAGCTACACTAATATTATTTATACCTTTATTGGATTAGCCTGCTGCCTAAAAGTACAAACGTTGTCAAAGATGATTAATCTTCATTAAAATAGTTTTTTTCCTGTGATTAACAAAAGGCAAACTTCTTTAATGTGATGTATCCTTCTATTTGAATGTATGATTTTCAAGACTTTTGCATATTTTCAGGGTGATGACACCACAAAAAAAGACTACAGTCAAAACTTCATTTGAAACCTCATTAGAAGCTTCAAATAAAAAAGAAGACGTCTGTTGCAGCGCTCCTAAGCGGTTACAGTAGCCTGTTATAAACAGCCTTTTTAAGGTGGCTTCTGTGTGATTTACTTCCTCGCCTTGCCGTCTGTATTATAGTTACAGAGGCAGCTTGGAGGGTCAGTTTAAATTCGCCTCTGATTCACCTCTGGAGGAAGTATCAAAGCTGCAACAGAGGTGAGCGAAGCTTGCGTAAATGGCAAGTCGGCGGCCAGGTCAGGGGCAATTATCTTAACAGAGGAGACGTAAACTCTAAGGAGATCAAAAGAATTATAGATATTTATGATTCTTATATTATGGTGAGAGTTTTTCTACTGTTTTTAGGCAGTAGTCACTTCAACTGTTTGTGGTAAAGGTGTGACGGTGTACAAGAGACGTGAAAGCATAAATGTTTAGGAAAAATCCATAACAAAAAAAATGTGGCACATGTTAGGTATTTTTTATTTACAAAGGACATATTAAAGTTGAAGGAAATCAACAGAAATAGGCCTTAACTAGGTGGATTTTTGTGACTGGGCCATTATTATTGTCAGAGTTTTTTGTCAGTTTTTCGCAGTGTAGTTACTTATTTAACTGTTTGGGGTGCATGTCAGGCATTTTTCTTAACAGAGGAAACTGATGCTGATGCTGTTAAATGTCACACCAGTCATGTCTCCTTTGAATCCGCAACGCCAGCTTGCTGTATAAAATGCCATACCGGAGTGGCTCAAAGCTGCCGTTGCTTGGTTCTGTGTAAATTAACAAGGGCGGAGAATTGGTGAGCCTTCTGTGCGGGGCTGTGGAGGCTTCTCTGTGTAAAAAGGGCTGGTGTGTGTATGTGTGGCTGAAGCTGCATCTCAACGATGCTGAAGTTCCTGAAGTTTAAGATGCAGTGAGCAAAATGTTTACAGTCGTATTTGACACAGAACGACCACAATATACCAGTAAGTGTTTCAAGTTTGAAAGGGTTTGCTCTCAAAATCAATGAGGCAGTTATCATTTGCTGTGTATTTAGACTGAAAACAGCTCTGGGTTAGTAAAACACTGTTGTTTCCTTTGGAAGACAAAATATAGATCAAGAGTTTGGAGACGGGATCAAATACTGATGATTGGAGGAATAATCATGATTGGTTTTTCCGATGTCAATTATTAAGGCAGTTTTAACTAACTTGCTATCAGAGCTCAATTGTTATAAAAAATAAT
The DNA here is from genome assembly GCA_029783665.1 of Naso thynnoides. Classification (NCBI taxonomy): domain Eukaryota; kingdom Metazoa; phylum Chordata; class Actinopteri; order Acanthuriformes; family Acanthuridae; genus Naso; species Naso thynnoides. Next base: position 8,515,097 of record JAQLOL010000026.1, on the reverse strand, counting down.
CTTGCATGTGTACATTTAGCAATATTCCTGTTGTGTACTCACTGAACCCCATTAATCAGCACAAATGATGAACATATGTCGGCTGCATCCTCACTGCACTTTATTTTCATAAGCTACTGAACGGGTCGCCTGTTTCGCCTACATACAGGTGCTGTCTTACGTTCTCTTTCATCTTTGGGGAGGATTGAATAACACTAGTAAATGTTCTACACAGCAGGAACAACCACATAAATATTAGGGATGACTAATTGCAAAAGGTTTTGTTTCCTGCATCATATTGTTTAACTGTTGTGGCTGCCTGCCATTGCAAAACATTACCAGCTGTTGCCGAGGTTTCACGTGATTCACACTGATCAAGAAATGGGAGGGTAAACGTAATTCACATGCAACACTGTCAATACCTACATGCAGATAGTTGACATAAATCCAGAGTGGAGCAGAGGAGAGACAAGAGAAATAAAGACAATGTTGTTCGAACCATTTGCAAACAGGCTCGAGAGTGTTGCTAATGCACTGTCAGATCTGATGTTTATGGTTTTAAGCCCACAATCATATTAAAACAAATCTGTGAAACTGATTTGCCCTCGTCGTTTTTTGTCTAGTTTGTAGCCCTAAGAGGAGTGAGCACTGGGCCGGACTCCACTTATTAAACTGTAGCCATTAAAATGAGACATTGACCGGTGCATCAAATTTAATGCCAGTGTGTTTTTTGTGGATTTTATAAGCACTTCTGTGTGCTTTCAAATGCATTGAACATGCAATTGTAAAATTATACCTTCTAAATTTGAAACTTGCACTAGAATAATGGCAGTTTTTAAGGACTAATAGTATGATCAGATATTGTGGAATATTTAAACCTGCAACAAGCCGCTTGCCCCCAACAGCTAAGAGTTTTCTACCCTGTGGTGTGTTATTAATCAGATTATTGTTGATGCATCATGTTTTGTAAGCAGTTTTGACACCAGATCTGTCTGGCCCAGAGAAACAAACGCTCTGTGCTCTCTGCCACACAGAGTGTTGGTTTTTATCTCCACCTAGCTGGAGTGGGAGTTGGGTTGGGGCAGCTCAGTGCTCACATGAGGACAGAAATGGGCAGACACAGGATTTCCAGGAGAAAAAGTACAAAAGATCAAATATCTAGTGTTAACCCTGTTTGTTACTCTTGACCAGCATCCTACACTGTGAGCAAAAATGATGGAGAGACCCAATGACATCAGGATACTAAGGTGGGAATTAAAATAGGTGAGTCATCAAATAACCATTCTATTAATGAACTACAACAGAATAATGCTTCCACAAAACAGACATTTTGATTTGTTCTTGTTGGTTTTTTTTGTTTTGTTTTTTCTTTTAACTGTCATCTGTAAAAAAAGCCTAGGACCAAGGACCCTTTTTGACAATCTATGGTGCATAGTCTAAAGTAAAGAGTGCTAGTTCAAATGGAGGAGGAGTCCAAGTCCATTTTGCTATTAGACAGCACATAATCTGGGCAAAAAGTGAGGTGTGATGTGCAAAAGAGATGGATTTACTCCCTTAATCATAGGTGTGTTAGGGGCTTAACACGGATGGTACCAATCAGCGTGTTGTCTCTCATTCTTTCTAAAAGTCAGGTGTGCTTGAACAAGGCCATTGCTATTTAGATGGTGGAGACAGTCGGTCACAGAAATGAGCACTTTGGAGCACAGGGGTCTGCGAGATGAGAGCACACCAAGCAGAAAAGGGAGCTTCAGTTTTTTAACCAAGCTCCCTGAGGTGAGGCAGGCGCAGGAGGAGACTATCCTCTGGGGGTGTAAGAAAATATTGATACACCTAAATATCAAAAAGTTATTTTTTGTAATATTGTATTGATTCTCAAAAATACAGTCGATTTTTAACTAATAGTTCACATGCAAGGATTTGTGACAACGGTTCACTTTGTACTTTTTTTTAAACCCCTGACAAAAAAGTATTGCTATGTTATTCTGATTGCATTAAAGAAGTTTTTTTTTTTTTTTTTTTTTCTTAAACTCAGATTTGATGGATTTTGCTGTGTGGTCCTTAGTTCATACTGTAACAGTTTTTCTAAAATTAGATTGAAAAAATGCATGGCTGTGTTTACAGTATTGCAATATATGGCAATACATCATATCGAAATCCTCTTATTGTGATACGTATCATTTCGCCAGATTCTTGCTAACACACAGCCATAGTATCCTTGTCATCTGGTATCACCACAACATCTGGCTCAAAGCTAAAAGAGGTCTAATAATGCCAGGAGATGAGAAAAGCAGTAGCTTCCAGTGCATACAGTAATGCACTGACAGACTGATGGGCTATTTAGTTTACTGTGAGGAGTTTTGCTGCGCATCCCCATGTGTCGCAAGTAGAATGTACATGTATTGTGACTGTGCCTGTGTACACGTATCTAAATAGTGTGCCCTGTACTGTAAATAACAGGACATTATGATAGACTTGAGGTATGGTTTTTGTTGTCCAATGGCGCAGATGCTTTATGGTGCCTCAAGACGGCAATCCAGCCACAATGCGTCCAACCACACCTCAGTGTGAGCGCGAGTACATTTGCTATTAAGATGACGTGGTTGCTGGGGTGGAAATGACAACTGCATTATTTGGAAAACAGCAATGACACTTGCCCTGTGCTGTGCGCCACCTCTGCGCCAAGTGAAAGATAGGGCTACTATTGTTAAAATGGTTTTTATCAGAGATGGTTTAAAGGATAAAATGTTATTTCCACTGTGTTACACTGATAATCAGAAGCTCGGGCTCTGTAAAAATACTGTGGTCACAAATTTGAATTTACATTCATATGGATAGTAGTTATGTTGGTGGTTTCGCCATTAACTCCTGAGAGGCCATTAACAATGGCTTGTAATGCGTGTTTAACAAGTGGATTAATTAGATGGTTTGCCTTGAGAGAGAGCAGTGATTTGCCTTCAATAAAACAAGAAAAATATGTTGTTTGCAGATGCCAAAGACTCATAACTGTACAGAGGTGGGTGATAACACGTTACATTTACTAAAGTAACTTTTTGGATAAATAGATCTTGTGAGAGTAGTTTTAATGCAACATACTTTTTACTTTACTTATATATATTGATTAAGAAGGATCATTACTTTTAATCTGTTATATTGGGCTACATTCTGCTTGTTACTTTTATTTTTTCCCATTTTTTCTTCAGTTTTCTGCCAAACGCATCTTTAAATACAGGTCCAGTACAATGTTAATGGTGTAGCCTGGTGTAAACTGAAAATTCAGCACTGATGAGCATTGTTGTCGCTGTAAAATATTTCCTAAACTAAAGTGAGAGAGAGAGAGAGACAGAGAGAGGGAGCGGTGGTAACAAGAAATCCAATATATCAGAAAAATAAAGTGTTTTTTCTGATAGTTTAACAGCGGTTCATTAGCCTACAAATAAACCACAAGACCCCAGCACTGCTGTTTTTTTTGATGGGCTAGGTGTATCACATGAGCTGATGCTGATGTGTGTGTGCTGCTGTGTGACTTTGACGCTAATTGCGTCCGTCGGGTGAACATTGGGCTTTTTTTAAGCTCCTGCCTGCGGGCCGTTTAGCAGATCAAGCCACCAGGAAATCTCCCTGTGTCTGATGGCCAGTCTGGCACGGCAGGTAGGCTACCTGCACACCTGTAACTGGGCCATGGTCATGCCAGATATCCTACGACTCTCCGTCACGCTGTTGGCAAGCTAATGAGCAGTTCACACCTGCCAACCATTGTTCACAGGAGTGTGCTCTGATTTG
>JAQLOL010000026.1:8496935-8511238 GCA_029783665.1 Naso thynnoides | reverse complement strand
CTTTCTTACTCTCACTAAAGTAATTATTTGGAGGACTTTTTACTTTTCACTTCTACTTGAGTAACATTATTTTAAAGTAACATTTCCCTTTGGTAACAGTTTCTGGCCATTCTACTCACCTCTTTTTCTGTAAGCAAATGCAGCAACAGATTTTGAACTCCCGATTACTTTTGAAAAATGCAGGCAAATGATTTTTAGCGTGTGCACAATTAGAATTTGCTGTCGCGTTATGCTGAAGTGTTCAGCTTGTTGGGTTCAAATGCAAACTTTTAGTGTAAGAGTGTGCCCAAATGCTTGTGTTTGTTGCTGTTTTACTGCACATTTGCATTAAAAATACATAGCTTTTTGACACATCAACAACCAAAAAACAAACAAACTGACAAAACAACTCCACCAGCTGTAAACATCTTGCTGCTGCAAAGAATGACAACATTCAAACAGTTATGTATCTCAGCTTCGAGTCCAGAAAGATGACTCCTTATGCCAGAAAAATGAATCATTTGCAGTAATGGCTTCCTAGAACTCCCCTTGCATCAGCTTGAGTATAAAGGAGGATGAGTGGCGAGCTACCAGGATGTTACAATGCTGTTTTCACAGCTCAACAGGAATCATCACCTATTTGACACGCCAACATGGACTCCTACTGTTAATCGAGAAACAAAGATATCACACACACATCCACAGGGCCTTAAAGTGCACACACACTGCTACACATGCGCTCACTTAACTCTTAATTATCATGGATGCTCCAATCATCAATTATTAAATACACTCTAGGCGTTGCTAATGGTATTTTTGGAGAGGAAGCTTTATCTACTGTATGAAGGTAGATGTCTAGTTTGGAAGTCTGTGAAATAATTTATTGCGCCCCCACAGGCAATTTAAATGCTGTCTGTATTTAAATCAACTGAAATGTCTCGGCAAGCTAAGGTGGTTTTGTCTGCATTTTGTAGCCATTTGGAATTAGTTTTTAGCTGGTCTCTCTGATATTATTAAACAAACATTCTCAGGCAGAGGTTACAGTTATGCAGCAGTGCCGGCACTAATCTGCTGGTTTAGTATATTACACCTTGATTTCATCAGTTGTCAGTTTTCCTCCCCAAAGGGAAATTGGGATATTCTGAATCATGAGTTATGTAAATGGCTTAACATGCAGACAGGGCATTTTGACATTTGGATTCATACTGTATGACTACTTACAAGGTTGACAGTTTGATTGACAGAAATACATATTGTAGCAGATGGCTGCAGAATCCAAGCCCAGCGGCGGACATTTCGGGGAAAGAGAATATCTGTCTGAATATACTGTAAGACATCGTATCCAGTGACTCAGAGCAACATAAAACACCTCAATATCAGGGCACAGTGACAGGCTTTGAAATTTACCTCTCAGCTTTGAAAACAAATACTTTCAATTTGGGACAATTCAAGCATCACCAAAGTGAGACGTCGTGCCGGGTGGAGTCGCGATTTTGTATTTCAGAGGGAGAAAGGGAGACAGTGAAAAGGCTTTGGTGGTGAAATCACCAGTGTTGCTTGTCAGCTCCTCTGTAATGGAAAATGTATTTAAAATGGGGTCTACTGGATCTCATTTTACGAATCATTAATAATAAATTGGTGCCATCAATCCTAATGATGACGAGTGCCCTATTATCAGGCCAGCATTTGGGAAATTTCTGTTGGCTTGGATCAATTAATTCCTGTTTTTCTTACTCATTAAACATTTATTTGGTGTCTTGAAAAACGGTGTTCCACAAACAAAAGGACCTTGAGGCCTGTAGCCTTGCTGGTTGGATTGATAACCCATTTGACCTCTGTTGACTGAGAGCGGGGAATGCTAAGCACAAGCTAATGGCCACATACAGTATAAGAAGGGCAAAAGCTAACAATAGCTGAGTTAAATATCCATGACGGTACAGGCTCCAGCCATATGACCATACCAGTACATGACATTATTTGCAGAACTGGGGGCATTATGGTTAGGTGATCATGAATATGTCCTTGAACAACACCCATCACTCATATTTCCGCCCCTTGCTTTCCGCCATGTTTATGAGCGTTTCGTTGATATGCAGTCATTATGAGGATTTACTTCCTCACACAAAGCATGCAGGTGGGTCACGGCACATAAGCACAAGTTATCACTGAGACATATTAAAACAGGGTACCATTTATTAACTGTAAACCATTTTCACAATAGCAACAGAAACATGGGCTCATTTCCAAAATGTGCATTGTTGAAAAAGATACATGTCAGGACATTTATCACGCTGGAGAGTTCATAGAAATGTTTATTGGCCTCTGTGGGACCAGTGATGTATTTCCAAGCTCTAACTCTGAAAAGCAAGCAAGCGAGTGTTGATTTAATTACATTATAACTGTGATTAAAAAGCAACCCTGTGCACAGCCAAAACATTTTGGGTTTGTTGAATGCTTGTTTACATTACAGTCAGACATTAGAATACAAATGATGTGAACTGAGAACACAATATGCTCATTTAGTTAACAGGAGACTTGTGCCATTACTTCTGTGGAATGAATGAAGTGGACCAGGAGAACTGTGCTGGGTGACTAAGGCGTGTGCAAACAGAAGCTTGCCAGATCTTAAGCAGAACACCTAAAACTTCCAACCCCATCAGAGTTCAACATCTGAGTTTTCGGTGTGCTTTGGGGTAGGGGGTAGGGGTTGCTAATTCTTGGACTAACCAAATGAAATATTCATTCAACCATCTACCACCACCCTGACTTGTCAAATTTAACACTTTGATTCAATTCAAAAGCTTTATTATCCATTAATGCAGATAATAATGGAAATTTGTCTTTCGCTGTTCTGTGGCTCATAAAATACGAACTGTAAATGTGGAAGCACAGACCGCAACCTGGTCAATCATGTGTAAGTTAAATAAAAGGTAGATTTGCACTTTTGACTCTCCAGATTCCAACAACGGTACTTGCTAAGCATTAATCTCCTGCTTCGTTGGCAAGTGGAACGCTTGTAAAAGCAGTGGCAATGCTAATGCTAATGCTAGCGCAAGTCAGTGCATTCCACTCTAACCACCTCTGATTAAACTCTCCGCAGTGAACTGAAAGCAGGTCAATATAACGACAGTCTATTGAGTTGCATTTCAATGTTTGTAGTATAATTTAACAAGTCACTCTATGGTTGAATTTCTTTATTTTGTGGCTGCTTAGAGCTTAGGAGCAACAGGAAGTTAACAACCCCCGCAGCTCCAACGGTTTGCCATTACAAACCTACACTGCTGACTACTGGCCTGGCGTGCACATTATAGCTGTACAGCTATACAGTTGTTCTTGTAAACACAGACCTATTTTGAAGACGTAAAGGAAAGACCTTTCCGTTTTTAGTAGGGCTGCTCCCAAGTAAAACGTGGTCTAAGAGTAACCAGCATCACACTGGTGATCTGCTGTTTTGCAGAGTTTTGAGTTTCTCTTGAGACTAACAAGCTGACTTCCTGTGATATGACAGCACCTGTTTTGTTTTTCTCACCATGGCATGGAATGCACCTGCTACAAAGTAATGCTAAGATAGTGAATGAAAAGGCAGAGACATATAATCATCAAGATAACAAAGACATGTGTGAGTGCACAGTGAACATGGCTTTTATTCTGCTCCCTTTTGCAGATTTTCACACAGCTTCATACTGCAGTGCTGCTTGTTGACTTGTCTGTGTGGGATGGTTGTGAAATTGTTTACCTGTTACTCTGAAAAATACAACCTCAAAGTGGTCTTGCACAGTTCGCCAAGCTACACTGTCGATGCAATTTCAGTTAATGTCTCTGCCATTACTGGTGGTCACTGCAGCGATGTTGCCTAATAAATATGCATCCGTGTTATCTTCAGTCTAATGCATTAAAGATGCCAAAGCTCAAAACGCCTTTCTTATGCGCATGAATTATGAATAAAACTGTTTAATACAGAGTAAACTTCCATTTAAATATAAATCATCTCAACTACACAATGACATTACTTTGAGTTCATGTATGGAGTCTGCATGCAGAATGGTCATTAACGTCTCAGCTGGACTGGTGGAGGCTCTGCAGCCACTATCCGAGCCAAGCTCTGCCAGTGGCGAGGCTTCATAAAACATCCTGTTGGCGCCGACTGAATCTGCCAAAGTGATTAAGTGGTTTACGTCTAATTTTTGTAATCATTTAGTGACATCTGTGCTGATGAAAATCTCTAAAGCTAAAACTTTTTCTTCATTCACTTAACATAGCCTGCATTACGCCATGTCCTCGTCTACTTATTACTAAAAAAGCGACAAAATGAAAGTTACATTGTTATTTTTACTTAGATCTGTTTAACTACATAGGATACAGCACTACAGCATATAAATGACAGGGTTTGGACCTGGATATGGTATTTTGAAAGGGTGTTACGACACAATTTAATGACTGGATAGCCATTACTCCCAGAGGATGATCTCTAGTGTAATTGATGACCCCTTGACTCAAAATATCAGTTTGTCCAGTACAGTTTATCTCTTAACAGTTAGCTTAGCTAGTGTGCCTGCAAACCTTCTCATTGTTTTATGGTGGTGTGCTTTATAAATTTGTCACTTCCACTGCACGCATATGAATATTTCAATGGCACCTTGACTGTTTTTTAAATTTAAAATGACCATTTTCATTACTCCAGAGACTGTTATGTTGCCTTGCTAATTAAACAGGCTGTTAATGTGTGTCATGATACAATCCAAATGAGCCACTTCATTTTCACTTTTAGGCCTGTATCATTTTATTTTTTAAAGCCACATTCAGCTCCAGTCAGAGTGGGACCATGAAAATCTGAGGTGCTGGCACCTTTGAATGTTTCTCAGAAAAAACGTAATTACCTCTATTCATCTGTAACCCATGGTAAATTGATGTTTTCTGGCGTGCAATAAGTTCTTGAGAGTTAATACTGTGACGGTGTCCGCTAAGCCTCCACAGGATGTGCTGTTGTGATGCATACTGAATAGACACATTGTATGCCTCAATTCTGGTAAAGACGTATAATTTCCACGTCTGCAAACAGTCTTTCTTTTTCAGATATACTCTCAGCCTGATACTGCTGATTGTTAAGGACGCGATCAGAGCACAACTTTTCCTCTAGCCTCAATTCATATGGCAGATCTACCGCCTGAAGCAACACATGAGTCATGTTTGCAAGCATGCAACCAAGTCTTAGAACCGGGTCTCACTGAAACTGCGTTAGCCCTGTGGCCTGCAGGCAGTCTGTGGCCATTCTTGTGAAATTCATCTATCAATACTGACAACAGCCACGCCATATATTATGATCAATCTTGCAAAAAGTGCTTTGGTTGCCTCAGGTTGGGTTAAGCTTTGATACTGCAACTGTCCTGCACCTCCATAACATGGTACAGCCTAATGTGAGGGTTCCTAGGAACTGAATTGGAAACCTGACTTTTGAGCTCCACGGGAATTCATTGTTTTGAGAGAATGTAATCAAGCAAACAGCACTGTGTATGTAGTTATTAAAACACACTGAATGAACAATAAATGTCACAACATATTAAAACCTGGAATAAATCAATTTCCTCAATAATAACATCCACTTGTCATCAAAGTGTACAGCATGTACCAGCAGGACAGTGTCAATATATTGTGTTCAAATGTTTTTTTGGCATGTTCTCTATATTTTCAGAAACAGAAATTGAATATAAACTGAGTGTATTGTTCTGGGGTTACATTAAACTGTCAACTAGTGATATTGCCCTTCATGAGGAATGCCTCATGAAGAAAAAGTCGAGATGTGATTTAAAAACATTCGCCTCTTGGCAGAACATTCTTATCCGAATTCTGTCAAGGTTTGCCAGTGATATGGATCGTGTTTTATTTTATTTTATTTTATTTTTTTCCTGATGTGTGCGAAAATAGCTCTTTATTGTCTGATGTGGTTCTTTTTATGCCATGTCTTACCCCTTACAAACAAACCAGAGACAGCTGCACATATTGCACTCAGCGAGCTACCACTAAAGCTAAGCGGGCAGGAGTCACACTGAAATTAGGGGCACCTCAGGTAAGAGGCGGTGTCCAAGTCATTTCCTCAACTAGATTGGCTTAGATTAAGACAAACAAGGCCGTTTCCCTCCCAGCTACAAGCCTAGTTGTGACATTTGCATCCATTTAGATGATTGGACGTGACAGCTACCATGTTTCAGCCTTTACTTAGCGGTGTGCTATGCCTTTCTTCTACTTTAATTATTCAGGTCTTTGTTGGACAGAGTATTGCACCTCTCCCTCTCCAGGCCTTTCAACAACATCTGATTTGTTACAAGGCTCTCCCATAAGGCAGAAACTCCTGCTTAACACTTGACTAGTTAGATTTTCAAGTTCAGAATGATCTGGAGCTCCAAGGGTTTTTTAGACTACACTGATTCAGTGTTGCACAAAGGACTGAACCTGATGCTATTCATGGAAACACATGCTGTGTCAAATAGAGACTCAATAATATACTCGACTTAGGGCAACAATTACAATATCATCATATAATCTTTTTTGACGTTGGCCACTGAAGTGTTTGATACGATCTGATATTTTCTGCACCTTTTCCTCTCTAGTTCATTAAACATTTATAAGCTGGTATGTGCTTAACACCTGTGAGGCCCTTCATTCTTTCCTAAGCAAATATGGCAGTGGTGCTTAGGATCACTGTGCATAGTGGTCTGACATGGATACAAAGTAAATCACTGATTAGTGCAAGGTCCTTGAATCCAAATCTGTCCTTGGACCTTCACGCATAAGACCCTCCGACCCAACCGCCATGCTATTGATCACTTTAAATCAATGCTCTTTGGATTCCAGTGATACACACAATGGAAAGGAAATGATAGACAGTATACTTACTCATGTGCAGTATCTAAAGACACTGCAAACAGTATTGCTTTTATGACATGTAGGTCAATCCAAGCAATATAATATGGACAAAAGTGGGCTCTTAAATCTTTCCAAGACTGCTGCATTAATGTGTCAGATACCAGTTATGTGTCAATAGATTCAACAGCAGACTAGTAAGCTGCTCTGGTTTCAGGTTGGCAGGTACTCCATCAAAGATGTTGGGGTATTTTTACTCTAAATAAATCCCTTAACAGCATTTCCTGCAGATAATCAAAGGTATTTTTGTGCTTTGTCTGTGTGTGATTTGTTTTTTTTTTTGGTTAACAAATTAGGTCTCCTTTGATTACAGTTCTTTTTGCCTCAGGCTGCTCAGCAGTATCACACCTGTGTGGATGCTTTTTTAGCCTATTTACTCCAAAAAACATGCATTTCCTGACACATGTTTTTGTCGTGGCTGGTTGCTGTAAATTCCATTTTGTATGAAAACCCACTTTCTAGAGATGCATGGTAGGTCAACAGAAGCTTATGTTATTTTATGATGTTCTGTTGTTGTTTTATGATACTCTGTGGTGATCTCGCCTGGCAACCCCCCTTCTTCTACTCAGCTCCGTCTTCGCTGAGAATCAGTCTGGAAATGAGGCAGAATTGCACAGATACATTTTTGACTTGACCAATCAGCGACTAGTGGGAGTGGTTAAGTTCAATTACGCAGAAGCCAAACACTTGTTCACAGTAGTTCAATCATGGCGGAGGCCTACCGCTTTGGTTTACCGGGCTACCAAAAACCCCTCGTTGTTAAAACTATGGAAAAATAAATACAAGGAATGTTCCGACCAGATGGATAGCAACCTTGGGGACACAAAATGTACTGCTAGTTTGTGATTACTACACGTAGAGAGGAATAGGAGCCTTTAGTCTGAGTTTTTGTACTGATCTGTAAGATGTGTACACAAGACTCACTCAGCCTCAGTTACAACACGTTAAAAAACATTGTAAAAAAGCACTAAAACTGACGAAAATAGCCAATATCACAACACAATATATCAGTATCTGTGGAATTATTTTACAACTTGTGGAAAACTAAAGCTTGCCACTGCTCGTCTTGTCTGTAGCCTGCAGGCTACCGATGTTTGAGTTGCCGTCTCGGGGGAGCGAGAGGCTGGGGCTTCCGATGTTGGTGGTTAGCTGCAGCCTGTAGCTGCTTCTACTCGGTGATAATGTGATTTTATCCCAAACAATAAACGTTTAACTGCCTCTATCCATGATGCGTGGCGCGTCAGAATATCATTCATAACACAATATAACAACCTTATAATAACCTTCCCACTTGTCCGTCTTTTTCACTGAATAGCCAGGTCTACAGCATACGTCATGCAGTCAGTGTCAATGCTGATTGGTTTAAGGCTGCTCCAGTAGTTTTACACTTTACCTGATACCATGCCTACTAGGATTCAAATCCTGCAAAGAATCCCAAATGGAGCGTGGCCAGACCCTTTTCACCAAGTGAATGTATTTGCAAAGTGAATTAGTGGTGATCCTGCAAAACTGTTGAAACCTTTTACATTTAGTTTTGGATTTTCAAGCTCTAAAAATGTCTTTACATGTCGGAAGTGATATAGGGGCGCATTAAATGTGTAGAATAAACAATTGTGTCAATTTCCAGAGAGATTTTTTTACACTATTTTATTTCTACAACAATGACAACTTCTGCAATTGTCTATTTGTTTGCATGTTAAATTGTTAGAATACACTTGCTTGAAGGTGACAGGGTTGTTTGCCTTGTCTGGCTGTTATCAGCATTGTAACATCGTTTTCCATTGGACTAAATCCACAGCCATACAGTTTAATTTTCATTAATGAGAGGGGCATGTTATGTATATGCAATGAATATTTCAGTTATTAAAATTAAATAAAACCAAATAATAGTGTATATTGCTGTCTGGTGTGTTTAATTCTTTTGTGGCAGTAATGTTTACTTTGTTCCTTTTAGAGGCGTTTAAAAAGGTCCTAAAAGTCACATTGTGAAGTGAATTTGTAGCTTAAAGTGTGCAGATACTGTGATTAATAATGCATTGCAGACTTTTAAATCCATTCCCTATTTTCAAATGAATTGCAAGGAAAGATGCCAAAACACCACTTTATTCTCAATGATTTTGTGTACAAATCATGCAGACATACTTGAAGCCTGAAGTGGACAATTTAGCAACATCACTGACAGTACAATCATTTTTTCTTTTTGGTTGGACAAAGGGTGTTAAAAATGGACAAAGCTGATGGGGATAAAGTTAGAACAAAGGAACTAATTTGCAAGTTAATAGTGCTTAATCAGTTTGTCGCATTAGTGCCTGTTATAACAAAGGGATATGGACAGAGGGATTTGGACAAAGAGGGTTTAGAGCCGGTGAAAAGGCCAGGGCCCAGATTTGATAACATTACAATGAGTTTAACATTGTGTTGGCTGAAGGTGAACTGGTGTGGAGTCTTTAGCTAATAATCGGGATAATTATGCTAAATATGTATGTTTATATAGTTAAATAATGAGCTGAATAGTGACAGGTCTACACACATGTGTATACATATGTTGTAAATGTTCATATGATCAGTCATCCTACAAATAGTCCCTTCTTGTGTTCAGACTAAATTTATGAAAAAGCCTGTATAACTATTCACAGGGGAATTGTTAAATAAAGCCCTTTCCTGCTCATAGGCTGACTAAGCAAATTAGACCTTTGGAGAGAGAGAGAGAGAGAGAGAGAGAGAGAGAAGGGGGAGAGAGAGAGAAAGAGAGAGAGATTTACAACCTGTAGCTAATATCTGAATGAATTCCTAACTTTTGTGGGATACAGGCTAGACTCTTGACTCATTAAGGTGATGAATATTCAATTTGTAAAGATAAGATCTTATTCTGCAAAAGAGCAATATTAATAGGGCTGGGTTACATGCTCTTATCCAAACACATAAATTAATCATAACTCCCCCGTGTAGGCAGAGTGTTCTGCAGCAAGCATTGGTAACATAATTAACTTCATTGCAATCACGTAATGTCTACCTGCAGACAAACAGGAGATTTCATGATTTCTTTGTTTGCATGTTTAGCAGAGAAAATGTAGCTGTTGTCCCTTATCCTGGGAGAATAAAAAAAAACTTAATTGTAGAGTTGAGAAATTGTATGGGCTTCCATAAAATTTTATAATAATTGTTACTTATATAGGATTGTTTTCCCAGATTTAATGAAATAGACTGGGTTTTCATTTAGTGGCTTTAATTGCCCAAACCTGTCCATAGAAAATCAGCATATGTTAGTGGTATATCTTCCTACAAATTGCAGAATGTCAAACTAAACTTAATGGACAGTTTTAAGACGCAGTAGCTTCACATTTAATTTGTGTAATACGATTTCAGTGTGGTGAGGCTGTCATATATTTTACGACATCAACTCTCGCATGAGATATACTCTCAAAAGGGAGCAGCTCCTGTAGCAACAGGCAAATATAGTGTCGCTTCAAAACAGAAGCATCAAACAGATGGCATTTTGCACAACATGCAATAATTTTCCTTTATGGCATTCAAGAACCAATGCGACTAAGATCACAACTGGCGGCTTTCATCGCAAGTGCAGATGGTGTTTTTGACTGTTTATGGACAATAGTCTAGAAACCAGGTAAAACTGCTCTGGCATGCTGTGGTTTGCTTCGTGCTGTTTCACAAATATCAGACTTATTAGATTTCTTTCTTTGGTTCTTTTTAAAGCTTTTAGCATTTTTTTTTCTCCCAGGTGGTGTGTACTTTTTTTTTTTCCATATTCACCCCACCACAGCACATCCAACTTCAAAATAAGATTCAGTCTTTCAGCAGCTGTGAATCGTCTTGGAGCACACAATGCAGCTTCAGTTTTACGCCAAAAAATCTGTAACATTATAAAATGGGTAGCTTAAATCAAGCAATCTGACTGGTTGTAAGCTGTAGTATGATAGCAGCGTATGATTGCACATCACCATAAGATCTACACATTTTTAATTTCCTTTGAAAAATGTTCAGTAAAAAATGTTACAGTGATACAAATTAATGCAGTTCTTAATGCAACAATGCACCTCTTAAAAGAACAAATGTTAAAGTTTGAGTGGGCAATTTATCTTTGGTGTCATTGCACTTAAATTCTATAATAGCCTTTCAACATACTGCTATTCAAGTGGTCTGAAAGGACAATACACTTCTGCACGTCTCTGTGGCTCTTTATGCTCTACATTCAGGCTTGGCTCTGTATTCAGAGTATCACAGGGTATTTCGACCAGTAATTTCAGAGAGCATGTGTTTCTGCTGGCTGCTCTACACTGTGCTTTTTGATGACAGGTGATGCTGGTCTGAGCTAGTTGGTAAGTGACGTGCCTTAAATTCAGCCCCTGTGACAACAGCGTCTGCAGGCGACTGTCAGCCAGCGTGAGTCTACCTGAGACAGACCTGTTTACTCTGCGACTGCAACTTTCCCTGCAGCCGTTTCATCTCGTTGTGAATCTTTGGTGCAAACTGGATTTAAAGGAGAGAACATCGACAAATGAAATAAAACGTGAGCTGTAACAAAAACAGAAAAGGGAGTGGGCAGCAGAGTCTCATGCTAGAGCTAGCTTGATTTCCGACTGTTGCCTACCTTGGCTTTAAAACTGTCTCACTAAAACATTGAGTGTCATTTGAGGGGCAGCCCATTCCCCTGCGTAAACCTCCCGCCCCCCTCAAAGAGAAAGGCACAAAACATTTTACTAATGGAATTTACATAATTCATATATGCGCTTGTTTTATTTCAGCAGATAATGTGAATCTTTTATGCATTTCACTGTCTTAAGCAGCGACTCCGTGTTCCTATCGAAAACGTGGCTTATCCATGCTTCACACACAGGTACACAGAGTGAAGAACTGCAGGTTGATTGACAGGACAAGGTTTGTATGTTCTGTGCAATAAAAACTAAAGATGAACAAAGATCGACCCCAAGGGAAACCAGGCAACGATATCTATGTTTTTTAAATATGTCCTTACTCTGCCTGTCATCACCCATCCAGAATCTGGAACCAGTGGCAAGGATGCTATTAGCCTCTGTGCTGCTCAGCGGAGGGAAGCTAGCTTTGCCCCTATGCACTGACACAGCTCTACACACTGACAAGCACAGACAGACAGGCTTTGACCCATCTTAGCTGTCAGATAGAAAAAAAAACTCACCCTGGCTCTACAAGACAGATATCGGTAAAGTTCTTTGTAAAAGTCAAAAAAAAGAAAAGAAAAGAACAGAAAAGAAATGGGTTTTTAGGTGGCCCTTCAGTTTGAAAGTTGTCTCCCTCCCCATTTTGCTATGTTGGGTAACTAGCCAATTCCCTATCCTTACTCCTTCAGTTTAACCCATAGAGCACCCTGCCATCCCTAGACTAGTCTGTGCCCCCTAACCAAATAACTCAGGAAACTCACATATGTCATTACGTTTTTTTAAATTGTCATGCATGCATGTTTTCTCACATATTTTGCGTTATGGTGCTTATCTGTCGTGTTTTTGTTTGCTGAACTTTCATATTGTAAATTGGTCGGACACTTCTCAAGTAACAAGCACATCAAGGGATTTTTACTCAACAGTCTGATTCAGTGCCCGTATCCTGCCATTCCAGGCACACCATCACTTCAGTGTTTGAGTCTTCATTTGCCATGACAACAGTGCAGAGGAAAGAGCATGACACATCTTTGACAGACTGGGGAGTAAAATAGGCTTGTATGTGTTGTTTTCCTGTCACTCTCTGCTTATGTAACAAACATCTATAAAAGCCAGTGCTGCTGCTGCTCCTTGCGCAATCCAAATTGCTTTGCAGAGCTGATAATGGCACTTTATCATGCGTCTGCAGGCATCCAGAGAACGTTAATGGATGCTCCCTGGCTTCATGTAACAGGAAGCACCAAGCCAGCAGGTCAAGTCACAGGCTGAAAATTAAACATTTTGCAGCAGGATGTGATGATGATAAACGCATTTCCCCTGTTGTGCTCCAAAACTGTTACTGTGCTGTATGAGTTGCAGTTCCCAACACACTCAGTTGGCCTAATTATAGGAGATCCATCCAAGTCATCTGTTGTAGGAAAAAACCTGCAATTATTCATGAAGCTCTCATCTTTAAATCCTTTGACTCAATTTACATCTCAGCCTCAAACAATAAATAAAAGAAAGAGGCACTTCTGCTGCCGACTATTCTGCCATAATCACCATGATATATTACACATTACCAGTTATGATAACAAGGTCATTTATTAAGCTAATTAATGCATGAATTTGAGTATTTTCTGTGTCAACATCTCTATTTTTGCATAACCCAAGTGTTATGAATATGATCTCAGGATTGTAAAGCAACAAGTACACACAGGGCTTAAAGGTAATCTTGGTGTGGCAATTAATATGCAAATTGTCTTCTTTGTAGAGGAATCATGCTGTGTTAGAACACAGGTTTTTGAGTGATGACATTAACATGAATGTGTTGACATAGTTGGGGTTAGGTTGTGCCAATGGTGGCTGGAGACATGCATGCAAATTTTATGGCTTTTGAAAACAATCCTTAGTTTTACCGTCAACCAGGTCATTCATGTGAATCATTTCGATCTGTAAAGTTTTTAACAAAAAGAAAACATTTTGCCAAATAGGTTTTTGTAGCAAACATTAACCTGCATTGTTTGGTGAAGATTCCACTGGGCATGAGTGTCTGTTTCTCACCAATCATAGCGTAAAATTGATTTCGGTTAATAAATGTGGTGGCTAAAATAAATTGTCATTTAAATGTTATGCCTTTAAATATTCTGAGCTCAAAGACCTTACCACATGGAGAAGAAAAACTCTGAAAAGAGACAGACACCACCTGATGTCCAAGGTAGAATTCAATAAAACAGTTTGCTCGCTAGTCTCAAAAGTGACGTTAGAGTCAAGTCAAGTCAAGTCAATTTTATTTATATAGCGCAATATCACAACAAATGTTATCTGATGACACTTTACAAATGGAGCAGGTCTAGAACAGACTCTGTGGGCCCTAGTTTCATAGACCGGGCGCAGTCTAGGGGTGTGTCCAGGGACATTTACAAGTTTTGTGCAAAGCACAGTCTGGCGCAGCCCGGCGCAGGCACTCCACCTGTCCCTCCTACTGGCGCAAGTGGGAAGGATGGAGGAGAGAAGGCGTGAGTGAGAAAGGAGGAGGAGAGAAAGCGTGACATGGGATTAACACAGCTGATTCAGATCTTCACCAATCAAAGGAGCTCCTCTCCTCACCTTTAAATGCGTCGCTTGGCAAGGTGCGTTGCAAGTTTTGTCACTTCGCCATCCTGGACAGCAGCAGCAGCGGCAGCAGTGTGAGACACCCAAACTTTTCCCAGGAGGAAACTGATATTTCCTGTCTGGGCGGTCCAAGCTCGCAGTGTCCGAATATATGGAACT
>JAQLOL010000026.1:8460795-8481891 GCA_029783665.1 Naso thynnoides | reverse complement strand
TCTACAAATTCGTTTCATCTTAAATCAAGTCAAACGTGATGCCCCATAGCAGCACGAAGACTGGCAGACTGATTTATGTTTTAATGCTCCCTTCATCTAAGTGCATGCTGTTTACATTCTAAAGTGCATTAATTCATAAGCAAGAGACTTTTCATGCTTCACATGGCATTGTTTATGTATAAGGTTGTGGAGCCACATGTGAGAACTGTTTGTGTTTCCCAGGAGTGAAGGTAATTACCAGAGCTGGGAGTCATGTAAGCCTTTTTTCTCCTCTACTTCCATATTTAATACGCCCCAATGTATGATTTTCACCACAGAGGAAAATATGTACAATGTGCTGAAATGACACATGGAAGGCTTTTGGCTTTGAGCCTCAGAATGACATGTGTGGGCTTTACTGAAGCAGGATGTTTCCAAGTATATAAATAACGTTAAGCCAGAATGATAACATTTAATTAAATGAGTCAGCTGGGAAGGTCTGCTTTACTCATTTGTCTGGATGCCTTCAATGCCAGAGCCTATTATTTCACACCAACAGAGCTATTTCCTTTTCTCTAAAAACATCACTAATGATAGGTGTTTTGCCTATAGTATGTACCTATTGTATATTCTCTTTTGCTTGTTATAATGGTTTGCTGTCGCACAACAGTGTATTTCTGTTCAGGCCACAGTGCAGCCTGTTTGTTACTAGATGACAGAGCACCAGAGGGAGTCACAAGTACTATCTCAAATGTCAGAATATGCACAAACATCCTTGCCATGAGTTCTTCTGTCTTTCTCTCCAAGTCAATAACATTCTTTGTGCATTGAAGAAAAATCAATGTGTGCGAGGCACGGTGGTATTGTGAATTCAAGACACACCAAAACCCACTGCAGAAATTTCTCCCGATGATTCAGGATGGATGCTGTGTGTGTGTGAAAATTGCACATCATCCAGCTGTCAGGGAGTGAAGAATGCAAAGGAAATAAGTCAAGGTGAAATCAAGCCTTTTCGACACTATCATGTGTGAAAGAGATGTGCTCTGCTTCCTCGCCGCTCGAGACGCACGCCCGCCGAACATGAAAAAGCCGGAAGATGAAAAAAGAAAACAAATCAAGTATTCTCTGTGTTTTCTCTACAGGCATGTCAATATGAGGGTAAATGACTGTTCAATATTCTCCACCGACCACCAAAATGATGAGAGAGGTGATGAAAGAGTTACAACTGCTGCAGTGTATTAGAGAGAGAGTTGGTGCAGCAAGGAGGGAAGGGAGGAGCGAGAGAGAGGAAAGACAAACTGACAGACGGATTCAGAGACAAAGAGCAGAGAAAATATTTAGCGGAAGCCTTAGAGAAGACTGTTTACATGACTGTTGCACTTTAATTTGCTTCTAATGCACTCCCATCTACAGCCTGATCAATTATTTACACAATATTTTCCTTTTATACTTAAGTCGTGCTATTTAGTGGGATGAAAAAATCCAAACATTTATTGCCTTTGGTTTAATTCAGCCTCTTCAATTGGCTTCATGATGCATTCAGGCTTATCAGACATGCTCTGCCCACACTGGTTGTATTGAGAATCAGATCACAATGCACAGTGAAAGGCTTTTCCCGGTACCTATCGACGCATTCTCCAGGGAGAACTCCTACACACATTCTACTCCATGGCCGTGTGAAGATGTGTGGTGTTGGACTGAGGTAACATTTGATAAAGTGGCGCTCTCATACAAAACTCATTAACACAACGTGATGTTGTTGTGTAGGAGGACATATGGAGTATGCTGTAAATGGGGAGCTTTCGCAGGTGGCAGTAACGGGATTGTCTGAGCTCAAATGCAGATATAAAAGAGAAAAACAACAAGATTTGTTCAATTTTGTTGTGTTTAAATGTATAGTCTGGGACCCAGGTTACAGTTGGAATTGTACGAAGAATAAAACAAACAAATGAAAAATGACAGCGGTGGACATCATTTTGAGTTTGCCCTCCTTGTTTGTGGTATGGTTCAGCAGTTGTTGAGGTTACTTCTAAAACAATGTCTCAGGAGCTGTTTTTCCAAATGAAAAAGTGAGATTGGATTACAATGAAACTGAACTCCAGACGGAATAAAGACCATGGGGAATAGAACCACAAAAAGAGAATGAATCAAAATGCCACAACACATGTTGAATGTTTTCTTTTTCCCACAGAAATGTCGCTTAGCGGCTACCGCAGGTCAGAGTGATACCTCCTCTGGGACTCATAAAGTGATTTGTCAAGTCCGTGTGTCTCATTGTCAAGTGTGCCTTTTAATGGAACAAGCTTGCTCCCTGACCTGAAATACTTGTCTTGTCAGCCTAACTTAATATAGCCCAAACCATCAGATTTACTCAAGTGACTTTGGCAGATTTTTGTGGCAAACATAAAGATCAACCCAATATCCATTTTTCACATTTGAAACTTCTATTAAAGTTTTCAAAAACCTTTAACATCTGTCATATTTGATGACATCACCCAAAGAAATCATTGAACAAAGAATGTGAATAAATTGACTATTCAGACTTTGGCTGATCCAATAAGGGTATAAAGTAATGATAAAATAATAATCATGCCGCAGGCAGGAGTGACGATAAAATAAACCAGAATATTTAAAATTAGAGGCAATTTTTGCACAGAGATCCCACCACCTTTAATTTTTTTACACTGGCACAAAGAACATCAGAATCAGACATCAGAGTAGTGCTGTCCCATTGTGTGATTTTAGATGGTGTGCTGGCATTGTGTGATATAAAGAAACAGGATTGGTGTGATGTCTTATGTGATGTGTAATCCAGCAGTGTTGGCATCTAGTGATACGTAATGTGTTGGGTAATGCTTTCTGTTACATGTTTAGAGGATAAGGAGCTCCTGGACTGTGTTAATTTGTGGTGACATAATCATCATCATTTTTGAAAAACTTAACGACAGCGTGTCTGTATTCATAACACAATCCCATGGTGTACAAAATCGTGTTGTAGGAGCTCCACAGTTTTAACACGCAACGCAGCATTAGTTGTTTCAGCGGCCATGTTCCACCAACATTCGTACTGTCAGGACATCAGTGACAAGAGTCTCAACACTCATTGGCTGTCACGGCGCAGCATTACACAATGTCGCCTGAAAAGTTCAATATTTTTAACTTAGAACGATGAGGCGATGGACACTGCGTCATGTGATTCACGTTGCATGTATTGTGAGATTCACATCGCCTGAGGTGTCATCACATCAAACGTGTCTTTGCATGTACTTTGTATGTAATCTTGTGGCACTCATCACATTCATCGCTTTCTGTCTGAGTGCAGCTTTAAGATGTCATTGAACGTTGTCCTGTCCTGGGGTGCTGACCTGTGATGTGCTTCACCACTGCCAACTGGCTGCTGTTTTCTACCTCTCCTTTACACCTTGGACAGGCTTTGTAAAAAGAGCTAATGTGTCTGGAAAGTTTTTTTTTTTAAAATCCAAAATCTGAGCAGTCCAATGCAGAATTTCAGTGTGACTGACAGTCATTGTGCAAAAGATGGGGGCTGTAACCTTGGTAACAATGTCAGAAATGGGCCTACTGTAGCCTGATAAAAGGACAATTTTCAGCCTGATGCAGGAAAGGAATAAAATCAACCCTATTCTATCAAGGAATGTAACACATTGATACATTACATATTTAATGCACACTTCTTTTGTGCTAAACCACCTGCCAGAGTCAGCTTGATACTGGCAGTGAATCTGTCTATACAAGAAGAATACAGAGCTGCAGATATGTCAGTGGTGCCTGCAAAGACTGCTGGCTCTCATAAGCCAAAGATCAATAGAAAATAAGTTTCTAATACAACTGCCAATTTAAACTCTAGGCTCTGGACTTCTATGTGCATCTGTGAGGGAATAACAGTAAGTTTTAAACAGAATGAATGAACATCAAAAACAAACAAACAATCAAAAAAAACTGTCCGGCACTGAATGCTGATCTAGAATTCAAATGTCAACATAATGAATGAAGCTTCCAACTGTCGGCAAAGCCAGAGGGAAAGGTTTGTAGTTGTAACTGTGCATCTGTAGTGTTTTTGAACTCAATAAGGAGAAATTGTCATCCATTGAGATTCACTGACCCCTCACTCATCTCCGCAGGCTTACTTTGCATGTAGACTTATCATGATCCTTATCAGGATTAGTGTAATGTGGAGATTAATTAAAGGATAATTCAGTTTTTTGTGCAATATTCAGAGATCTTTGTGGCCTTGAATTTGTCAGAGTACTGGAGCTTGTATTTATCAAACCTCTCTGAATTTTTTATTCAGGTATTGTTCAAAAAGTTTGTTCTGGTACATAAAAAATAGTAACAATGACATAGACGTAAGAGGAAATGACAAAGCCTTAAATGGGCACATTCGAACAAATGAAGAACGCATATTAGGCAATTATTTACACTGCATGTAAAATATGATATGAAAAAGAAAAGCCATTTTCTCAGTGTGGTGACAAAAATATTGTTTCACTATGGGACATTATTTTACTTTCACACATGTAAATTGGTTAACACTCCAAGTGCTATTCAATGAATGGGCCAGGAGAGAATAATTCCCTCAACTGGATGTATGTAAGTGTAACATTAGAGTAGACACTTGGGAGCAGTGCTACCTTTTAAATATTCCATCTAAATGTGAACCGTTGCAAAGGTACAATTTGAGTATCACCGTTTTCCACTTTTGGAAACCTTAAATTTCTGAAAGCCTAAGTACCAAAGCCATTCGGTTTCTTCCATTCAGATGAGAATGTTTTCTTTAGTTTACAATTGCTGCTGTCTTCAGCTTCTCTTTTCTTGCTCAACTATAAACATTCAGACACACACAGTGGGGACCACAATACAAAAGACCAAAATACACACTATTCCGTGCTATTGGTGATGTCAGCACCTTTGCTTTCATCGCACAGTAGCAGGAATTGACAAGGCTTGACAAGCTGGAATGGCTTGTAGACTACCCACTGCTGAAATGGCTGGTTCGTGTGACGTGAGGCTGTAATCTTTAGCTTGGAAGAACTGGGCTCAGGAAGAGGACCAGCAGGTCATCTCCACTATTAGCTGCCTTGGCCAATCATGCTGCCCCCCAGCCATCAACCATGATTACTGAAATTTAACCTTGTCGAACCAAATTTTCGTTGGTCGACATTGTTGGCTAGTGGAGCTTATGTAGACTGCTAGACCTTGCTTAAGTAACTTTTTTCTCAGCATCAAACTAATCAGCACCTTTTCAAAGAACCAGCCCAATTAAAGCATCTTTCCCGAGTGCAAAAAGGCAAAAAAGCATCATGTATGTGCAATTTAGTCCGGATTTCTATCCAAGCGAGGGTTGGCAAGTGTTCAAGCTCAATGATGAATAGATACTGGCCCTCCATGACCAGACTGTTCTGTGTTTATTTTGTGAGTTAACCTGTTTGCCTGGCTTTGGCTTGTTGTGAAGATGATGCATGGAAATATGGATAATATTTTGATATTGAGCTACAGTCAAGAGAAACTGTGTGAACGTTAAGCCTCAATCGAAGCCAGCTAAATAACAAGAGAATTAGGTTGGATCCCGGTAACTCTGTTGTTGTGTGGAGGCCTAGTCTCTATGATCCTTGCTTGTGTGTGTGTGTGTGTGTGTGTGTGTGTTGTTGCTGTGTATAAATCTACTTAACAGACATGCACTGAAAGTAACAATATAGCTTCTTGTAAAAAGAAACTTACTTGGCCATGCAATGTAACTTTAGTTCAAGTTCAAGTTTATTTTTACAGCACATTTAAAAACAGCCATAGTTGACCAAAGTGCTTAACGGGTTCAAAAAACAAGATGCATGAGGAAAAAAAACACAAACAAAGCATACAAGGCTAGACAAACAATAGATGAAGCCAAGTGTCAGAGCTCAACTCAAATTGAAAGCTTAATGAGTAGAGGTAGGTCTTAAGCAAGGACTTTTAGTTGTCCGAACAGTTCTTATCTGAATATGCAAACTATTCGACAAATTTGGAGCAGCCACTGAAAAGGGTCAGTAACCTCTTTTTTTTTTTTTTAGCCTGGATCTGGAAACATCAAGGATTGGATGACCAGTGCTTTAGTTGGGTTATGCACACGTTAAAGCTCAGCTCAATAGGGCGGCACCAACCTATTTACACCTTAAAAACCAGCACAAAATTTTAAAATCAATCCTGAAGAGGACAGGAAGTCGGTGGAGCAAGGCTAAAACTAGAGTGATACACACTTTTTCTTGTCCCAGTCAGAAGCTGAGCAGCTGCATTCTGAACTAACTGTAACCAGCAAAGAGAAGATTGGTCTAATCCCACATATAAAGTAATCCAAATGAGTCAGAATAAATGCATGAATGACTCTTTCAAAGTCTTTGCATGGCAGATAGGGCTTGACTTTAGCCAGCAGTCTTGGCTGAAAGAAGCTAGCTTAGACAACTGAACTAATCTGCCTGCCAAATTTAAAAGCACTGTCAAAAAGTCACACCCAGATTCTTGATGAATGGTTGAAAGAATGACCCTGAAGTGCCAAGAGCGCCAACAGAGTAATTAAGTTGCTAATGGCAATCATTTAATTTAAGCTAACATTTAAATTGGTTCAACAACAACAACAACATGCATACCGTATATTATATACCGTCAAAGAAATTTGCCTTTAAATTACATAATAGAATCTGCTTAAATGTCTTTTTAGTTTAATACTGGCCCATGCTGGCTCACAGAATTTTGCAATTGTATTAGATTACAGTGTGTACTGTCTTGTATGACAGACTCACATACAAGACTGAAATTTGAGCTAACACTGAAACACAGTAGCTCCTGGATTTGCAGAAGATGACAGACAATATCCTGGTTCAAAATAGGAAAAAAAGACAAACTTGCTGCCAGTTTCAAAGAAAAAATTTAACTCATCCCAACTGTTTGTACCACCTTAATCCGCATAAGACCCAGAATCAAGTTAATCTCATGGCTGGACTGGAGGCACATGAAATTCTCTCTAACCCTGAAGAAAAACAAAGACTGCCATCAAGATGTAGGAACCTAAATAAACATTTGCGAGCAAATAAACAGAAAAGATTCCCATTAAAGGTCAAGTGCTTAAATCTGGAACAGAGACATGACCAGGCTGTAATCCCAAGCTTTGCCTGAGCATCAACTGCCATGTTCTGAACAAATAGAAATGTCAGAGCCGGACACAAAGCCATCTCCCCGGGAGGCTCTTTTCATCACTGCAATATGCAAGAGAAATTGTTTACATGCCAACCATCAGGGATGAGAATGAAGACGACAGGTACAGTAAAAGAGAAAGGAGCGAGAAATACAGATAGTGAGAGTGCAGCGGAGATGGAAACACGGGGGAAAAGTGTGTGTGTGTGTGTGTGTGTGTGTGGGGGGGGGCTGGGGCTGACAATATGTGCGTATAATCCTGGATATATTAAACTCAAGGGTGTGCTGCTGGGTTTTTATGTTAATAATGTGCACCAGCACATGGCAGGCAAACAGGTCGTGGCTGCTCCCCTCATTAAATGAGGTCATTTACTATACCGGCAGGACTTAACACAACCTGAGATGAGCGCAATTGTGTCTGCAGCATGCTGCAGCGATGCCCCTTTAATGCAGCACGCATGTGGTTACGAACCGAATGCTGTGCCATGTGTCAAAATACACACAGCCTTTTTTTTCTGAACATATAAAAGGACAAAGGAATGCATTACATCATAGTGTGAAGCATGCAAATACCACATCAAAAGAGATGTGATTTGACTGCATTTCTAGCTGCCTATTTTATCAGTGGCAGTGACTCCGTGCTGCTCAGTAAAAATGTATTTGCTGAGCATATTTTCCTCATCGTGTCCCTCTAACTGTCCATAAGGACAGATGCCCACAGCCACTGAGTACATCCTGGTTCACTGAGCCCTTCACTTCATCATAATCTTTGTCTCATCAAATCACATCATAGTTATTTCCCTCATGATGTAGCAATTTGTCATTGTAGTTTCAGTTGACTGCATTGTAAAAGCCCGAAATCCACCTTATGTTTACTTTGTTATTGTGTCGTGATCAATTTAAAACATAACAAAAAGGCGGCGAGTCTTCGTAAAGTACTGCTCCGCATTACATGTTCAACATAATCAGTAATATTGTAATTACAATTCCAATATTAATTGCCCCTCATGCATGAACAAACTTAGGGAGTTTAAAGCAATTACGAGTGTTATACTGTTTATCTTTTATCTGGGCACTGCCTTTGAACCTGAATATGCAGTAAAAGCTGAGGAATAACACTGAACGAGAAACTGTGAGCTAGCAGGAGTTGTTAAGCGTCTTATGCATAAAAGAGTGTCTTGTTTAAGAGTTCACTTTGATCTCCAGCAGTGTCACTGACTCGCACGCACACATACACAAAAATAATAAAGAATAACAAACTGCAAAATGCTACATGAAGCCTTACACTTTGAAGTAGGTGTATAAAAACAATAAAATCCCACATCAGTGCACTCTTTTTGGGTCTTCAATGGAACTGAAAAGAATGTTTGCTCTTTTAAGTAGCTCTCAGAAATTGTACTATTTATCACAAAGCTTGACGTTATGCAAAACTTTATGAAAGGAATACTAAAATTACACAGGCTTAGTAAAACTCTCTGACCAATTATGTCTTCTTTAAAGGCACTTGTTTACTCTTCAGGCATGACTTTGTCATTTTGTGAGTGATTTTCTAAAATACCACTTATAAACTACAACTCGTTGTTGTTGTTGGCAAATAGAGCAAAAACTGAAATACAAGGTTCTTTTATTAATGCACATTTAAAGAGTAAGGCGAGTAGACCTTGACGATTTACCCCGTAAATTAGGCTAAATTAATTCCAAATCTAGGTGTAAACATCAGCATCTAATTCTTCAAATGGACTGTGGCACTTTACTCAGCTATAAATTTCACTTCTCTAAATGAACGCAATCATTGCCAGTTTCAGGCAGATTGGCATCTTATTACACACACTCAGGCAGTGAAGTGTGAGTCTTCGTATACCCAGAATTCCTTGGGGTGCAGGTGCAGCCTTTGGACTTCTACAAAGTCAGTCTCCAGTTGTATTGCTGTTCCTTGCGTCATCAATTGTCACCTTATGTCAGCAGAGATTTGAGATTTGTCTGCTGTCTGTGTACACTTTCAGCAGCGGCTGGAAAAAAATATTTTGGAAGAAATCTCGCTGATCACTGCTACAATTATTTTTTCATTTTTTGTTTTTTACAAGACTAGGCTATACAAAATCAGATACATTACTCAGTGTTTTCATACAGATACACTTTGGATTAATAAAATGGCCTGAGGAGTGATTTCAAATTTAAACGTATTATATTTTATTCTTCCTCCGATCAGTACTCGATATTAGCCCCTAAGTATGTTTGGGTATCCGAAAGGATAAAATGGTATCGGAAAATCTCTATGCACCGATCTTACTTTTCTTTTGTTTTTTTTAGTTCTGATACCGATCTGACATCAGCATATAGAAAAAATAAAATGTTTTGATATTTTCACAGTCCTAAACTACTAATCCCGTATGGGTGTGATATTAAAAAGTAGTTGTGTGGCCTGGCTCAGCTTAGCTTTTTGTAAAACATTAACAAATACAGACAGAAAATATGAATGCCACATAACTGTCTTTTATTATGTGGAAAAGTACATAAAACAATAAATTGAAGAATAATTAACAATTCCTTTAAAACTTAAGGTACAATCATAATCTAGTAAAGTAAAAGGATTTACATGGAACAATATAAAACAGTAGTGCAACAGCAACTTAAAAACTTTAATCTGTGAAAAAATCTTATTTAAATCTAAAAGAGCACAGTATGAAGTTACCCCTAAAGCAAAATGAACATTTTCTGCAGCTGCAGTTTCTTCACCTTAAAAGCATTTAACAGGCAAAACTTTGGGTGACTTTTATGTTGAAATGGGCTAGTCACAGGAAATACAACATGTTGAGTAGCTTACCTAGTGATCCGCTACCGATCATCAAAAATGTGTTTGTGGAGCAAAACAACACTCATTATCGGCATTTGTAAGTAATATTAAAGTAATGGAAGGAAAAAAGAACTGTTAGGTTCAAGAGGTATATGTATAAACTATAAGTTATCAAGTTCTCTATTAGCATCCGAAATATTAGCTGAGTATATTGCAAATTTTTACTGAATTTTTAGAAATTCTGCAAAAGAAAATATGCATTTATGTGTGTTTCAATCCACTACTATTAGGCAAATGTTAAGAGTAAGTTCATCAAAATAAGCATTAGGTGGTGCAACATTTTTCAGTCAGGTGTCATTTATCACAGCAGAGCAAGACAGAGCAATGTAATAACGTAATTTAAAAAAGCAAATAAACAAACACAAACGTAAAGAAGACAAGGGAAAATGCATCTAAGTCAAGAAATGTCGAAGTTTCCTCATCAGTCCACACATCCCTTGTGTTTTTGTCTGCTGCTGCCACCATTGCTTCTCCAGTACAGACGACTACTGTCGCTTTCTAAACTTTCTAAACTTTCTAAATCTCATTCTTTAGTCGCTAAATCTGTTTCCATTGCACTTCTTTAAATTTACCCTTTGTCAATACCACAAATTTTCCACCTCCCTCAAGTATAAAACTTTTTTTGCAATATTTTGGGATTTTTCTGAATTTTATGTGTTTCCACTCAGGTGTTTTTACACACAAATTGAAAATGTGCATAAAAACAGCCCGACGGAAACCCAGCTTTTGTGAAGTAGCAAAAACATGCATATTAGGCAGGTTGGCCCCATGTGGCGGCGCACCCAGTCACAGTGGCTCAGCACCAACCCTCCATTCTAACCTTGCAATTTTCTTGTGCAATTCATTGTATAATGACAATAAAGATGCTTTACCTTTACCTTTGCTTTTTGCGTTTCACTTTCAAAACTAATCCTCCACCATCGTACTGCTGGTCAAATCTCCTTACTCTCATCACATTACATAGTGAAATGTCACTTTGTCCTAAGCAACTGCATGGATCTGAGATGCTTGCAGCAGATCAGGATGAAATTCTATGCATGCCACTGTGGCATGATGTGATGTGCGTCTCACACATAGAATCTAACTAAATAGATGGGCTTTATGGATCAGACCCATTGTCACTGGTACTTGATCTACAGAGGCTATCCGGTCAATATCGGGGCCTTATATCAATATCGGATTGGTGCATCCCTAACACAAACACACATTGTTTTTTTGACTTGACTATTTTATCTCAGTTTGGTTTGTTTTTAAATTCAGTTTTTGTAAGATGTGAATGTTGTGGAGCCAAGTGAGTGTTTTCCCCTTACTGACTGATTCCCTGACTGATGCACATGTGCTAGAGTTTCAAACCTGCCAACCTTGGGGAAAATACCACAATACCAAAATGTGGCTGTGGGCCGGCATGGTCTGCATCAGCTCACGGCAAATTCTGCTCAGTGAACACACACACACACACGCAAGCCTTTCTTCAACAGTTGTCAATGTTAGAGTAATGATCAAAAATCTATAATTTAATTTGACATGATTTTTAAACTATCGCTTGAATGGGCTATGTTATAATATACACTATTGTAACCTTAAAAGTATCAGTATAAGTGAGTCAAACCACTTTATCACAATTAAAGTCTACGTATATGATATGTGTGCTTATACAAACTAATGACCACAAGTGAGTTACATTATTTATTGATATGGAAATAATTTATTTTGTATACGGTAAAATGTTTTTATTTTCAAGCACTTACAGAAACCTAAACAACTCAACAAAATATGTTACAAAGAAATCGATTTTAGACCATGTAATCTGGAAATGTTGCATATTGTATTTAAGATAATTGTCTTTAAAATCTTGGCTGTTACAGGACCCCTTAAAATTTCTCGCTCATGCATTACCCTTTAATTTGCTACAATACTGTAACAACAGAAAACAAAACAATAGTGGTAAAAAAAAAGTTCAACATTTTGTCCACAAAGGTCAATAAAAACCTGCAAGAACCATTCATGCAGAGTGGCATCTCCAGAAATAAAGCAATGAGGTTTAAACCTTCAAGTATGTTTTTTCTATTGCCAAAAAGCACAAGTTTATGAATAAGCACAGAGAAAAACACTTTGTCTCAAAATAAAATGGTTTTCGGATGAGTGAACCCTATCATTGTAACTGTAGTTCAAAGTCATGGTTTATAAATACATTGTTTTGAAGACAAATCTAAAAGAGCACCAATGAGTCTGGGCTTTGGGAGGAAAGCTAAAAAATACATTTTAAAAGCATATGTATAAAAAACATATTTATAATTACAAATATTTTAAAAATAAGTTCTTTTTTTGTCTTTTTTCAAGAAATTATGAAAATTTAAAATCCTTGTTCCATGTTTTTAGGAAGAAAATGAATATCTTGACATTTTTGACTGTTGGTTGGGGAAAAACAACCTTGTAATTCAATGATAATGAAAATATTCATTGATTGCAGCCCAGTTTATGACAAAAAGTCCAGTGTTGACCTCCACTAAAGTGTCATAGTCTGTGAGGTCAGCTGTTTGTCAGCAGGCAACATTTCACTTGGCAGAAGACAAAAGAATCATATAAAAAAAAGGCAAAGTTTGGTCAAATGGTGGCGGCTGAGGAAAAAAACTAAATTGCAAATGGATGCAATCACGTGACCTTTTGCCCTTGATGGACAAGATATCACACAACGGAAAACTACTAAATTGAACTCAAATTTTAGAATGTCAGACTGTATAGTATTGGGTGTGTGTGTAAATCATTTTCTTTCTCTAACATAATCAGGAAATGCTTACGTAAGTGTACATTCAAAAAGATGTTCACCTATATGAAGTACAGGAGTTGGAGAGCAAATTGAGTTTGTTCCCTAAGTACCGGTGGGATCCAGTAACCCCCATGACCAAGTGATTCAGTAAATGGAAAGAGAAAAACTCTGCCAAGTGCAGTGGAACAGCGAGAGCTCATTTTAAGAGTGTCTACTGTAATGAAGGTTTGCATGTCTTCATTCTCACATCAAAAAATGACAACTGGACACATTTTATTTGCACTAAATCTGGCGGTTATTCATTACTTTCCACTCAATTTCCTTATATAAAGTATTGGAAGTCGAACTACCAAGCAGCACTGCCAGCTCAAACACCCAACCATTGCAGAGATCTTAAATGGTCGACTGTAAATAATGAATGTTAGTCTTCTGTTGTCTCTATATCATACATGAGAAAGCTTTTATGCAGTCAAGAAGTGGAGTCGAAAAAGTCAACGTACCATAACCCCAAGGTCACTTACTTTTTATTGTATCAGTGTAATACCCACACCGTTGAACAAATAGCAGACAGGAGCTGTGCTATTAGAGTCAAGTGAGGACAAAAGAGCCAGAAAGGTGGAGAAAGGGATGAGTCAACCAAAGTTCAATTACATTGGAACATTAGAGATATGAAGTGTTAATTGTGCCTCTTCCATATGTCTGTCTTCATGAGGCACCTGCACTTACCTTTGAAAGCCCTCTATGTGTGTGCCGTTCAACACAGGTATACAAACCACAAAACAATTTAAACAAAACATGTTCTAGATGTTTTTCTTCTCATCTTGATCTGTATAAATTACAATGTACTCCTCTTTTTGCCTCATTAGAAAAATACAAAACGAAACAAAGAGACTGCCATAAATTCACTGTAGGTGTTGATATTGGTTTAGGTTTAGAGTTTGCATAGCTACAAGAAGTAACACTGCATGTACAATTTGCAAGGATGCCGCAGTGATTATGTCCAGACACAACACTGAACAAAGTCTCCTAAAAGACACTTCCTGATCATGAAAGAAAATGCTTTCTTTCATCAATATTGCCAATAAAAGAGTACCACATCTTGTTCATCCCCATTCAAGTCCTAACTTTCAATCTCCATTTCATTTGAGGTAATTTCTCACAGGACTGAGGTTTGTTATTGCCCACGTCAGTCGCTTTCTTCACTTTTTCGATTTTCTCATTCCAGAATTGCTGTCATGTTTCTCTTCTGTGCCGCCACTCTGCCTCTACAAAAGCTAATTGTGTGAAATTATGCTGTCTGCCTCAAGTCATTGGTAGTCCACTTAAAGTAGTTCTTTTTTCAATGAAAATGACAATGTTTCACACTCGGTTCTGTTGAGTTGTAGTATGTCAGATAATTATCTAGCTCATCACCAAGCTTCATTAAAACAACAGATAACCATACTTACCTGTTGGTAATCATGGCTGTTTAATGGATTTAATACTACAGAATGCCACACATGTAAATGCTGGACCACATTCAGTGTTTTTCAGGTTTTCCACAATTATTTAGTACTTTCTAGTCTAAATTGTACAAAGTATAACATGCGTTCAGCCAGGAATTGGAAGTAATCAGTGCACTTTGTGTAATGAGACTGATTTCAGGGGATTATTTAGGAGGTTGACTTATTTTTTTATATGTATAGTTATTGGTCATATATTTTAAGAAGTTCTGCTCTTATTCATGTTTAAGCTAACAGCACATTAAACATTTTAAAGATAAATCTGCCAATTACTTTGACAAATAATCCATTTGTATGAGAACAGATAAAAGTAGCCTTCTAATTGACTTCAACAATCACTAAATTATCCAAATAGCTAAAACTGGACATGAAAGGGAGGGGTTAAGGGAGGATTTGAGGGCCTTATGCTGGGGTCAGACAACAAGATGTTTTTAACTGTTAAAATGTTCATTGTGTCAGATAGGTGATTATAGAATCATAAATTCTTGTCGTGTTGTGGCTGAAAGACATGACAGACTGCTAGTTGCTCCCTGACCAATCATTTGCTGCAGTCATGGCATGCGTGATGTCACTAGAAAGAAAGCATTTGCAACTGACTGCAACTATTACTGACAAGCCTTTGTGGGAGGTAAACAAAAAATCAAACATGGTAGTCTTTTTGTTAGGACGTCGTGAGGTGTCCAAGGTGCAATGTACGTTTTCGACCATTATGACACATCATGCAAAATAAAACGATCAATCGTTGTGCCAGACACTCATTGACCGTTCCGGAGCCCACCCGACTCCCTACGTCTTCCGGGGCTGGGCTATTATCAGGCTGATTAAGTGTAGTCTGAACCCAACATTAGAGATGGTCATTACAGAATGGGCAGTTCCAAAGTCAAACGAGTTGTGCTAAAGCACATGAAAGTCAGACACAGATATTTTTCACACTTGAAATGCACAATATGTAATTTCTACCACTAGACGTCTCTCTATCAAAATACTAAAAAAGAAAAGATGGAGTTTGAAATATCACATTATGTTAAGTTATGTTTCCGGACTTCCTTCCTCACTCCGACTCTGACTGGTGTTTCTCTGGAAGTTAGCAACAGTCGACAAAATGAAACATGTGTTACCTTGAAATAATAACAAGTTCTATTATTAGACATTGTTGGAAACTTTCAAGATAATGTAAGTACGCAACTCAACAAAAAATAACACAGAGACAAACGTTTTTTCAATGTGGAACTGTTACACTATGAAATTTAAGCTCTGTATTAGTAATTGGATATAACACTAAACATAAATGCGAAAGATGATTTATTCCAACAAAACCTTGTTTGTCATTAAAAAAAAACAACCTAAAATCATCATGAGATAATAAATATCTGTATATCAGTCCAAAAACTCCAGTATCGGTCAAGCTTTAGTGATGCTGCTTAAAAAAATGTGTAAAAATTTGTACATTAGTGCAGGACACAAACACAACAAATTAGTATATAAGTGATTTATAAGAAAATTAACTTAGCTAACCTTGTTTGCTTATGCTGACCAAAGCAGACATGTTTTATTGATTGTAATGTGATCATGACGTGTTGATGGGGTTGACAGGCGGCTGCTGTGTCCCTTATTTGCGGGACTGCGTTCTGTTGCTGCAGAAGAGTTCACCGTAACGTTATAGTGCCCATACCAAACAGATGTTCAGATTATTGTTCTGCAAACAGTAAAGAACTGAATCATAGCTTTTTAAATGTGGTGAAAGAATGAAAAAATAGCACCATATTTCTGTCATTCAAGCTTTCCAACACAGTCTCTTTCACACTTACTCTCTCAGCTTGCTTGACCGTTCTCTTATTTTTAAAAAAAGGAAAGCTCTGAACGTTATAAAGAGCCAAGGAGAGATGTCCTCTACTCTGTCGTGACAGGGTTGTACAGCTCAATGACATGCCCCTCCCATAACAGCGAACAGCATGGATGCATCCCAGCTTCAACCACAATGTGAGTCACATTGGCAGAGTGGCGCTGTCCATGTTTTTGCTCACTGACTCCATGCAGAAGAAGAAGCAATCAATGTCATGAGGCAAGATATTTTGAATAACAAATGATTTGTGTGTCCAAACTGCACCAAAAGCACACATGCACATCCTGAGGTCATCAGCAACACACCTGCCAAGTTTAAAGTCAGTCTGAACTACGGTTCTCATGCTATGCGAAGGACAGGCATATATATACAGACATACAGAGATTCCTCGCCGTTATAGAAGGATTATTTCAAGAGGATTTACCTGTTTCAATTTAATTTCAGGATAATTTTTGATTAATTCATTTATAAATTCAATCACACACCTCATTAGCAGAGAAGTAAAGAAATTACTTACATCAAAGAGGAAAATATGAGAGAAATTTATCAGAAGTTTGAATCATGATCAGATCAACATCTGAAGCACTCAGAAAGATGACAGATGATGTGGCAGACTGAAAGAGTCACGTGACTAGGCAACTAGAAAACATTCAAATTGAAAGGCAGCAGTGAATTGCACTCTGAGGAGTTGTTTGCCCTGAGGAGAGTGCCACTGGCAGCCAGTGTACTAGCATGCGCGGCCACTGAGTGAGTATGAAACCATTTGGCCTGCTGCCTCCAATCCCTAACATGCAGACCCCTCTAATGGACTAAGAGTGCTTAGCATCAACTTTGAATAAATTTACTAAAATTTTCTTTATACACTCTTATACTTCATGACTGCTTTAGTTTGACAGCGATGTTTCCTCCTGTTTCCACTACCGTTTTCCTTTAACTTTCAGTCTCATCTGGAACACAAAATTTGATTTTAATCCTCTCCTCAACCTTAAAAATCTCCCTTGAGACTTAACGTAGAATTATTAAAACGATAAAACTCCCATTAAAGCTTTCAATCTGTTTGCAAAGAGTTCTGATACTCCAAATGTTTTCCTCTCATCATTAATTAACACTAACTGCATGTCAAGATGATTATAAGACCTTTATTTACACAGCATAAATATATAGCAGCATTACAATCTCTCATTATCTTAAACGGCAGGAAGCCACTCTACATAACAACACCTTATCCTCAACACCCTCTATGATTCATTCTTGTTAACTCTCTTTGAAAGATCAAAGGTTAACTGAGGTTAATAGAGAGCACATGCACACTGACAAAAACATGATAAGTAATTATGAGAATATTGAGCTACATTCATCTTTGTGAGTCTTTTTCTTTATTTTTATTTTTTTTATCCTAATCATCATTTCTCTTTTGAGATAACACCAGACATCGTAATTACTCTATTGACATGTCACGGTATTGTTGTATCACAAATACAAGTTGGTGCGCATC
The DNA here is from genome assembly GCA_029783665.1 of Naso thynnoides. Classification (NCBI taxonomy): domain Eukaryota; kingdom Metazoa; phylum Chordata; class Actinopteri; order Acanthuriformes; family Acanthuridae; genus Naso; species Naso thynnoides. The sequence continues at coordinate 8,464,272 of JAQLOL010000026.1, read as the reverse complement.
AGCACTCTTCACCAGCCAAGCTATTCAGAAATAAAGTGATTTATGTACTAAAAAATAAAAAAAAATGTTTCTTTTGCGAACCTATTTTAAGATTAATAGAGCACTAAATAAATATGCAGGCTCAGTGGATCCCATGTTATTTTCAGTTTTAAACTGTGTGTTAATTAAAAAAGAATCCAATAAACCATGTCCTCTTGCTTCACCATGATTATTTTGGAGCTCCTAAGTGAAGTCAACGTAAATAGCATCATTTCATGGTCTAAAACCTGCTAGTATGACCAAGGTGTGTGGGGGGTTTCTTTGTACTCGTTTGTTCAGCAAAATGGAAGCTAATAAAAAATTGCAGGGAACACACATTTCTTTTCAATAGAATGAGCGACCCGTTGGGGCATGAAATCATTATGAAACTGTGGCATATGGGAGAGACGGCAGGCAACCGCAGAGGACTGCACTCACTCATAGTCTTCATCTGAATGAAACCCTCCAAAGTCAAATAACACCAATCAGACTATAATCAATAGACAATCATACTGTTTTGTTTGGTGGTGATCATGAGCGGTGGTTAGAGAGGCCTCTGTTCCCTAATTTCCCCCAGCGAGAAGAGGGAAGCACCCTAATTTGTGAAGAAGTTAATCAGACATCAGCTCTCCTAATGTGTGCCCAGCATTTGTTAATAGCTAGTGAGACATTTAGACTGACAGTTTAGAGTCTGCTTGAGCTGGAGAGTTCAAGTTCTACACAAGACAGTCTACCTATCATTAGGTTCCAGTGTATCACACCAAGAAATATGAGGAGTACTGGATTGTTATAGTATTGTTACCTTAAAAAGTTTTACTCAAGTAAAAATAAAAGCCCACTTTCAGTCTAAATGGATGTCCACTTGAGCAAAGGTAGTAGTTTATTTAGTCATCACTCACAATATATTTTGTTTACAGTCTATCTTCAATAACACAACATTCTATAGATATAAATAATTTATAGAGAGTAGAAATATGGTCAAAGACAGTCTATGTAATAAGTAGTGACTGAAAAGGCACAGGCAGAAGCAATATGCTTATATATGCCTGTCCTACATACTTAACACTTTAACCTACCCTCCAGAATTACAAAATAAAAAAAAGGGTCAAGTTACCAATGTTTTTCCCAGTGATGATAGAAAAGACAGACAACACGCTTCCACATCCTCCCACTGTACAAAGTTGAAGCCAAAGTTTCATAGATACAGGCCCTGCCATTCACACAACTCCACTCAGGACTTGAGGCTAACAGCGTCCAGTTCTCCTACATGCGTAAGCAGAACTATTGCTCAGCAAATGATAAACAAAATGGAGCACTGACTGCAACAGAACACAGCTTCTTATTTTGTAAGCACTGTCAGTGACTGGCCTCTCAGATCTAGATCAAAGGTTACGGAAAATATTTTTTAGTTTTTAAAATGTCCTCATTAAAATCCGAAAGAAAACTTTATCAGGGCGCACTCACACTGGGCAATCTGTACTGTGTCTAAGCATGTTTGACTCCCAAAGTCCAGTTTGATTGACATGTGTGAGCGCACTGTTTCGTGCGCTAGCCTGGCTGTGTCTGGCCTGGCACAGTCGGAAGAGGTGGATGGTATGGACACACATGCACGAGCACTGGCACGGAGTGCTGACATCACTGTGACTGTTTGTGGAGCATTCAGACAGACAACAGCAAAGACAAAGTCTGGGTAAAGAGCAGTGGAAAAAACAGAGACTGTCTTTTAGATCACAGATACCAGAAACAATTTAAAAATTTTATTACAAGATGAAACAAATGCAGGTGAAAATACGGCATGCTAAATAGATCAGGTAGCTCAAGTGTGCTCAGTTGCGGTGAGATTGGAGCAATGTGAGTACAGGCCAGGGGGGGAGAGGGGAGGGGGGACAATCATGCTTTGTCACGGTACAGAGCAGCCAGGCTAAGTGGGAATGGACCCTAAGTCCCTAAATGACGAGGGATGCACCCTTTAGCTTCCCTGATAATGCTTCTTTGTGGACAGCAAATACGTGTTGAAGTTGGCAGGAGTGCTGCTGTAGCTATCTGTCAGCGGCCAGTGTGCAGCTGAGCCTGGCTTGGCTAACAAAGCTAACAGCTAATCACACAGAGGGACTGAGAGTTCCTGTTCAGTGAAACATGAAGAAACTGCAGTTTAATGAAAAAAACACAGACAAATGTACTAAAGTACTTTAGCTGAGGACAGTTTGGGGATAAAAGTACTCTGAATTTGAAGTCACAGACACTAATGGGACGGTGCTGAGACAATGATGAAAACACTTAGTCTGGAACTCTGACTCCACTGGGCAGTAAAACCTTACGAGGTTTGTTGATTTAAATGCAGTCCAACTAGGAATATTTTGACCAAATTCAATCACAGCAGTCATTACAGATGATGATCAGTTTTTCATCTCAGAATCTGCAGAATAATTTTTTTGTCCCTTTTCACTTTGAAGCACAATGCTATGATACTTTCTTTTTTAAAAAACTCTCACATTCAGAAATTAAACTGTAACCATTAGGATATTCTTTTAATTTAGCTTTAGAAAAAGGCCTTTCTGACTCTTTCCATAAACAGCACTTTGAGTGAATCATGCAACAGCGCCCTAAGACTGCAGAGCTTGAATGTGGAGTGCAGTGTTTAAGCTGAGAAGTGCATTAGGCCCATCTCCTTGTAGCCCCAAATGTTTTAAGCTAAAAGATTCATCTTGAGCAGAAAAGTACTTTACTGCAGAGAATTCACTAAGAATTATCTGCAAAACTTTCTTTGCTCATTTGATCACCGGAGACCTAACCCCCAGATGACACTCACAAAACAGGTTGAAAAGCACTAGCTTGTGTCTGTATTGGTGGGTTGAAGTTTAGTTGATGTAGTAAATTTGTTGTCTATCACTTTTACCAGGGGAGAAGAGTAATGGTGCCATCATGGAGAATAATCAGTGGAGCAGAGCACATTAGAGAGGAAGTGTTATTGAGCTATGTCTTGCCCTTTCTTGTTACTTCCTGGGAGAACAATTACTGTGTTTGAGTAACCAATGATTGAGTCAAGAGGTAGTTGCAGTCTGTGTAATTGATGAGCACTGTTGCATGCAAAACAAGGTGAATTTGCTTTTAAAGAGCGTGCGGTTTTTTCTTGTTTTTTTTTTTTTTTTTTTTTTTTTTTGAAAAGTTGCTCTAAGTTTAGAAGAATGCTCTCCTGCTTTAGAGTCTGCCTCTGCTGGTGAGCAATCTGAGCTGCAAAACACATTTGGAAAGCAAATAGCAGAGCAATGTTGCTATCAGTGCTGTGTGGCTGAACAGCACCGTAACACAAATCCATTCATCCATGCAGCGCCTCCCTGCAGCTCACTGCCGGCAGCTCTCTTCTGAGCTACACACACACTTATGCACACACACACACACACACACACACACACACACACACACACACATTTCAAACAAGGTAAACTAAATCAGCTGCAG
>JAQLOL010000026.1:8434944-8455280 GCA_029783665.1 Naso thynnoides | reverse complement strand
GTTAAGACTCATATTGGCTTGGGGTCTTCAAACACGGAGTGTTTTTTCGATGCTGTACTTTTTTGGAATAAACCTTTTTATATACAATCAAGTTGGTGTCGGCGGCAGTTTCTTCATCATCGTCACATCATCACAACTTGAGAAACAACACTGAAAAGCCGCATTACACTAAGGGTGCACTCACACTAGGCCATCTGTACCGTGCCTAAGCACGTTTGACCCCTAAAGTCCAGTTTGTTTGACTAAGGTGGACAACAACAAGAGGTGGACTTCCGTACGGTACAGATGCACGAGCACAAGGATGGAGTGCCGACATCACTGTGACTGTTTGTGGAGGATTCACCTTGAATTCAGGCAGACGCTCTGTAGATCAGGAAGCTTAAGTGTGCTCAGGCTCAGTTGGACTGTAGTAATGTGAGGCCAGCAGGGGAGAAGGAAAGGGGGACATTTGTGCTTTGGCACGGTACGGGACGACTAGGCCAAGTGTGAGTGCGCCCTAAGACCAGGGACGTCTGTAGAAGTTTCACGCATCTAGACATGAATATAGTCAATTTATGGGAGTAGCTTTCTGATGTTTAAGTGTGGCCGTTCAAGCTCATGATGTCATTTAAAGTCTTTTAAATATGTTGATCCAAGTCTGTGTCAGCAAGTGGAAACAGGTGTGTAGGCCTAGCTGTCCACTGCTTGTATGTTGTTTTGAGGGCATCAAGCAGAGTGCATTCATGCTTATGAAAACAGGACAGAAAATTATTTCTTTAGACTATCTTTACAAAGATGCCAAAGTGCCTAGAAGTACAAAAGAAGGCGGAACAAATGTAAAAAAATGCACAGTATCATAAGGTCGAATTGTATCTACTTTATGAACAGCACTGATTGATAACTAGAATTTCAGAGTCAGTGCCAGATCAGAATTTGTTTTAAAGAGTTTGAGAAGAAGCAAAAAGAGAAATATACTAAAAATGAAAGTGATTGCATAAGAGTAGCTGAAGGGCCGAGATGCCCCATTTATTCTGTAGCCATGATCAATCAGACTAAGAAAATAAAGTGAATGCGTGTTCAGTGCTCTTGTGTGTTTTATTAAACTAACCAGGGACAGTGAATTACGTTTCTTTCATGCAGCCTTGATAATGTATACTTTTGGACACAAAGGAAAGTTGAACTGGGATTATTTTTTCTGTTTTGTATTTCAGCTGTTGCTTTTCGAAGAATATGTTTGACCACCAAAGTCTCTGTTATTATATATCCATTTAAGATCCAAGATGCTGATTATTTTATTTATGCATTCATGAACCATTGAAAGATTTACAAAAGTTTCTGGCAAATGCCTTGAACTGAAACACAAACAATGTAGCATCCACATGCCTTTGTCATGTTCCCAAGAATAAGAGTGAAATTTATGTGAGCATGAGAGTCAAGTGAAATCAGTCTGAAAGGGAAATAAGAAGAAATGGAAACAGCCCAGATTTGTCAATCAGTGATGTATTGTAACCTAATTCAATCTCAGTGCATTAGTGTAAAACAAAATCTTGGATGTGGATATGAGCTTCTCATATAGGGCTAACACCCTGACCCTTACCCTAAAAAATATTAACAAATGAGGCAAAACAAATTTAAAAACAAGTTTTCTCTATGTGCTTATTTTCGAATTCATCAGTTTCATTACGCCTTCATTTCATCTACACTGGTTGTTTTTTAGCTCCAGAATGGCAGAAAATAAGTGTAAAAACATTTAAATTTATAAAGCAGGAGTGTGTATTGTATTCTGTGAAACTGATCTTAGCCTTACTGATACCGTTTCATCGTGGAAAGCAATACCCCTCATGTTTACCAATACATCTTCAGCTTGTCCATTTGAATAGTGCGAAGAATGACATTTAGAATATGCCCTTTAGTCTGCCCTACTCATTATAGGTAAGACAAGCAGTGAGAAATGGATTTGGATTATGTAAAATAGAGCTGTGAGGCAGGAGTGGAGCTGAAAAGTCCAAACCTTTGGCATTACCCCTCAGAGGAAAGTCCTGATGGAGATGAGAATGGAAAAAACATTTACAGCTGAGTTCAGTGTACAGGTTAGAAGGGTGGTACATTATCATATAAATAATAAAAAATGCATTGCCAACATCTGCTATTATACCAAGACATTATGTATGTAAACATGACCTCGGAGAGTGGTTCCTTTTGAAGGAGTCAACCTGAGAAAGCATTGGTCAGTCATCGCATTGCTGTGTTAAACTTTTTATATGTACTGGTGACAGATTACTTTTTCAAAGATTAATCTGTCTATGTTTAGCACATTGGCCATTTTACTGAAAAGCAGCTTTATTTGTTGGAAACTGTTGATCTGAATGAATGCTAACTTCAATCATTTCATGGTGGTATTGAGGACTCCCTGTCATCCTGCTGTTTCTTTAGGTGCAGCAGGATGTCTGGAACTTGGGAGAGAGGCAAATAAAAAAAAATATGTTGGTGTATCCCTTTAATATTGTTCTTAACGTAATTTCTCACCCTTAATAACTATCAATCATACAGGAATTCATTGCCGGTACGAGAGGATAAAAACAAACAAAATGTAGAAGTATTCACAAAAAACCATCTGTTACTTGCAATTTTTGTCCAGCTACCTGTACCTGTGCCTTTGGTGGGTGAGAGGTGGGTTGTAATTATGCCTGCACACAGAGGTAATTTTTGCCCCTAGATGTCATTGCCAAAACTACAAATACAGCCCAAGGCAGTTAGGCCTAATTAAAGCCAATCACCCACATGGTTTGATCACAAACTTTAATTCCAACTGTGAATGTGCAGCTTCCGTGCTTCTTTTTCGGTTATGTTAATTTGCACTGATGGACTCAGCAGTCGGCTTCACTTTTTTCCCTTTCCCTGTAACCTCCAAGTGAACTACATCAGCAACTATGATACGAATATACCTCTAATGTGTAAATGAGCCCCTTGCAAGAACATGAGTGTCAGCCAGTTTTCACGCTCTGATGAATTATTCTGTTTTGAACAATCGGATGTTTACAGCGTTGCATTTTTAACTGAATTTTCATTGGTCTGTTTATTCTAAATTGACTCAGTCTTTTCTTTGACTCCCAACCACAGGCCTTTGTCACAGCAGATTTGTCATTGTAGGAAAAGAACAGGTGTTACTAATAAGATTAAGTGTGTATTCTATTCAAGTGTCCCAGTCATGAGAAACAGCCAACATGTGCAAAACCAGAAACTTAAACCTACAACAGCAGTAAGAAATTCAGTAAAAATTACCTTTTTTACCAATGCTTCTTTTCCCATCTGTTGGACTATAATTCTAAAATTTCTGATCAGTTCATGTTTTGACTGTTTGCTCTGTTCTGTTAATTGATGTCATGACTCGCTCCCTTGTGTGCCACCTAAAAAATGCCATTACACAATGTGACTACATGTCAGAGCCCAGAACAAAGCCATCTCTAGTTGCGCATGATACATCTCTAGAGGTAAGTGCACGCATAAATACAGACTGATTCATCTCACTACACCCACACCTGCATATAACAGAAAAGATGATACATGTACCAAGCATAATTACTGACTTATCTCTTTATGAATAGAAACAGATAAAATAATGCAGGAACTTATTTTGAAGGTCTCCAGAAACTTTTGACCAGTTAGATGGAGAAGAACTAACTTCTATGTTCAAAGTAGTAGATAAGCTCACATTTATGCAGATATTACATTGATGGTATACTTGGCATCATTTACTAATACATAGACGTTCAGCAAAAATTGCTGTATTAATATTCATAGGCTGGGTTTCCATCAGCCCCTTTTTATGCGCATTTTTGATTTGTGCATAAAAACGCATCAATGGAAAGACAGAAAATTTTTAAAAATCCAAAATATTGCAAAAAAAAAGTTTTTATGCTTGAGGGAGTTGAAATAGTTTTCATATCGACAAAGGGTAAATGGGAACAACAGCAATGGAAACAGAGCGAATGAAGGATGAGATTTGGAAATCACCTGACTTAAATGTCACTGCCGTGACAGTAGTCCTTTGTACCAGAGAAGCAATGGCAGCAGCGGCAGACGAAAACACAAGGAATGTGTGGACTGATGAGGAAACATTATTTAACATTGTGTTAAATAGTTTTAGCCCTTTGCGGGTTCTTTGCTGTTGCGTTTTCCATCTTCTTTCCCTTCTGTTTGTGTTTGTTTACTTGTGCCTTTGAATAATGTCATCACATTGCTCTGTCTTCTTCTGTTGTGGGAAATGACACCTGACTGGAAAATGTTGCGCCACCTACGGCTTATCTCAATGAACTTACTCCTAGTATTCACCTAACAGTAGTGGATGGAAATACATATAAATGTGAATTTTATTTTGACAAATTTCTAAAAAATTAGTAAAAATTTGCATGGAAACCCAGCAATATTTAACTGTAGCTTAACATGCGACAAGATGTGCTTCTTTCTGCCCTGAATCCTGAAGCATTCAACTGAGAACTTTTGAGATAATGTTGTCAAAACATTTATGCAAATTCAGATAAATATTGTAGACATTGTTACGGAGAGACGATAATAATGAAACAGCAAATCTTTTCTTTGTTATTGCACTTATACTGAAGCAACACAGCAAGTTGACAACATTTGTCATTATAGCTGGTGACTGGCAAATAATCTTCACATTTTACAGCTTGTAAAGATATTGTAAATGCGGTGAAGATTATAAATCTTACAGCCTGATAGTAACATTTGCCATACTTTGCACAATCAATCTCCGGCTGATTACTAGTAAACTGTAGGTATGTTGAGTGCAGGCATTATTTATTTATTTACTTATTTATTTTTTTGTGGTAAACCATGTGAGCTCAGGTCACACAGATGAGCAGCATGTGTCAAGCATGCTGTGTCTAATAGCCCTTTCAAATTTACTACATTTTGAGCTGTTTTTTAAAAATTTTGTTGATGAGCACGTATTGCCTGTAGCTGATTTTTTTAGACAATCACTGCTCAAGGACCCTCTGACCCACTGATAACTGAGCTAGACCAGGTAAAGAAGGAAGAAAGAAGCGTTGTCTAAAATCTCGATACTTCGGTACTTACTCGGTACCAAATATTTTAAACTAAAATACTGTGTCATCTTTTGATTAAAAAAACAAAAAAAACAAGTCTTAATGTGCTGTACTGACCTTGAAGTTCAAATTCTAGTATCATGACAACCCTAGAAAAGAGCTGGAAAAAAAAGCATTTGCGTAGACTTGGATAGCTCCTTGTGTGGAAAATGAAACGGGACTCTAGCTTGCCTAGCAGTGGATAATCAGAGGCTGTTGTGCACATACTCTGCAGATATTCCTTCACAACAACGTCTCTAATAAAGTCGTGGATTGTGTTCCTAGTTGACAGAGCGTAGTATTGGTGATGCTTTTTTCTCAAATGGGTAAATGTTGATGGACAGTGTGTTTCTGTGTTTAAACTTTTAATTTTAAGATGCTGGCCATATTATCCTATCTTGTTGCTGCTGTTTACATTCCACCAGATGCAAATTCTAACATGCACAGAATTATTGTGCTGTGACTGTTAAGCTTTATGTGTATGTTTACAAAAAAAGTTTTTATATTGCTCTTACATTTCTCTATTATACTGTATGAAGGCCTACAAACTTTCATTTCAGTTGGATGATTAAATTACCTCTGTACCTTTTGTATGTCTCAGACATTTTCTCACTGTGCTGTCCACAAGGCACAACTGAACACAAGTACAGTATGATCTCCCTTGTTTTTGATCTCTGGCTCGTTCCCTGTCTCCCTTTCCCTTCCCGCTGTGGAAACTCTTTCACCTCATATAAACCCCGTCAGTGGTGGGGATGCGGAGCAGCAGTCTGCGGTAGAACTAGCTGTGTATCCTGGTTTGAAGTGGAGATGAGCAGCAGATCTGTCGCTGCATGGAGCCATGCATGTATCTCTTAAAATTTCCAACAGCATTTGAGCTGTTTAACAGCTCTAATGACAAATTCTCAAATTCTTCACTGACTCTTATCTGTTTTGTTTTCTTAGATGTCACATAGTCATATAACGCTTGACATAATGCTTGTTCCCTGCCCAGTAAGCTAATTTGAAAAAAAAAAAAAAGAAATCTTATTTCGGTTATACACACACACACATACATAGATAGATAGATAGATAGATAGATAGATAGATAGATAGATAGATAGATAATCATCATCTATCAACTAAATAATAATTATAGTTTAAAATGTGCATCTGATTAGCGTTTTGAGAACTATTGGCAACTACTCTACCTCATTGGACAAGAAACTAAGAGTATGACAAAGTCCTTTCTACCAACCTGAAACCTTTGCCTGCAAGAGGGGATTCACCAAATCATCCCAGATCAAAAGAGTCTCTGGTACAGGGAATAGACATTAACTGCAGTGAATCAAGAATATGTCACTGTTTCATTCCAGGTTGTTTTGCTTTAGGTGCTGAACAAGGCAGCATGGATAAGCAGATATATTCTGCAGCCCCCAAAGTCGATTTGTTAAGACCTTTAACATAACTTCTAATGGAAATGGAAGAACAGCCACCATCAGGCCTTTAGGGCACATCCACAGGAATAACTGCTGAGAGTATTAAGACCGGTGACTGGATGGCAGTAGTTTATGATGAGCGGGCGGTGGTTGGCAAGAGCTGTTTTTTGGATGGTAAAAATCAGTATGAAAGAGTACAAAATTCTGCATCCCATGACCCCAGAGAGAAATTCACACCTCAACATGGTAGGAGAAATTAATGCTTCATAAAAGGTGAACACATAGCCATCTGCTTCCCAGCAAATAAAAAGCAATAGACTTGTTACAAAGACCAGTGTCATTAACCAGGTGGGTATCTTTCTTCATTTCTGAGCCACAAATCTTTGAAGGTTTGACACTGTCTTGTTACGTTGTAAATGTTTTTAAAATATCAATACAAAGTGTAAAAAATAATTATTATCGGGGTGCTAGTAAAATTACATCACAGTTGTGACTAATGCCCCAGACATTACTTTCCTGAATCATACATGCTGTCATATACAATATTTGTCCTGTAATATTAAATTTCGAAGATTCTCCAATCCCTGACAAATGGAGTAGGTTAAATTCTGGGTGAACAAAAATAGGTTGCAGGTTGTAGTAGTTTTTATTATTATTATTATTATTATTATTATTATTATTATTATTATTAGTAGTAGTAGTAGTAGTAGTATTTATTGATTAATTTACTTATAAAGTCTCATATCTTCTTAGGGTTTTTTGTTTGTTTGTGTGTTTGTTTTTTTGGATTAAGGATAACCACCACTGAAAATATTATTATATTATAAAGATTTTTCTAGCACATATGTTCTGGGTTAACAGCTGACAGCTGTGCTAGCTTCTAGTTTGAGGTAAAAATGTAATGAAATTTAATGCTCAATGAAGCTTGGTGCATTTCCTCAGAAAAGGCAAACAAAGCCAAGATGAACTGATGTTGCTCTTTATAGTTTAGCAGTACTAGCACAATGCTGTGACATCCCAAAGTCTGATAATGACTTGCAGCTAGAGAAGAAGTCACTGCTAGCTGGGGTGAATGTGTGATGTGTATCGGTCTGAGGTCATCACCCAGTTTGTGTCCGTGAGAAAACTGTTATTCAAACACCTATAGCTGTAAAACTGCACGAAATTTACAAATAAACCAAGTGAAATAGAGTGTGAAATCAATTGTAGCTGCATTGCTACAACACATTGCATAATTTTAACAATGAATCCAATATGTAAACAGTTTGTTTTCTACACAATAGTTGCACACTTAAATACACAAGATGTTTTATTCCCTGAAATTATCCTGAAAATTTTAAAAGTGCTGTGCTTTTGTCAGGAGGCTTTATTTTTTTTTAGTCATTATGTGGTTAAAATTGGTTGCCCAGCTGTATTTGAATCGATCCCTAACAACTTCTATAAGAAGAATTTAAGAGTAACACACCACTTGTTTAGTAGTTTATTTCCAGTTTTATGTGCCTTTCTTAAATATTTTTGCTCTCTTTGTATCAGGCTGACCTTATTTCTGTGATAGTAGCTAACGTAAGCAAAATGTACTGTAAGCAAAGATAGCAGCCTGCAATCATAGAAAAAATGGTTTCAGGCATTTGTAAGAGGTCATGCTAAATTTTGAGTTGTTTGGAGCTGAATGTGAAATCATTTGTGTGCCAACTTTTTTGGGGGGGCCAGGGTAAATGCAAGGCTACCATTGGACCTAAGGCAATATGTGTGCAGCTGAGCCAATGTAATATTTTGCCTCACTTTTGAGTGAACTTGTTTTACACACATCCAGGGAAGTAGAGAGAGAGAATGTGTGTGTGTGTGTGTGTGTGTGTGTGTGTGAGTGAGTGTGTGCACATGCTAACTGTGCCCATGCCTCTCTGTAGTAGAGAATAAAGTGTAGACCCTGTCCTCTGGTGTGGCTGGTGCCCTTCAGCCTGTGAGCGACACAACCATGTTGCAGCTGCTACACTTTTACTCAACACATAGGTTAACCACTTCTGAAAATTGCTTTACCAGTTGCAGAGACAGTTAAGCAATTTGCAGAAAAATGTTAAAGGATGAAAATGTCATGATTACTTTTTGCACTTTTAGTGCAAAAAAGTGCCATGCATTAACCTTAAAAGTTCATTAATTTTAAAGCACCACCATTATTTCGAAGAAAAAAGGTTAGAAACAGATAGACCCCTACACCGCTGTCATCCATACTGATGTAGTTATATCACTTGCAGAAAATCATCTAGCAGAGGCACATTGTGTGAGCAGAGGGGGATTAAAATTATCTTGCAGCCTGCTAACTGTTAAGAGCTCATGGCTGGAGGCTGCCTGTACTTCACTGAAGTGATGTTTATTTGTTAAGGGTTTTACTGTTGCCAGGTTACAAAATTTTAAAACCATAAGGAACCATGTAGCAATGACAAAGACTATCCACAGTTTCAAAAGTTTATTTGGGTGTTATACTAAATAATTATTGTTCATTTATTTTTTGTGATCATTACTTTATATTTATAGTTTTATTTAGTGCTCTCAAAGTTAACGCATATTAATGCTTAAATAATGTGTTAATGCAAATTTATTTTAGCACCGTTGATTTTTTTAACTAGCAATTAATGTGCACGCATTCTGACCCACAGCCGGCCCAGTAGTATGAGAAATCAGGAAGTGATGCAGCCACCACCACAGACATATATACCAGGGCCTGTATTACAAAACATTTTAACCTAGCATAGCACTATGAGGACTCTTAACTGTCACTAAAAGTTCCTTACTAAGAGCTTTCTATTAAATTGATTCACAAAGCTGCTGAGAGCAACAAGGAACTGGGGGAAATTTTAGGCTAAGAGAGAGGGCGGGGTTGACCCTGTTGCTATGGATGATGTCATGTTTCATGAAGCTATGATGGCCTGTTTTGGGTCTCTGTCAGTGAATTCAACATAGAAATGTTGTAGGAGGTATGTTGTCAAATAATCCAAATAAAGAACTAGAACTACCGCCTGGCGGTTATATGCCTCCGCGCAACATGCAGTTGGTGGACAGTCAGTACAGTGTGGTCTGGAAGAAAGGGTGGCTGGTGTTTGTGGTCTTGTTGGCTGTTTTGTGGTGTAGGCGCCTTGTTTGTAACAAATATAGGATTGAAGAGCTGTAGCATAGGCCAAAGGAAGTTGTGGGAATTAGTTGTGCTGGTAATGAAATACAGGAGGAAAATGGTCAAATAGAGGTGGTGAAGACTGCTGTCATATGAATCTTGCAGAATCTACGGCCACGTCACATTCTTCACTCACTGCACACATGAAAATTCAGGGGGAAGTACATCGCTGCAGTAGCTACATCCAAATCAGACAAGACCACAAAAAGCACTCTGTATTTATCTCTGAGGACGTAAGAAGACATGATTGAATAATTTGTGTTTGTACCACTCATAGCCTAGACACAAGTGATGTCATAGTGAACTTGACCTTTGACCTATGACCAGGTCATTCTTGAGTCCAAGTGAACCTTTATACCCAATTTGAAGAATCTACCTCAAGGCATTTTCGGGTTATAATGTTTTCAAACATGGCCCAGACAAACGTGATGTCACAGTGACCTTGACCCTTGAACTATGACCCCCAAAATCTAATCAGTTCATTCTTTAGTCACAGTGAACATTTGTGCAAAGTTTGAAGAAAATCTCTCCAAGCGTTCTTGAGATATTATGTTCACGAGAAATCCGGACATATGTACATATGTGCGGATGAACAGACGGACATCCCAAAAACATAATGCCCTAGCCCTGGCTATTGCTAGCGTGGAGGCATAATAAAATGACAACTTATTTAAAACAAAAAACAACAGAGACTACTTATATTTACTTGATTCACCTATTTTTACAATTTGATAGTTTCATTTTTGTGATTTTAAATCATTGTTATTGTTTTATGTCTTGTTTAATTGTTGTTTATTTTGCTTTTATTATTATTTTTTAATTCTTTTGTTACATGAATAAAATTGAGTTAAGTAACTGACTAGTCAAATGTGCAGCTTATTGTCAACCTACATGCAGCTCATTGATAATCAGCTTGCATCCATATAAGAAGCCTCAGTGTTTACACTGCAGTAACTGTGGCTGATCGTGAAGTGATTAAATCCTTTAGCCTGCTCACTCCACTATGATCACAATACTTTCACAACTAAGTTGGTACCTTTCTAAAAGCTCAGCATCATTAAATCTTTCCAAAATGTTGACTCGATTACGAGGCAGATTCCTGGCAGCAGCCATCTTAGAGTCCTTTGTGATTTGCTCTTAATCGCTTCGGAGTCCTCTTGGGGACTTCTAAATTTTCACGGGTTTGGGAGATGGTTATAGTGCTGAAATGCTTTGTGAAACACTCTTAGACCAAAAATTAAAGATTCTTAAAAATTAGGGCAGACATGCCCATCTTTTTTTTAAAAGAGTTGCTCCTAAATCAGAAGGTTAGGAGCTACTTTTAGCCTTAAAATGTTTTGTGAATACTTGCCCAGATACACAACTTAAGACAAGAAAGCTAAAGTGGAGGAGCAACAAAAACCTCTTGACAGTATTTGTCATAGTCTGTTTTATACTGGGACAATATTATGAGGTTGCAAGTAAGTCTTAGCGGTGACGGTGGCTTGATCTGCTCCATGTTTGCAATGGTCAGTTGGAGTCAGCTGTTAGCTTCCAGGCTAGCTCTATTAGCACACTGCCTCACTTGAATAACTCCATAACTCCTTTTTCTGACACCATACTGTAGTCTGTATTATACTGGGACACAATAGTGTAGTCTCACTCCTGAATGTAGGGTGAGTGTTTAATGTGACACTTATGAATGATAGTGGGCTAAATGAGACACAGAGACAAGACTGAAAGAGTTGTTGTTGGTGCTGCTATAACAACAGACATAAACAGCATTGATTACAACAGAGTAAATATAGCAGAGCACCAAGTGCCCAATCAAAATATATATATATCAGTATTTTCATTGTTTTGGATTGCTGTAATAATAATAAACATACATAAAACAAGCATATTTGTCCACTCTCTCTGTGGATAAGAGTATCAAAAACTTGAAAAATATAATTTAGAACTGAATAAAAAGACGTGTGATTAATGACAATCACAAAATTTTATTTTGATTAGCGCGATTAAATTTTTCTAATTGATTGTCAGCACTAGTTTTATTACACAATAACTCTTTAAACTTACAAAAAGCAAGTTGTCATATGAACTTCACCCTTGTCTTTTGATACTTAAACTAGAATTAGGAATGTCAGAAATATCTAAATCCTAAACTAAAAGGGACTATAATTGACCCTTAGCCTTGACCCCTCAGTTTCTTAATCAATTTTTAACCAAGTTCTCCAGTTTTGCATGGTATTTTGCTGTAATATGTAAAACGATGGCTCTTTGATTTCACAAAAAGTAGAAAAGGCAGGCTTATCTTGCCAAGCTGACAACCATTGATTTTGATTTCTAGCACATCTTATTAAGACTCTCCTGGTTAGAAAACTGTCTTCAGCTGACTTTTTAATATTTCCAGTTGGTTTACGTTAAAACAAGAATCCTATAGGCTACTTATGCTTTGCACTTGATTTCTACACACACATTCCAAGCCTCATAATTCAGGGGGAAAAAAATGGCATCATCAGGAGATGATTCATAAAGAAAACATGTAAATAGGGAGCTTGAGGTTGATGACGCATGCAGGAGTGCTTGGGGGGTCGGTGATGCAGGCCGTGCTCTGGAAGTCATTGACATAGGCAGAACCACTCTGGAGACTAACAGCGTAATAATGTCGCATAGACACACAGATATATTGTTTTGTTTCTAATAATCAAATGTAGTTTTGTCTTACAAGTTTAACTTATTTAATTGAAAATACCCAGATTTATATATTGTGTGTTACAATTTAGTTCATATTGAAAAATGATTGTTTTGATTGCCCAGCCCAACACCCAATGACTTTCTATTGATTTTAAATCTAAATCCCTATTCAACCTGATTCCACATGGCTACTGATACCTGCCTGAAAATGAGTAGAAAGCTGTGATACTAAGGGTAATTAGGGCCTGACTGATATGGGATTTTTGGGGTTGATGCAGGTACCGATATTAGGGGGCAAAAAAATTCTGATTTCTAAAATATCAGCCAATATTATATATGTATCAAAAAATGTAATATCAAATACTTGCGACAAAGATATGTAATGGAGGCAGAATATCTTACATTTTCATTAACTTCCAAACATTAGTTCAATGAACAGTAAACACTTCACTTATTAGTTATTAAACAAAGAGCTACCCTCTGCTGGACAAACTATGTAATTACACAATTGTAAATCACTAGTCCAAACATTTTTTCTAGTCATAAAATTGTTTTAATATAGGCACATGCTGGACAGCATAAACGCTGATACCAATATCTGCAAAAGGCCAGTATCAGTCAATTATATTGGCATTCCGATTTATATTGGTGGGGCCCTAATAATTATTTTATCATTCATGTAACATACAGATTGTCTTTTTTTATGCTTACAGCATAAACCAAACCATAGGCCAAAAGACAGACAAACTATAGGACAAACCTGCACTCTTCCCTGAATTGTATGTAAATATCTTCTCCTGCTTTGAATCACTGCATATGGGGATTTCTTAGGAGGGGTAAGTTCTGCATTTTAGTGTCATCTGTAAAATAATTGGGAAGAAATGAACATTCCTTTATCACAGATGCAGAAGTAAATTAATGTAAGTAACGATGTATCTAGAATGAGAAAAACAACTAATTACGGTAAGGAGCATATTCATGCTGTTCATTATGACATCCTGTGCCATGGCCTCCAGTAATACTGACATCAGGCAGCTGCCCGGATCGTACAACACACACCAACTCTGCAGAGAGGAATGTCACTTCAACAGCATGCAGATACCCCCTAGTCATGACCCTATTTGGATTGTAGTAGGTGCAGTGCAGCATGGCAGAAGCTGCACCACAGGATTGGCTTGACTGCCTTCAGCCATCCAGAAAAAAAGAATTAGCTCTTTGGAAAGTCTCCAAGCAAAAAAAATGAAAGTGATAAGCAGCGCAATAAAGGAAGAGTAGCCTTTTGGTGCAGCCTGTACTCTGAGAGCTTCAAAGAGCAGTGTGTCAACAGACCAGATGTAGCAGCAGACATGACTTGCATTCGTTATTAATGCAAAGAAATTTGATTTTTATCAGTCATTATGAGCACTGTGATCACTCTGGCCTTGCTGGTTTATTTCCAAGATGCTTGGACTCCTAAAAAATACTGGTTTAGTGCTGCACCTGGGTGGCTATTGAAAGCTGTTAGGAACAATGAATATTATTCCTATGCCGCCTACATTTTTTGAAAGGACACAAATGTTTAGACAATTAGTCTCAGTGTGTTTTTCAGAGACTTGAAAATGAACTAAATTTGTAATGTTGCATCTGTCTGTTATGTCCAATTATAAAACACCCTGGTAAGCTACTGTAAAATGAGAAGAGAGCTGTCCTCTGAAGGGTATCTGAGAATAAAACCCATAATGCTGTCTGTTCATTACACATGTACATTATACACCGTTCATGAAAGCTTTTGCAACAGACATTGTTAACACCTATTAGCAAGTGCCTCTTAGTGAGGAAAAAAGTCCTCCATCATACAATCAGCAGTGCTCTGCCTTAATGGAGCCAACATTAGTGTGTTGTTGAAAATAAATTACAAAATCTCAGTAGTTTGCTCAACCAAAGCGGGTGAAACCGTCCAAGCAAATACAGGTGCCTAATTTTCTGCCTTTCTGCAAAAGTTAACCTCTTGGATTGAGTTAAAACACAGTCAGCTGCACTTGTCAATGCATGTTCTATTAGAGGTTGAGGATAATCACAATTTTAATTAGACTGAGAGCCAACTAGGAAAAGAGTTGTCCCCAACACAGTCCTGCAAATGTCTCAAAATTAAAAACACTTTTGGCTTCTGAAATGCTAGAAGGCTTTTCATTTGAAATGAATACAGGAAGTGTTGAATTTGTAGTCACAGTGTAATTGAATAAATTAAACGGAACAAGCTGGAGCAGATCAAAATGAGACTTTGTCCTAAAATATGATCATATCTACTTATAAATGTAGAGAAATAGCAATAAAGGCCTAATATTAAAAGCTATTCAACACTTTAAAGCCCTTTAAGGAATGTTCATTTTCGAGTTGATTGTAGCGGCATGTGTGGACAAAGGTGGTGCAGCTTACTGTTGTAAAGATCTTGTCTTTACAAGCATTTGTTTTGGAGAGAGTGAAAGAAACGCTCCACTTAATCGCACAATATTAGTTTGGCCACAAAATATTGAAATTATCTAAAGAAAAATATCCTCCTGCATCCAACCAGAGACAATAAGAAAGAAGACAGTCGATCGATCGTGCTCGTAAAAAACAACAAATGGTCTCTTCTGGCCTGTGTGCCATAAAGTATTTCATAGCGTTTCTACTGATTAAGCGGCCCTGGCAAAGGCATTGTAAAGGACAGAATAGTAATCTCCAATCTCCTTGCAGATGGTCTTATTTGCTGATGTAGATAAGATGTGTGGCATTGGAATTAAACTTAGACTGCTTCATAAGCAGTTAAATGCTCCTCGTAGGGATTTGAAAGAGTCAACTCTTTGGTTCGGATCCTTCCAGAATGTACCATTTTCACAGTTAAATTTTGACCCTATAATGAGGTAACATTAAGTGGACAGACTGGCAAAGGTAGTTGACTCACTTATCTTTTCTTCATTTTGGCAAAAGTAAAATTGCACTCCAAGCTAATTCAATTTTGGCTTTGGCAAATGGGCCAAACTGTTCATTCAACATCTACTAACTTATTTTTTCCTATGTTCTATTAGTGGCATTTGTAAGCAGACTCCCGTGTGGACTGACAGACTGTGACCAACAGCAAAAGATGATATGGCATTGGACGATGGGTTCGACTGAAACAACTCAAAGGGTAGTTAAAAAAATGTATGATTTTTTAATATATTGTTCTGTCAATTGCTGAAAAAAGTAAAATGATTATTGGTATAAATTGCTTAAATATAAACACCTGATTGCTGGGACTGTATAGTTCATTTAGGGGTAACAAACCATAACTTTGTTCCCCTTAATTGAGTAATGGGGATACATTTACTCCACTTGCCCCATTGCTCAGGCATCTATGCATACAAACACAAGACTGGTTGCTCAGACGAAGGCAGGTGAAGTGAAATGAAAGATGTTGCTCCCCAAAAAAAGGTCTAAAAGGTTTATTCTTTTTATTCTCTGATGTCAAATGAAAAATAACCCAGTGGGAGATACTGCTGTCAACCTATTTGTCGAGACCATGATTGCACAGTGCAGAGTGCACCAAATATACAGTACAGTCACCACAAGACAATGCTACTGACCATTTATGAAGAGCAACAGAAATTAAATGAACAAAGGAAGAATATTCTTGTTCTTTGATTTTTCTTTTCAAACAACCCTTCAGAATGATGTAATTCATTTGGACACTCAAATAAGCTCTCAGTTTGCCTTCTGATTGCCAGGTTCAGGTCTCAGGTCCCAGCTCCCACTGCAATATGCAAAACCAGTATATTAGATATGCAAAACAGTCATGACGTGACTCATCTGAGCTTGGCTATTTCACAGCTTAAAACTGCCTTTGATTGCAGAAAAATACATATTTTACTGCCAACATGGCTACGTTACTTACAATTACAACATGTTTCAGAAATTTAGAATAAATGACTTCATATGTTTAAGTTAGTTTTTTGTAAACTGAACAATAAACAAAATGTTTGATTTTGGAAATGCTGGAGTGAAAGCTTAAAACTTTAAAAAAGAAGTGATTGATTTACTATGATTCAGGAAATAGTCATCACTTAATGTAAGTGTAAGTTTTGACATCCATAACTCAAATGATTTTTCTGTAGATAAATTATTACACCTTCCAGTAAAACTAAAGATAATAGGCAAAGTCACTGCATGTAAAACAGCAGAAAGCATCTATATCTGAACGGCTAATTTCAGATCTCTGTGCGGGAAACACGTTCAGGAAGGCTACCTTTCATTTCCTCAGACAGGTGCACATTATTATACAATTGGTCTTTAATGAGCATGCCGTGTTTGTGCAGATCTGTCTGAGCTGGAGGCCTGTCTTCATTCATTTTAGATGGAGTGCCTGGAGAGATACTACATCAATATTCATGCGCTGATGATTACAGGAAGCAGCCAAAGATATTACTGCGCTCTTAAGTGCAAGAAATGTCAAATGTAAACATGTGCAATATGATTTATGATATTTAAATGACACACAATTAGATTAATGGTTTGAACCAACCTCACTGACCTCCATTAAAGGCTCTTTTAATAATTACCCCACAAGACACTGGGCATCACTTTAGGAAATTCATTTATAATAAGGAAATGGGAGGATTCATTGTTTGGTATTCGATTTGGTTACGTTCAGGAAGTGTTTAGACTAAAAGACAAACAGTCATTGTGTTAAGGGAGTGTGCACAAATAGCACTGCTAATAATAACCAGCTGGTGTAATGATGAGGGTGAGTTACCTTGCTACTGTTTCCTCTGTATATTCTAGAAGCTGGAATACCATCGAGATACGCCTGAAGATGCTAACGCAAGCAAAGATTTCCACCAAGGATTTCAGCTTTGTGCTTCTGAAGCATCACTTCTTAGTTTATGTGTGTGGATGGCTGATTCCCAAAGTAGCTGAGGTAGGTATTGATTTGCTGAGGATAAGAAGGATAAAGGTATATCTGAGTGGGACTGTGGGGAAGGAATGACTGCTACTTGAGAAGCTGGAGAGAATGTTAACACAATTCAAGCACCAGTTTTGCCATGAGGTAAAACACCAGTTTATATTGAAAGAGTTTTTGTCTCCATATTACAAAGAAAACAAAGAGATTTCTCATGGCACCAGTGAAGACCCCCCTTCATGTAGAGAGATATTTAGGAATTAAACCGCCTCTAAAAGTTTTCCTTGCGTGAAGTAGAACAAGAAAAGTGTGTCAAACTATAAAAATCCTGCACAAAAATAGAATGAATATTTTTTTTCTTGTCCTTATGTTAATTTGTTGACTATAACAATTTGTGGGGCAGCTGCAAATTTGAATAATATAACAGGTGTGTGTCTTGTTACAGTAATATAATGACATCAGGTTAATGAGAGATCTGCCAAAATGGCCCACTAACTAGGAAGATTGGATCTCTTATTGTTTGGGTCTAATTTCCATCTCACTGTTAAACAGTCTGCAAGATACAGAAAAACACTGATGAATAGCTTTTGTTTGCAGAATTAATACAACAACAAAATCTCGGTAGTGTCATTATGGTAAGCTATCTCCGCGGACAAAAGAAACTGGGTAAACATACTTAATATTCATCAGAAGCCATCAACAGAGTAAATGAAGTGGAAAAGGAACAAAAACGTAGACTTTGACATTATTTACATCTATTCAAATTAAGTGGAACATATTTATTTCACCTTCTCTTTCACTCTTCAATGGTTCTTTTTAATCATCATTTAGGCATGAGGGGATGCAAACCAGGGACAAAGCTGATCCGTGGTGGCCAAATCTGGGCTTTCACGATACATCATCAGGTCTTTTTTTTTTTTTTCTTTTTTTAGTATAATATGCCAAAGATTCGACTTTACTTTTAGGAACTGCCTTTTAGTTCCATTTTTTCCCGCTGTGAGGTCTTGCTAGACAAAAACAGAAAGATAACCAGGTCATGAAAAAAAAAAGAAAATTCATTTTATATTTGCTATGACCATCTGTGAGCAGATGTGCCTCCATCTAGGAAAAAAAATAGCGTACTTAAAAATGTGAGTGTATGTCCAACAGAGTCTGAAAGCGTGTGTGAAAACGGACAAGCAGGTTTTCTTCATTTTGTATGGTATGTCATTTTTCTTGTAAATAGCTGTTGCACTTAGAGGGGAAGGCTAATTTGGTTTTGTAAATTAGATGGAGGAAATCACATGATTACCTGTGGTGTAACTGCAGGTGACTTAGGATTTCTGAGTTCATTATACAGAGACTACCGGAAACTGTTAGCCTGCTGTCAGCCATAATTGCAATTTCTGACCCTTATTTGCATGACTCCAATATAGTTAACTGGTAAAGCCTTTGGCCCTTTAATCATGATTATTAGACAAATGCACCACATAGAACAGGCCTGGTCCTCATAAATTCGATAACTCAATTATTTTAGGAGGCCACATACTGTATTTACCAGCAGGGGGAGCTGTCAAGTATGCCATAAGATTGTGTCGTATGGGACAGAGAAGAATTTGCTGTTGCACCCTGCATGCAATGAAAGTCATAGAGTGACGCACTTTCAACGTGTTCAACACCTCATCCCTGTTAAAGAATTCTTGATAAAGGCGTGGTCGCAACTGTCAATCTTCAGATCTGAAAAGGAGTTATTACATTACATAAATACTTCCTGAAATATATACGAAGAAACACACAAAGCCATTGTTGTTCTATTGCTTAATTCATACTGATGTTTTCCCTCCTGTCTTTCCTTCACCTCCATTGTCAAATAATGTTAATTCCATTTTCTCCATTTTTCAAAGTTTGACGCCTCCCTCAGAATATAGCATTATGTGACCCTTCACAAAGAATACATACTGACTTACAATGTTCGGCCTCAATTAGACCAAAGTAGGTGATGCGATGAAAAATCAAATTTTCCATCAATTAATTTTGATTGCGGTAGTCTGATTATGTGTCAGCAGCATGGTGCACAGACGGTTCCCAAAAAAGCGTAGTAAATTAAAAAGTTAAGCAAAGTAAACTAACACCACTCTGCATAAACTTGCAGTTTCACTGCAATGCCTCATTTTATCTAAGTTAGACCTTCTGAGTCTTCATCTACAGCTGCTTCTCACTGTCAGTCTGTTTTTCATGAGCTGAAACGACAAATGTTTTCAGCAGATTTTATCAGCTGTGGCCAGAAGAAATTCACTCTGTGACTTGGCCACAAAATGTTGTGAAACTTTTTGCTCTTGTCCTGCATACTGGTGTCTCCCAATGCTATCATCCGACAAAGTCTGTTTAAAAAAAAAACAAAAAAACATTGGAACAGCTAGCTTGGTTGCCCAGTTTCAGTATAAATTCACCGCAGGCCCTCTTGTCTACGACTGCAGCAGCAAATTGCTGCTCCTGTTACTTTTCTTGCTGATACGTGGCACAACTTGTCCTGGAACAGATCCAGAACTGCAGCTCTGATGCTGCTCACACTTTCTCTGCCAGATAACACATTACATTTTGCACTAAAGCAACACCAAAACTAAATACAGTAATAACAGCATTTTCCACTCTGCTATGTGTTAACAGAATTGTAAGTTAACTTTTTCTCTCCTTCTCTCTTGTCCACTTTTTTGACACTATTCAAGCACCAGACCACTGTTCGCATGCTCATACCATTTGGTTTAGCAAGCTGCTCAGAGAAGTCTGCTTCAAGCTGCTATGTAAGAGACTTGTGCTGTGGTATGTTCATCATCTATGAGGAAAAATCTACCTTAGAACCACATTTTAAGAGGAGGAAGCTGCTTAAACTTCATTATTCTCATCAATTTGTTTTCTGATTTTAAGTAGGATGTAATTTTAGCTAGTGATTCCAGCTTTATTTGGCATCCTGCACTCAGATTTAAAATGTTCACAGTAGGGCCCGATCGATATATTGGTTGGCCGATATTATTGGCCAATATTGGGCCATCACAGATGTATCAGTATCGGCACGTGGTTTGCCAATATGCACCAATAATAAAGTTTTTTTTAAGGCTGGA
>JAQLOL010000026.1:8390971-8403275 GCA_029783665.1 Naso thynnoides | reverse complement strand
CTCATGCAATCTTTTCATATCTTCATCATTTTCAGGCTGGTTCTGTGGATTTCGAGCTCATCATGGTTAAACGTTGATTGTGGGGCACTTTTAAAAGTGATACTCATTATTCGGTGAGTTTTGCAGGAGATTAAAGTTCCTTACCTTTCCAAAATCAAGCACTGAAAAGTGTAACGTTATGCTCTAGGCTGAACTGTTCGCCCATCCTCATTCCCTGTTGAACCCCTCACAGTTTAACAAGCACAGCTAACATTACGTGTACTTCGGTAACCCTTCAAAAAACATTAAGGCCATGTTATGTTGTTATCAGTGGATATTAGCCGCTTAATTTGAGTTACTTATAGCTATTAGGAGCACTAGCTAACCTAAAAGCTAACTTATGGCGTTATGCTCTGTGCAAAACTGAGTGTCCTCATTCCCGTTGAACCCCTCACAGTTTAACAAGAACAGCTAACATTATGTCTGCTTCAGGTACCCTTTGACAAACATTGAAGCCATGTTACGTTGTTATAAATTGATATTAGCTGCTAAAGTTGAGTTACCTCGAGCTATTGAAAGCACTAGCAAACCTGTCGAGCTAAGCTAAAGTCTATGGCTGCAGTCTGGAAATAGCAGCTCTCAACAGTCTGCAGCGTTAACCCGAACTCAAACCCGACCAAAAAGTCTATCTTTACTTTTAACAATAATGTACAAAGAAACGTGTCCTTCCCTTTTCTTAAACAGGTCCTGAATTGCTTGTTTTATGAATGAAGTGAAACACAAGTTGAGGTGACTGCACTGTGATCTGTAGGCCCTTAGCATGTATCTTCATATTCATAACTCTAACCTGTTTTCACTGCTGAGTAAGTTTGACTTCCTGTATTTATCATTCAGAGGGTTCTGTCTGAAATCTTTCTTTTGTTTTTCCAAAGAATTACACAATATTTCTCCAGGGAGTGCAGTTAGTTACAGTGTGAGCTCCATGCAACCTCCAAAAGCTTGACAGACATAGCAACAGTAACTAAGGGGGGTGGGGCTTCAGGAAGGTTTAATTGTAGATATTACTCACATCTAAAAAAAGACCCCTTATTTTCAGGTAGGTTCATATTAAAGTACACATTTCAGAACAGTGGCTGGCTCCTCTTTCAGTCCTTGCTTTGGGGAAACCTTGAATTGAATTTCACAATTTTGCCGTTTTAATTTCCAAATCATTATTGTGAGAGTATCTCACTTGAGTTTACAACATGAGAAAGCTAGCTTTAAGCAGTAGCTCTACTGTTATTCTATCTACCTGAGGCTGCAGATTCTCTGGATTATGGATTATGTTCAGAGATTAAACTGCCATGGGATGCTTCAGTTATTTTCAAGAGGTGGAGAATCAGATCAGAGCCTGGTGCTTTACTGGGGGTGTGATATGAAACAGCTGCTTCTTAATGACAGTAATGTCAAGCAAGGGGGTGAAGAGCTTCAAATTGTGCCAGCATGCAGGTGCTGAGGGCTGAGCATCCTGATCTGGTCTCATAATGCAAGAGGGCCAAAGAGGACTGTCATCCTTAAAGGAATAGTTCCCCCAAAAATGAACATTCAGTCATTATCTACTCACCCACATGTCGATGGAAGGTCGGGTAAAGTTTTGTAGTACACAAATGGGACGGCTTCCTGTCTGCCCCGCCTGTGTGAGTGTATGTGTGTGTGTGTGAGTGTATGTGTGGGTGTATCTCTTTTGTAATTGCAGGCGGAGTATAAAAGGGGTTCTTGGGACCTCCCCTCGCTCTCTCGCCCTCTCCTGACCACGTCCACATGGGAGGTTGTTGGCGCCCTCCTCCTGTGCGGTTTTGTTGTGTTTATGGGTTAGGGTTGTTCTTAAGTTGTTAATAAATTTAAGCATATTTTTGTACCCCCTTGATTCCGTTTTATTCATTTGTCCAACCCAGCAAGCCAGGGTCATGGCACAAAACACTGCTGGAGTTTCACAGGAAAAAGATGTTGCAGTCATCTTCCAGCTGATGTAGTGAATGGTGACCAGCATTCAAACATTAAAAAAGAAATAAATAACAGTGATGTTTTTTTGTTTTTTTGTTTAAAAACAACAACAACAAAATGGTTGTATCCTAGCCACCATTCATTTCTGTTGTTTCGGAGATGACTGCAACACCTTTTTCCTGTAAAACTCCAGCAGTGTTTTGTGGACTAAAGAACCTCACCTGACCTTTTATTGGCTTCAGGGTGGGTAAACAATGACTTTTTTTTTTTTACTTTTGGGTGACCCATTCCTTTAAGGACGCTAAGGCCATTCAATGAAAGAAAAAGACTGTGCTCTCTAAGCATCATTAAGTTGTTATCAGTAAACTCATGTCCTCAGTGAACTAAAAACAAACTGAATGGGCAATATCACAGCAAAGCTAAATTACACACCTGCACAATTGCACCACCCCATTACCAAGTCTACAGAGAGTTAATGTAGTTATGGAGCATCCTCAGCATCTTATTCCCTTAAAGGTGCAAAAGTGGTTGTGCTAAGCACTCATTTGTGCCTCCAGCTATCAGACAGAACTGGGCTTTGTGCCTGGCTGCAGAAGGCATTTGCTCAGTGAAGATGAGTTGTCTTCCCCTTCCCTTACATTCCTGTGCTTTGATCTTTGTAAAATGTCTTTGTATGTACTAATTTGTAGAATAAGAGATAAATGTATGAGAAATTTGTGACAATCAAGTCAATTATGTTGTTTTTAACAAGTCCATTTGAGACTATTCTCTTTAGTTCTAACGCTAACCAGGTTGTTTAATACCTAAACTTGACCGAACCCCTACCGTAGCAGTGCTAGATTAAAAAAAAAAAAAAAAAAAAAAAAACCACATGCATTCGCATTGTAACCACATGCAGAGAGCCCAGAAACCCAATGACTCTTTTATTTTGGTGAGGTACACAGCAACAGAAGTAACCATTACTGTAAGTGACAGCCGAGGTTCCCTTAACAATTCATTGTTTTAAATGCTGATAGCCACAGTTAGCAGTTAGCTTAAAATCTGAATTCCGCTAGCCAAATGTTTTGCAAACTGCTCATTTTAGTGAGAAGAAATAGCATCTTTATTACTTTAGAGCTTGGCAAATATGTGTATTTTCTGCACCTGAATGTTGGAACAATGTCAATCACTGCTGCATGAAAATAAATTTCGTAGGGAAATGCAAGCAATGTAGAGTCAGGCTGTCATCAAGGAAAGCAGCACTACAACACTAGCAGGCTGAGTGGCAACAAACACAGTCAAGTTGAAGGTGTGTAAGATTTAAGGGGGTATATTTGCCAATGGTTGAAACTGAATACGATGTTTATGTGATTTTTATTAATGTGGAATCACCCAAAATATAAGAATCGTTGTATTTTCATTACCTTAGAATCAGTCTTTTATATCTACGTAGGGAGCAGGTCCATGCAGTTGGCCATGTCTGTAACGTAGCCAAGAAAAGACAAATGAAACACTGGCTTTTGAGAGGACCTTTCGCATTTTTCAGAGGTTTTGTAACCGTTCTCCGTCATGCTTGGAGGGACAGGGTGAGTTGAAGGATATGCGGTCAGGTGCAATCTGCAATTTCACTGCTAGTTCCTCCTAAATCCTACACACAGGACTGTTAAGTAAAGAAACAATGTCCTTTGATCAGCTTCATTTTGTTAATACAATTGTGTGAAACACTGGGCTTCTTAGTAACTGAAGTCTGAAGTATTACGGCTGTTGAAAGAGTCAGAGTTTCTGTAGATTCTATAATGTGACGTTTCCTGAATGAAACAGAATGTGAAGGCAGAGTATCAATTCAAACAAAAAAATGAGTCACTGCATACTATGTAGCCATGCAGAACTGTAGACTTTACCTTTGTTCACACCTTCCTCACCTGAGAATGAGTAATTGATAAATAACACCTCCACCACACACTTTTGAGTATGTAAACAAGGTTTTTGCCAACTGATATTCAAACACACACCTCCCCCTCTTCTGTCATCTCTCTGCTGAATCCAATTATAGCAAAAAAGAAAGAAAGAAAAGAAAAGAAAAAAAGAAAAACTCCTCCAAAAGACCAAAAGCAATGTGCAAACTTGTAACTGAATAAAATATCTAGGAAATGTTGCCAAATCTTTATTGATGCAGCTTTTAGTAAAACATGGCCACAAAAAGTAAATCCTTTGAGGTCAGTATTGTGAGGAAATTTTCTTTTCTAATAAGATGGCTTTGTATATGTACAAGATCAAATCAATCATAAACTGTCAAAAGTTATAAAACTGTACACATCCATTTTAAGATCAAAAATGCTGTCACAGTGTAAAATAGAGCTGCAGAGGTGTCACAGACAGAGTTGGTAATCTATTTCTGGACAATGATTCAACACTTCTCCAGCTCTCAGAAACAGCTTTCCATACCAAAACATTGCATCAATGTATCTCATGTAAAGGCAGTTCAATTTGCACTGACAGTGGAGTTATGAGAACAACTTGCATGAGTCTTTGCTCTCCTCATAACTGATGCATTTCAAACAGGTATTCATGCAGGCTGGGTGGCTCCAGACGCAGTTTTAATTGTTCACACATCACAGAGAGAAGAGAGAGACGAAACTCAGAGTCAAAGCTGCTGCAGGTGCGTAGGTTTGATACTCACTGAATTTTCAGGAAGCTGAGGTGTTCTTGACACCGTGCAAGCTTGAAAGAGCACGCAGGAATAATTTTATTTTGTTTTGTCTGTTGTGGAAAGTATGATCTCCTGTTTCTCTCCTCTGGGAACAGTTGGCTGGTCAAAACAGTTATCCTGTGTTCGAAAGCGCAGTGATCCTTGGCATGAGGCATCAAGAATATACCTGTTTCAGCATATCTCACTTTTTCATTTTGAACTGTCTTTTATGGATCTGGCAAAAGCTGAAGGGCAGGTTTGCTGCAACAGCTACATATATCGTAATATGATATCTAGCATAGTAATTTTATGGTAAACTGATTGTGGAGCTGAAATTATCTTTTGCCTAATCAATGAATCAATCAATAGAGAAGTAATTCAGCCACTACTTGTGTGGGTATATATATGTGTATATATATATATATATATATATAGATAGATAGATAGATATATAGATATACACTTCACAACAAGTACATTGACCCTGAAAGCGTGATTGCCAATTTGTAGACATTTGATAGAATTAATGATTAATAATAATAGTAACCTTACTACAAAATGAAGTTCATATGTGAGCTCATGCACTCAATTTTTCATCCATTATTTAATGAAGTTTAATGAAAAAACATCTGACACCAGCCTCAAAATAATGACATCAAACAGAGAATAAACACAATTAAACCATTATAATCTTCAATAACCCATACATAATATCACTTAAATACATTTCTGTATCTTAGAATTCTCCAGGAAAAAATGAAAAATTATTCTCCTTGATGGGTTGACCAATCATTTGAAATTGCACATGGGCATTGAGAATTGCCAAAGGTAGAGACCGACAAAGCCCTTTGTCTTATTTACCCACTGCCCAGTCCTGTTTTGTATGAAAATACTCAATAAATAACGTGGATTTGCTTTTTCCTCTGATCGTGAAGTCAATGAGTGAAAACATGGATAGCGCCATTCTGCAATCTCAACCCACATCGTGGTTGAATGCGGGATTGCAGCAGTACTGTTAACTGCTACTGGAGCCACTCCACTCCACGGAGCTGCATGTCACTGAGCTTTGCAATCCTGCCATGACAGAGAAGAGGAGAGGACATCTCGCCTTGGCTCATCATAATGTCATCAGTATTGCTTTATTAAATATACAAGAGAGAGGGCTGGAAAGCCAGAATGACAGAAACACGGCACTATTTTTTGATTCTCTCACAGCATTACTCAGTACTGTGCTGCAAGTGGCAATACCGTCGGTCAAAAAAATCATCCCGGTCCTAACATGATTGTTTTAAACGGACACTGTATCATTACGGTAGACTTCTCTGCAACTCTGTCAACAGCACCAACAGTTGCCCAGAGGGGAAATTGTGGGACATGTTCAGTGTGAAAACATTGTGCATCATTTTGCTACAGTGTTTCTCAAAATGCACAACGGGCACAGGCATTAGGTAAATGAGACAAAGGGCTTCGTCAGTCTTTGTCTATTGCAATTCTTCTATTGACTGGGCAACCCGTTGAGGACAAAAAAGTCTGCATGTAATTGCGCTGCACATATCAGCAGGTATGGAGTATAATAATAGCTAAAAAGAAACAAATTATTAGCTGCAGCCCAAACTGAATGAGCCAGGAGTTTTAACTTTAAATTCAAAAGCTAGTAATATAAAGATGTAAAACAAAGTGTAAAATTTTATAAATGCATACATTCCAGTTAACAAATAGATTTTCTGCTGCTTAAGGGAGAATTTGATGATTTGATGTCTTTTAGTCGCACTACTAGATTAACACGCTGAGCTGGCAGAAGGAAGAGTGAAGAAACGCTTTTGATGGATCTTCTCAATAAAAAGGTGGTGCTCACTTAGCTTCCAGAAAAAGTCGGGGTTAATCCTGCATGAGGGCCTTATCAGGCTTTTTCATTTTTGTTACCTTCTTTGCTCCGTTCTTTATCACACTCTCATCCTGTGACAGTCCTTTTTATTGCATGGAGGTGGGATTGAGGGAGGGCGAAAGGTTAAAAGGTCAGGTGCTGGCTGCAGAGGCATGGAGAGACTAAACGTGGTGCAAAATGTTGGAAATAATTGGCATGATAGTAGGTTAGCCCAGGGCATGTACGCTCCTCTCATCTCATGTGTTCCAGCACATGGCTTTGGTGTGCCTGCACGCTACCCACCTTTAATTACAAGGGCATCTCTTAAAAAAAAACTGCACCAATTGTGTAGACTTTTCCATTGTACAAATATATTAAATCGTTCATTTTGCATGTCAATAATTGTGAGAGGGCTGACAGATTAGGTTACACAAGGTATTTCTTACAGCTCCACTAAGCTAGCATCAATCTGATCAAAGCTCTCTTAAATGTCCTCCAAAAACGTCTTGAATTCTTTTGAACTGTTCATCTTTAATTGAGTTGCCGACCTGATCAAACTGATTAAAGTGTTTAAAACAAGTTCTGACAAAATATTTGGCAAAAGCCATCTCCTGGGCAATGCGTTAGCATGGAGCCACAAAGCTGATCCACTTACACATCAGTGTCAAAGTTCCGTAGTTTATGGGCCCGTTTCTTCTAAACAACACTTCAACTCAACGTGTCCTTCGATGTGCCAGCAAAAAAAACCAAGAACTCGGCTCAATTCGGAGGCGAGAGGTGAACGACTGGCCTGTGATTGAGAGCAGCTTTCACACTTTATGATTAGACACACAAAGTGACACCCAGTGTTTGATGAACAATCTGTTATTCTTTTAATAAATCTTTGAGTGGAGTGCTTGATGGACAAGGCGGATAAAGTAGCCGAGGGTCAGTGCATAACTGTGCAATAGTAAACAGCATAATGTTCTACATAATACAGCTGTTGAATCTAAGAGTATTTTTAAACCTTCTTTGGACAACTATTTATTTAAAGCTCTATTTTAAGCCAACGTTAACAGTAAATCAACTTTAACCAGTGGTGTTACACTGTGTCAAAAACCCTGATAAATAGCTCTACTCACATTTGTGGTCAGCAAGATGGATGCTTCTTAAGTTACATTTATGATATGTATAGGTAGATAGATAAATATAGATATATATATAGATGTGGTAAATATGGGTATCGTTCTATCCTTGAGGCAGGTCATGACCCAGACTTTAAAAAAACACTGGTCTCTGCTCCTGACAGTCTACAAGAGCAAAACAAACAAAAGGTCATCTTTCTCCAGGCAAGAGCAACACCTTTGGATCCATGCCACTGCCCACTGCCCAACAATAATTAGTTCATCTCCTAATGCTCAAACATGGCTTAACCCTAACCCCAGCTTTACAAAATAAATAAATAAATCAAGAAAAAGAAACATGTTCATATTTTAACACATTAATTTCTCCACCCAGTCTGAAATTTCAGTTACTGTTAACTCAGGTGTCAGAACTGGTTTGTCAGATGACAGAATTGTTATATAAGGGTTCGTATGTGAGGTAATGCACTCAAAAAACATATCAGAAACCTTCCACAGGCTTGACAGAAGAATAGAGGAAAAGTTTGTTGTTGTTTTCTTTTATTGTTGTTTTGTTTTGTTTTGTTTTGTTCAGGAAGAAGTGCAACTGTGGCAGCTTGAGTGCCTGTCAGTAACAATGTATTCCAATAGTGACAACTTTTCACAGTGGGGAAGAAAAGGAATTGAAATGTTATGAAACTTCTCAAACAACTCCTGCATCATAATCCATTTCTCCACTGTTTCCCTATCTGTATTTTCTGTTCCACAGGCGAGTGGATTGTGATGGTTTGAAAGTTTCTCTTGAGATTTTTAGCAATGTTGGTGTCGGCCAGTCTGTTGGTCAACAGCTCTGGACCAGATTAAAGTATCTCAGCAACTATTGGATAGGATGCCAAAAACTTTGAAACAGACATTGATGGTCTGCAGACGATGAATCTTATGGACTTTTTTTGATGCCCATGACTTTTTCTCTATTGCCATGATAGGATTTGAAATGTTTCTTTATCAGAGTAAGGTCACTTGACAACTATGGAAAAAAAATCTGTGAAATTTGCTGCAGAGATGCAGGATAACTAGAGGTTACATTCTACTGACCACTGACTGATTGCAGGCAGGTCAAAGATATTCAAGGAAATATCTCTGGATATATATCCATCATCAGGTTGACATTTTGGTTAAAAAGAATTTGTTAGAACAAGTGCAGGATGGACTCCCTCAAAATGTGGCAAAGACATTCATGTTCGACAGGGGATGAAATGTAATTATTGTATTTTTTTTTCCATTATTGCCTTTGTAAAATGACATTTAAATCTTCTTTGGATTTTCAAAATGAAACGGTAAACATGGTAAGCATTACACAAGCTGTGTATCAACATGCCTGCATCACAGTTGTTAGTATGTTAATATGCTGTTGTGTCCATGTAAAGCCTCACAAAGTGCTGGTGTGGCTGTAGATTTAGTCTTGTTTTAACACACTAAAAACTTACAACCATTAACATGTATTTTGACAACGTCAGATGTTAGGAGGAAAGTATTTTTTACAGCCGTTTTTCAAACCTACAGTCTTTGATAGTCAATTATTTAAATTATTGTTATCATTGTCTGTCAGTCAGGGGTGTGAACCTGTGGAACAATTGTTCTGAAAATGTTAAAACATGCAGTATATGGGTCAGGGTAAAAAAACTTTCTTAAAATAATTTAACTATGCAACACTATGAAAAATTTAAGTTAATGTAAGTATGTTAATTTGTATTTAACAACATTATCAAAAATATAATTTGTCTGTGTAGTTCTTGTTCTTCACTGTGTTGTTCCTGCCATGAACAGGTTTTTGCAAAGATCATGTTTGTGTGATGTAAGAGCAGTAGGTGTAAATAAACCCTAACTTCAGCCTACACCATTTAGTTTACTTTTGAAATTTAGATTTTTATTGATTGATTGATTGATTGATTTTGGTACTTGTTATTTTGTTTGGTCAATTGTAAATGAACTAAAATAAAATTCATCCATTCATTCATTCATTCAAATTCTGTCCATTCCTTTCACTTCATTCATTCATTTATTTAATTAGTCCTTTTAGAGAATTTATATTTAAATTTCAACTAATCACAACAGTCAAAAGCATTTCCGATGTCTTATTTAAAACTAGCGGGCTAGTCAATAGCGGCATTAAGGATATCTCTCACACGGTACCTGAAATAATTTCTATCACAGCAGTCAGCCTGAGAGCTGCTCAAACCCAAACATTTTCCTCTGAGTCAACCGTGCTAACCACCCAGGCTCTGTGCCACTAGAGCAGGCAAAGCCTGACCTCAAGGTGGCTTTTGAGGAACGTAGGGTCACAGAAATCGATAACTTTCTCCCTGTTCAGAGCATGAATGTGCACAGCACATTTCATGCCAAACCAGCCACTGGTTTTTGAGAGACTCTCAGGTCACAAAAAAGTAAACAACCGGTCAAATGAAGGCAACCACGTAGTGCATTGCATAACAGAGGTAAATATAGTAACAGTACAGCTTTCAGTGCAGTACTTTGTGTTCCAAAACAATTTATTATCAGTTCAAATATGAAAATACTCCAGTGATTTCCTTTCTTTGTGCAGCAGCTTCTCTTGATGTGAATATGTCAGCTTTGCAGAGTTAAGCTCAAAGGCATCACTTGAGCTGCAGGTTAAGCTTTTAGCTTAGTGGTCTGCGTTCTCTCTTTCGTGCGGTTTGAAGAAAGGACTTCTGGTGGAGATTCCTGGTCACTTGAGTAAGGATAAAAGTAGCTTAGACTCAGTGATCAGTGGTGGGCAGATTGACTTGGAGTCTTTATCTCAAGGAGGCCAGAACAGAGAAGTGAGAGATTTCAGCCTGGCCGCAGTCGCAGCTTCACTCAAGGTAAAGATGAGATTCTACATTCCTTACAAACTGAGAGTGCACTTCTTGTCACACTCAGCATCCCAGGCTCTGACATTTGACTATGACATTAAAGGATCTCTCAAGATTATATTCAGATCCGATTTTCATAAATTTCGTAAGCCATGCCGGTTCACCGAATCAGATACATGGGCTGCTTAGCATATTCTTTGGCACACTGAAGTTGAAATCTTTTTCATCAATCTAACATCTCTATTAAAAAAGGCCTCCCTGTATGCAAGGGGAAAAGAGCAGGATAAATGGTTGTTTAAGTTTTACCCCCCCCCCACACACAAATCCTTCATCCGCATCAAAGCAAAGCCTAAGAAGCCAAGTCGCTCTTGGATGTTTTTGATCCATGTATATGTTCTTTAATGTAGTGAAGAGCTATCTAACAATTCCCAGAGCTGAGGATGATTGGGACATCTGTCTGCTTTAGGGGAGCTTTTCTTTTATCATCCCACAAGGCTTCCCCTCGGACGTTTCGCATGGAAGCTGATTCAGAGAGGGTCAGTGTCTCAAGGGCATCGCTGAATCTACAAACAGCAGAACAAGGTACTCACTGCTGTCTTTGTAGCCAATATCAAAGTTCAAAAATGATGCATCTTCCATTTACAGTCAAGGAATGTCTCACCCAAACCTTCAAAGCTATCTTTTAGGCATCATGTCTTGTTTTATTGTAAGTGATGGATTTGTGGTCATAACATTTCTCTTTTCCTAGTTTGAAAGGTGTTTTAAATTGTCGGGTATTGATCATACTCGTACGTATGCGTTTTTTAATATGACTCTATTCAATCTATGATACAGTAATTTGTAAACAAACAGTTGCTTTAAAACTTCCATTTTTTTATATGTCCTGTGGACATGATGAAAGGTTACCGTTGATTTTTTAAATTTATTTATTTTTTTAATCGTGTCTTTTGCCACCTGACGAATATTCGTTGTGTTTTCTGTTCTGTTTTGATGTTCTGTAACTCCTGAGGGAAACGTCTCTTTAACAGCTAAATGCTTCAGTGTTTTCAGTGGTTTTTTGAGATAGTTTGCTGAACATAACTACTGTACTTACTTCAGAAATCCATGTAGTTGAGAACAGTTAGCCTGAATCTAAACAGCACAGTTTCATGCTTAAAAACAAAACAAAAAAATTGGCAGAGGGTACTAAAAAGCTTTATAGTTATAAGGAGCAACAGAGTCAGGTTATATTTTCTGTGATATTTCTCCTTTATTATGGCTGTGTTGAATAGTCTGAAGTTTTTACGCCGTATTCATAAAATTGACATTCAGATTCTAAATCAATGTTTAAATGCTGTGCAGCTTCCTCTTCTTAATGTCTATTCATTCTGATTAAACTCAGTGTTTCTGCACGGTTGCATATAAAGATTAGACTGCACTAATGTTATTATTATTTAACCAGGTAATTTTTAAAATTAGATTCCAGGGGTGACAGAGTATTGTTTCAGATTTGTTTGATTTAAATTCAAACAGCTCCAAAGCTTGGTAAAGTCCAAGAAGCCATAGATGGATGTGATCATTTCTATGATTCACACTTTTTTATGTAAACCCTCCACCCCCCAAACATTCTTCTTCAGTTCTCATTTGTGTCTTATGAGCCTTTACAGAATATTGTTTTTACTGCTGTCAAAAAACCATGTGCTCCCCTGCAGGCTGCACACAAAATGAGGCACCTGTATTAACAGACAATACAGCAGCTACCTAAGAGGATTGTGAATTACAGTAACACGTATAACCACAGTGACAAAAAATCTTTTTTGGCTCTAATATTCATTATTGTGGAGGTAAAAAAAAAAAA
>JAQLOL010000026.1:8337820-8353031 GCA_029783665.1 Naso thynnoides | reverse complement strand
ATGCATCCTGTTGAAAGAGAAAACTTTGAGAAAACAGTGTGCATTGTGTTTGGATACAGCCTTCAGGGACAATATTGAGAAAAAGAGAAAAAGAAAACGTTCTTTGCACAAAATTTTAATGGAAGTGATTAGGTGAAAAAGAAAAAAAACCTTGTACGTCTGTTTTTTTCCCTTGCATTCCTTTCTTTTTAGTGGTTGCTTGGTAATTAGGGTGCAGCATGATGTTTGAAGAAAAATTTTGTATCAGTTCAAAGAAATGATAAAAAACTGCAACAACTGATTTTATTGGCCACTTGTCATCAGTGCATTGAGCTATAAACACAACACTGACATATCACCTTACAAAGTTAATATCGTAAATTTGTTAGCAAATAGTTGCCTAGAAGTACTCCTCTTTTAGTACTGTCTTATCCAAACCAACTCTGATTGGAAAATATCCAGCTATTCAGCTTCTAAATGATCAACTTTGCTCACCAGCTAGTTTCTGTGTCCTTAATTTGTTGAGGACCAGCTGGCTGAGCAGGTAATGCACAGTGATTTCTTTGAACAGCTGCCTGCAGTGGTCAAGTGATGAGAGTGGTAAGAATGAACTGAAACAGTAAAGCTTGCAGCTGTATAAGCTGAAACAATGAGCTGAAAGATGCTAAAATTAACGCAGAGCTGATGGGAAATGTAGTGTTGTTTGATAGTCCTCTTTGGGTCATTATGAGAAACCTTTCACATTTCATGTTGTCATTGCTTTTTATAATAGAGACAATACAGCTTTTGAGTCTTTAGTAGGGGTGCAGTCTCGAAAACCCATCGGCTGCATTCACCATCTGACTTCCTGTATAAAGCGTTACAGCCTCTGGAGGCAAGCCCCATTATTCTTAGGCTACCACTGGAGAAGGTGAATTCTGTTTCCGACTTCCTTCCCCGCATGCTGCTCGCTGTTTACAGTCCAACTGTTTACAGTCCAACTGTTTACAGTCCGTTGCAAGAATGGAGTTGGAGTTGAGAGACCACATTTACCAGCGGATCTTTTCACAAGTAGCCAGTTTACACGCTGTTAAAAGTTAACAGTTCGTCGTTAATTAAGCGGACAACAAAAGACTACAACCAGAAACCAGGGCTTTTCCAGCACCAAGATCACCCTACCTTGCCAACAGACTCTACATTCAGTGAATGCAGAGTCTGTTTATAGAAACTAGTAGGGCTGGGTATTGTTTAGAAAAATTTGACACCAATACCAATAGGATATGTTGACTTCGATACCCTTTCCTGAATGATATTTTTTTCTATACAAATTTTATCTAATCTGTTTTAATAAATTATTACATTGTACACTTATGGTCAGCCCTGTCTATGCATGTAATCTGGTATTTTTCCTGCAAAAGACAAGAGTACAACCAATCAACAGCACTATTAGATCTTGGCACAACGAGCAAGCTGCATGCGTATGGGCTCAGTGATGCTGATGAGATTAACTCCTTTGGTCATTCAAGACCAAATTTCGATATTTGACATTTTTGATACTTGATAGTATTGAGGCAGTTCAGTCGGTACCATAAAAGTATTGAAGTTCGATGCCCAGCCTTAGTCTTTAGTGAAAAGGGATCCATTTCACATTTGGAATTAATTCAAACCTGTTTCTTGCACATGTAGTCGCAGTACGCTGCAAGATATTTAAGGTTATACACAGTGGGTTAAACAGAGTTTTGGAGTTTGGTCACCGTGCTGAAGCTTTCATATTGTCATCGTAAAAAACCTTTTTGGAACAATTTACAAGTAGAATTGGTGAAACCAGGACTGCAGGAGAGGACCACCAGGTGGGAGGAAAGATTGTGGCACGCCATGATGAGCAAAGATGAGTGTGACTTTGAGGTGGGGGAAGTGGGTAATAGAGGTCCCGCTATGTTGGCCTGGTGAACTGGAGTGGGTGAAATCGTAGGAGGTTTTTATTTCCTCCCGGAAAACTAGGATTCCAGCAGGTAAATACTCATGTTGATATGCATTTCCACCTCTTGCTGGCTCTTTGTGACTTTAGCGAATAATCATCCTGATGCTACTCTACACCTGCCTCCTGCCGCCTCTTTAAAAGACTCTCCTCAAAGACTTTGTGCTTTATTTTACAGTTCAGTGCTCTCTGGGTCGATTTAACCTCCCATCTGTCTTCAGCCGGTAATGACCTCTCCTTATTATTGGGCAATTTTGCAGAATCTGGGGTCTTATTTTATATCTGTTGTGTACAAACATTTCTTTTATCTTGCACAAGGAGACATTTTAAAGCTGCAGTAGGTGGGAATTATTAACAATTATTCAGTCATATTTGCTGGAACTGCCACTATATTCTGATAGTAGGACATTAAATGGGCAATTTCGAACAAAATCCAACTTCTCTGGCTCCACGTCATTTGTATTTGCATACAGCAAAACAACTCACTCTCCAACTTAATTTGTTTTTATAGTTTTAATCTTGTGATTGGATGCACCAAATTCAATAAAAAGGCTAAATACACAGACAGTTAATTTGACAAATAAAATCAAAATAATCAAATGTTTTTTTCTGTTTTTGTTTTTTATCTAAATGTTGATAAATTAGATGTAAATTTCTGACAAATCTGTCTAATTAGATGATGTCCCTTATTCTCAGTTTATTTGTGTTTGTGTACAATTTGAATCCGAACTTGCTGAACCGTTGTTCTTTTGCCTTTCACCTTCCCTGCACCAAACACAACAATGTAATTTGTTTGTTGTGGTGAGTCCATCTCACTTTGCCGTGCATCATCAGCGTTTGCAGCAGTCCTTGTAATTCATTGTAAATGTGATTGATGCTTGCAAAAACACCCAGAGACAGTACGGCAATCAATTATGTTTGATTTATTGTCTTTACAGTTTCTATATGCTGCGTGCGGTCATCGTAGCAACAGAAACTTTATGTGCAGCCTCACGCACACGACCATAATCATTCTTTTCCCAGCCCCTCTGTATGCTATAGAGTCAACGCTCCCAAGCTGTGCTCATCATATTTCATTACTGTAATTCACAATGAAGGTCATTTTTATGAATTGACTGAGGAAAGACCAGTTTTGGTCCAAACTTAATTAAAACTCAGCCGTAGCATTCTGGGCAAGGCCTTTTTTTTTCTTCCACCATGATTCAATAATCAACAGAAGTAAATCATCTGCAGTCTATTGCATCAGTCCCCAGCAGGCTGGAACAAATGCAAAAAATAAATAGAGCTACTCTGGCATGCACTGAGTTACTGGCAGAAGCTGCAAGGTTACGCTGTGAAGCACTTGGTGGCACCTTTAGACCACACGGCTGCAATTATCACAGACTGTTTACAGCACTGTCCTGTGATCTATGGAGTGCTGATAAGCTGTGATATCAGCTGTAGATGTTATTTTATGCTGTGATCTACTGCAATGGCTTTATAACCTCAGCACTGCTTGTGCCACTAGCTCCAACGATTACTAATTGTGATTTAATGGTACGCTGTGACCATTTCCTCTCTTGCACAGGCCCCATTCCTGCGCTGTTGTCCTTGTAAATTAGGTGTGCACCGCTGATTAATGGTTAATGGCCACTATTCTAAGAGAGGCATCATCGGCAAAGCATTTAATTAAATGGTTGTCTCAATCACTTAGCAAACTAATGTAGCTTAAACAGGAGATAACTTTATTAAAACATATGAAGTTTCAAGCAAAAATTCAAATAAAATCTATATGAATAAAGATGTTATATGCTAAAGAACCAAGAGAATATAGGATATCAATGACCTATATTTTAAATTAATATCTCCCCTAAAAACAATTTTAAAAGAGGGGAGAAACAGTTTCCTGTACGTTACAAAGCAATGGTATTTCTCTTTGATATTTTTAGAACCTGTATATCCTAAATCAAATAGTTCTCTCCTTAAATTAATTGCTTCTATCAACTGGTTCAATTCCTGAGCTGCACTGCAAAAGACAAAGTGCCAAGCCAAACACGATGCCCTGTGCCATCAATCATTGCTCTGTATTAACTACCCCACCTCCCTCCCATCGCAAGGAAAACAATTAAAGTTAAACTTGTTGATTTGTTATGGTCTACCATAAATCACGCCGGTATATGTGCAACCCGCCATCTCCTGGGGCCCCGTTTCATGTTCCTCGATCATTGAGCTGAGGTTAGAAAGCACTGCTTTGAACTAGTCTGGTGGTAGTCGCTTATTTATTTATTTCCTCACTTGGTTTAAATAAAAAGATACTCACTTCATTCACATTAAAATATGCTAAATTAAAGCTTCTTACATGAGCCAATAAGCCCTGTACATGTACATATAGATAAACCGCTTACATTATTCAAAAGAAAACACTTTTCAGGGGGAGGGAGACACAGTTCTGAGGTCTTGAAGACTCTGGCGTCTGTGTGGCTTTCCGATTGGTCCGTCTGACTTCAGCACAGTGATGGCAGAGAAATGTTGTCTGTTCATCTCAGTAGGATGTCACTTTCAAACATCTAGTGACACATTGTTTTGAACAATCGAAACAGTTGCAGCTAATGAGCTGTTCACTTCTCATAATATTTCTTCTTTTCAGGACTGACTATTGTTATTTTTGCCCCTACATTTCATTGGTTATTTTTGTTTTTGTTTTGACAGTACAAACTCACTGCGTGTCTGAGACTTTTCCTTAACTCTTTGCCACTTATTAGTAAGCTATTCTGGTCGTGGCGGTGCCTTGGTCTGCCGGGGTAAAAAGAGGTGGACATTGTGATTATGTCTGGACTCTGAACAACTGTCTATGCAGTGAGTCAGTGCTCCAAGCTTTGTCTTGAAAATGTGTACTCCTTGGCCACTGCTGCTCATTTTACACATTAATAAGAGAAGAATGAGTGGGACCCTGCAGATTGCAGCATAACTGGCAGGAGTAAATCCCAGATCCAGTGAAATTCGGGGATCATGCGGAGGGCCCAGAAACTCTCCGTATGTAATGTAACGGGAGTGAGGAGAGAGAGGAGCCAATTTGATAATGAGATACAGCACAAAGGCTGTCTGTGGCTACTCAGCCTCAGCAGCACAGGAGACCTTGTTATTGTCCAGGGAAGGCCACGGTCAGACAGACTCCGCCTGAAAATTTTATGGATGAAA
This sequence comes from Naso thynnoides, assembly GCA_029783665.1. Taxonomy (NCBI): domain Eukaryota; kingdom Metazoa; phylum Chordata; class Actinopteri; order Acanthuriformes; family Acanthuridae; genus Naso; species Naso thynnoides. The sequence continues at coordinate 8,347,918 of JAQLOL010000026.1, read as the reverse complement.
ATTTGTCTGAAGAATATCAAGTGCACTGAGTCTGAGTGATGAGGCTTCTTTCATCAACAGAAGATGCATCAAAATCCACAGACAGAAGCCTCACCTTGCTAAATTGCTCAACAAATTAAGTTGAGACAGCAAATTACAAGATTCCCAGTAGCTCGCCGAATTACCATATCTTGTGAAATCAAGCCGCAGCACTACGCGGCTTGACTTTGATGTCAAAAGACAGTTTATGTTGTCTCTTATGGAATTTCTTTTTATCTGATAATTGAATTCAAAAATTACGCTCATCACCTTTCTTGTCTGCTTCATCAACCACTTGATGCCTGCAAAAGTAAATTAAGCTGTTGACACTGGATATTCATTACAGCCAGCCATTTAAAAAAAATGTCACTTGTGTGGATTATGGTTGTTTTGTTGCCGTCAAATAATGGCAAGGTTCACATTTGAAAAAATTAGATTCTGTGTAACAAATCTCTTTGTGTGGAGGGAAAACAACAGAGTAAAGGCATATCCATTAAACAGTCATTCATTTGGCTGTTCCACCTAATTGAAAAAGCAGCACTGTTTTCTATTTATATACAGGAAGCACCATAAATGCAAAATAACGTTTGCTATCTCATCTCTCAAGACAACATGTTTAACGCTTTACCAGGGGAGAAGAGTTTTGTACACAGAGAATAGCCTGGGTGAACTGAAGACCAAGAGGTCGTAGAAATGGGCAGAAATTCTCCTCCTGGTACAGAGATGATTTGGGGTGCATTTAAAAAATAATCTTCAGCCGAAAAAGGCTCTTATACGAAATCAGTAAGGAGCACATTCTGCCATGCAAGAGCATGCTCTCTGCATCTGCAGTGAATCTTGCCAATTTAGCCCGGAGCTCTTACAACTAGGCGTTGAGCAGAAACACGGCATCGATATCTAAGCCAACTATCGTGTTGTGAACACACGTACTGTATAGTCTGATGCCAGTAAAGTCGCTTTTGGCTGCTTCAGACTTTGGTTTTTGGCACGTTTACACAGCTCCTACTCTGTCTGGCAGGGGCAGCTTAGCTAATGAGGGAACCATGAGAAGTGTAAAAGCCTACCTGCTGGCTTCATAGCCCAGACTTTTAAGTACAAAGCAGGACAGAGTAGAGCCCTGCTGAAATGCATTTCTTTCAATTACACTTTGAGAAAGCCCAGACTCCCTTCCTCTCAGCTTCGCTGTTTGTCTGGCTTGGCTCAAAAGGATTCTGCATGATTAACCACAGGTCTGTTGTTTTGTGGATGACAAAACAAACATGACTAGATTATTGTTTGAGGACTTTTGATTTGTTTAACACTTACTCAGTGTTCTGAATGATTAGCAGCTAATAGTATTCAGCCGCCAGCATCACTGCAGTTTGATCAGTTGTACATAAAATGAAGTGCTTTGTTTGCTTCAGATTTCACAGAAACTAAAATCCAAGTGACCAGCTTCTTAAAGTTTTAGAGGGCTGCACATCCAATTTAGATGGAAAATTTGTTGCTATGAAGTCATAAAGCTTTGATTTATGGGGAGACATTGGCACAGTCTTTATGTATGTGCTTTTGGCTCATTGATTCACTTTGCTGCAGGGGTCTGCAGAGAATGTCGACTGTTTGGAGCCGCTCAGCACTCCACAATAACAAGGAGTGACTGTGAGATTTGTGCGAACAGTTCTGTTGGTTCTGGGAGTCTGTTTGAGCAGAGCACGTTCAAACACTGCTACCCAGAAGGCTTTTTTGTCTCTGCGCAAGCTACAAATGACAGCATAGGATAGCTGCTGCAATTTTAGCAAAGAGAGAAGAAGGAGGAGGACAGAGGAGAGGCTGGTCAACCTTTTGTGGAGGAGCTGGGAATACAGCCTCTTATGACAGACGTGGGGTGAACTCAAAAGAGGGTAATTTCACAGTAAGGGCAGAGAAAACACAAAATAACGATGATGAACTTGAAACTTTCGATTTTTCTTGCATGGGTTTAGGACTGCAGCACAGAAAATGGGAAGATGTGTGCTTCTGTGCCGCAGAAATATCCCCGCTCTCCATGTTTGTGTGTGCGTTTGTGTGTGTGAGAGGGAGCTGTAGCTTTTTCTGTTCAATTGGTATTCCACCAGATTCATCACCACACGGCGATGGCGCTCTGCCATCTCCTCTCTAACATAGCTGACAGATAATTCTAAATCACCTCCTGCTTTAGGGACCGGCGGCTGCTTGATTGTTTTTAATCACACGTAATTGATTTTATTTTAACAAAGTATATGAGAGGAGAAATAATACTACTAATATATCAAAATGGGAGTGTCGAACAAGAATACAATCAGTCAAATGTTGTGCTATTACAGATTTCTGGGGGAGTATAACTCAAATGCACGAGACTCTTATTGTAAGTCTGCTGCCTGATTGCATTTGCTGCATTCATGCTTCAAATGAAGGATAAAAAATAGCTGACAAATATTGATTCAAAAATGCATACAGTTAAAATTAAACAAGCCGTCAAACACTTAAAAAATACATTCACACATTGTTGTTGCATTTCCCTGTCGGTGGCTCTCTGTATGAGAAAAGTGCCTCAGAAATCTCCAACAGGGTTATTTAGTTAATGGCCTCTGAGGAACAGGGGTCCCTCTGCTTTAATATTCCCAGAACAGTCATTTTTTTAATGGGGGGTTCTGCTGACCCTTTTCGCTTTAGTAATTTGTACTGCAACTTAAATTGCATATAATTGCTGGAAAATGCCACAAATGAGGACAAGCTGCATTTTGGTAAGTGGAATGTTTGCTTTGTGGCATTTTTGCTGTACAAGAGCCTCCTACTCATGAGGCTGGACTGTGGATAAGCTGCTCGCAGCAGAGCGGCTCTGATACAGATTTATAGAAGAGATTATACTTTTCTGTCAGAGAGCACCTACCACCTCTTACCCATCCCCTCCAAATGTGTTGGTGTGTGTGCATATGTGTGTTATATATTCATAGATACACATGTAGGTGTTTGCATAATACTTTAAGTGTAAGGAAAGTATAGAATACATGTATGGCTAAAGCTTATGAATCACTCACTAGGTACAACCGCATTTTAGAAACATCTTTTTATGAATTGCCCATCTGGTTCTAGTGCAGTATAAATTAAAGCCGTCTAGCTTTCTTTAAAAAATAAAAAGGAACGCCTTGTTTCCACACACACATGTGACTAGTGTGTGCGTGCGTATACGGATAATGTTCTCTAGTGTCCAATGCAAGGAAATGCATTTCTTTATATGGATGGATAGAAACTACAGTTTAGCCATGGGTGAAATGTTATCAACTGATAAATCTAACTATTTCATACCAAACTGATAAAGACAATCTGATTGAATGTATATATTTTAGCAGAATGGGATCACTCAGATTTACAGTTTCTAAAAACTCAATAAAGTTCTTTTTTAATTGTACAAACTCATCTGACAATCAACATAAGCAACTGAATTGAAGGAAATAGCCTGTTAGCTAGCACATTGTCATATGCTCTCCCCGAAATCTACCATAAAAGTTACATTTTTGTAACATACTCGAGGCAACTTAGGCAATGAAATAAACAAAGGGAACAACTTTCGCAGGAAATCGGATATTCTCATATGAATGGACTTCTGTTTGACTCGCCTCCGTACACATACATATGTGAAAATGAGGCATAAAACAGACGCGATTTGATCTAAACATATTTTTACTTCTGAAGACAGCTTCCTCTGCACAGTTGGCGAAGTTGTTCGTTTTATTTTAAGCTTAAAGCCTGTGAAACTGTTTTGTACAATGACAGGATTTATATAATCAAACAGAGCACTTACTGTAGCTACCCACAGAAAGAAATCAGTCTTATCCTGTGTCATAATACAGAGGCTGTTTGAAATGATCCTCTAATTTGAACCAGCGCTCCCTGCTCTTAGTGATGAACCTGCAAATAATGTCTCAGCTCCTTTGTCTGAGCCCTGCACCATGTGGGTATAGGCATGTGTATTGGCAGGCGATCCATGCTTTGACAAAATAATCCCTCTCTCCATGGCGGACATTATGACGCTCTCACCAGTTGATCCGAATCCTGGGACTCTTCCATGTTAACTACCGTGCCTGATTGCCCCTCTCTCAATTTTAGGATCGCCTTTCTTTTCAAAATTGAGCAGGGCACGTGCTTAATGATCATTTCTAGCTTATAATTAATGAATATTCCCTTTTTTCTGTTTCTCTTGTGGAAATAGATTAATGATAGATCAGTGTGTATCAAATCACCAATTACAGATTTTTGAAAGCAGCTCATTTATTAAACTACACGCCTGTACTAGTGAGTTTGTCTGAATTTGTGAAGGAGTTAAAGCTCTCAATTACTGATCCTGTCTTGTTCTTAATCACATGAACTATTGTATACATTATAAATCATCCCAAAGTGCTGATACAGCATAACTGTCTCTACAGTGCTGATAGTGTGTGAGATAATTATCAATCCCTACTGTTAACAAATCTAATTATTTTAACACGTTAACTACAGATGCCAAATTCAATGAAATTCTCTAATTGATTATTGGACATGTTAATCAATTGTTGGTTAATCGTTAAAAATTGACCCACACAGCTCTGAGGTGTGTTTGGATTGAGCAAAGCAAATAAATCCCACTTGCCACTTTACAATATGGACGTCCCTGAAAGCCACAGAAATACAGACACGTCATATCAGCCACATATGTGATTCACTGTGAATAAACAAATATTTGATTGATATGGAGTCATGTCGTCCATGCACTATATTTTAATCCTCACACAACCACTATAATTATACCTCCATCTCAATGATGTTGAATGCTAGCTAGCCATTAACATGGGATTCTTTCTCATCTCCATCATCCGTCCCGTATAACATCAGTGAACGTTAAAACCTTTTTTTGTATATTTGTCGCTCTGTCAGAGTGGTCTGGTAGTGCCTCGGACCGACAATGAATACAGCAAAGTGATTAATTTTTCACTTATGGAAAGGTAGGGGAAGATGGGAGCTCTTTAAATTTGTATGTGCAATTGTTACAGTCGGTGTAACAGGAACTACATCTCATACACAGACAGAGGACTGCAGGAAACAGTCATGTACTACACCCAAACCACAGACCATTTTTTCACAGTTGACACACTTTTCTTGTCTTCTATGTTCTCAGTTAAATGTATTTTTTGAACCCTTAGTGCTGGTGGTAAGCGGAAGCATTTCGTTTTCCAGGTTGTTTGACTGTACGTCCAGACAGATGCACATTACTGGCATGGGACAAAAGGGCAGACCTTCGTTCTCGTTAAGGCCATATCTCGGGAGCGCCTTGAGAGAATTTCCTCAATTTCAGCTCAAACATCCACTTGAACTCAAAGATGAACTGATTAGATTTTGGTGGTCTGGACATTGTTCAACACCGAGACTCAGGAATGGAGGGGAAGTTTTTCACTATATTTCACATTTTATCAAATACTGTGTAGGTGACACTAATCTTGGGTGTCCACCTTGGAACTGCGCTGATTTTTAAGATCTTCTGCACATTTTAAAATTTACAGCAACATCCATATTTAAAGCGTTGCTGTTCATCACAATTTCATTGGTTTTGCTGACATTAAGCTTCAGGTGATTGTCGTTGCACTATGTGACAAAGCTCTCTGTCAGTCGTCTGTACTCCTCTGGAGAGAGCACGTTTCTCACTGGAAATCATTTACTAGAATCATGCATGCCAGTAAAGTGATTTAATTCAATTGATCCATTTCCTCCAAAAATATACTTATTCCTTTTATTTCATTCCTTCAAACTCGTCACAGCATATGTAATATATGGATAGACTTGGATTTAAATTGCAACTTGACTGGTTCGGCAGAGGCTTACAACTGCAAAGTGGTAATTGCAGTCATTCAATTATTAATGCAATTAAGCTATGATTGATTAGTAATTTACATTTACATATTTCAGAAATAAAGAAATTTGTTTTGGTCTGTGGACCCTCTGTGAAATAAGAGAAGAAGTTGTGTAAAATTAATTGTCTGTGTGTTCTTGGGACAGGACACCATAAGCTATGAAAGTGATATAATATAAGTCAGTCATTAAGAATTGGCTGCTTCACCCAACCTGTCTCCTTGGTCTGCCCCCTCAGTGATAATTCCCCCAGTCAAGGTCATGGCCACCAGCCATCAAACTGCCATCAGTCAATTCCTGACAAAGTAATACATATAAGGGCTAATCATTAATTACCATCTCTTGACATGGCCTCCTTTTTATTATAATTTGTGACAAAGGAGAAATCAATAATGTTTTAATGAAATATATTGGGTGCTGAAGGTACAGCTGACAGTTTGCTTGCACAAAGGAAAGTCACATCAAACTTTAAAGTGGCTCTATTTATCCACAGGCAGGGTGATTGAATATAATTTGGCCAATCTATCCCAGCGTTTCACTGCTCTTTCACTTAATCCCTGGAAGGCAGATGTTGTCAGCTCGATTACAACTCCTGGCATGAACGAATACACTTGGCACGCTGACATTTTTTAGATATCCGTCTACTTGGGAAGACACTTTTAAGCCTAAAGCTCCAACAAGATTCACTTGCTGGGCAATAGTTTGTGAGTCTGCAATTAAAACAAAAGCAAAAATGATTTAACGTTTGAGTCTTTTTTTTTTCCATCCCACCAAAAAAAAGGAGGTGGAGTCATTAAGGAAAAGATTAGATCACCAAGCTCTTTTTTGGTATTTTTCAAAGCATACAGCACATTACACATACCTGACAACTCGACCTAAATGTATTCCCTTTTGATGGCCAGTTTTCTTTTCAGAGCTGCCCAAGGATTAAACACATTGAATGAAGAAGAATCTGCAGGATGACTGATGAGCTGACGTCAAAATCACTTTGGTTGGCTGGAAAATTGCAGTGGGAACAAAATGCCCTGTGTCATCATCAGACTCCCATTATTATTTTTTTCCCCATCTAACAGAAACCTGATAATGCTCTTGTATGGATAGCCATACTAATTATACCCTGCTGTAACATGGAAATGCAATGAATGAAAAATAGGTGCGATGGGGAGAAGAAGGTCAAGTTACTTAGGCCTTGTTGCTAATGTGTGTACATTTTATTTCATGTGGAAGTGAGAGGGGAGGGATCAGTATCGATTAAAAATCCTGAACAAAGAGATGAGCATGGAGGAATGGAGACCAAAGTGGGAGTAAAGGCGAGAAAATGGGCGTCCACCAAAAATGAAACATTGGAACGAGAGGAGGAAGAACTTGAGGAGACAGGGTGTGTGTGTGTGTGTGTGAGAGAGAGAGAGAGAGAGAGAGAGAGAAAGAGAGAGCAAAGAGGAGAAGCAGTGATGAGAGAGCGCATTAGTACAAGAAAGATGGAGAGGAAGAGTGAGGAGTGATAGAGTCACAGAACAAAAAGACAGAAAATGGGGAGGGAAAACTGAGAAACGGTAGAGATGGAGGAAAGAGAGCGGCGGGCGATGGAGAAAGTGCTGGAGTGCCCCCCACAGGCCTGCCGACGCACCTCTGTAGCACACACGCCGGTCCATGCATCATTGAAATGCATTGCCTGTGAAAATTGAAACATTACACAATGATCACCTGAATGGTTGCAGTCATTTCCTAATAAGTGCGGTGAATAAAATGAATGCCATTCCTTTTTCTGACAGTTTTGTTTTCTCATTATAGGAAACTCAGACTTCTTCAAACTTACATGCAGCCAGCACAAGCAGCATTTAACTTTGACAGGTTGCTATCACAAACAGCAAAACTGTTGCCATGCAGTCACCAAGAGACACTCCTTGCTGCTAAATTCATGTGGAAAAGGAAACTCTGCACCCCAAGGTCAATCAGCGCATCACGTCCTGCTTGTGTTACCATGAGAACAAGTGGCCTGGCAGTCTCATTTATATTCACAGTCACACAGATGTACATTTGCAGCAGCAATTAAATGCAATTTTGCCTTTGTAGAAAGAAAAAATAACAGCATCATGGTGATTACAGAACCATGGCAATGCATCTGCAGCAAATTGTGATTTCATTTTCAGTAACTCGGCTTTTCATAGATTTTTCATGTAACCCTACGAAAAACACATTTGAGTTGTTGTGATAATATGCAAGTTTTATCACTGCCTTTCACCCCCCCCCCCCGAAGAGTGAAGTCACATTCAAATTGAAAGTGGGTGTTAAAATGCCAAGAGCACATTTTAAATAATTTTATGAGTGAACAGGATTTGAATCAAGCTAAAAGCACAGAAGGCTGTCTTTTGAGTGTGTGCAAGCAGTAAGTGCCCTCCATCGCTCTGTTCCTTGTCTGTGAAGTTTACTCAGCACAGTGGGGTCACTTAAAAAAGTGAATATAGGGATGCTAAAGTCTGAGCCTGAGGCTTCGGTTGACGGCGGAAACACAAACACACTCCTCTGTGTTTGCTGCAGTCTTAACTTGTTACTGTGAAAGAACGGTGCCAGGAGCTGCAGGACCTTCAGGGAGCAAGGAAGAATATTTGGAAGAGGGACGGGTGAAGAAAGTGATGAAAAGCTGATGAGAAGTAAAGGTGAAGGCTGCAGGGACATATTCCTCCCAAAAAAAAAAAAAACATGTATCATCCTTCATTTTAAAGTTTCACTTGCCATATGCCTCTGCTGCTACGGAGGTTAAAAAAAATTATGACACAATTAGGTTTCTAATGCTCAGCTCAGTGGGCTCTGATTTGAAGGGTCAGGTGTTTCATGACTAAACATGCTGAGGCTCTCTATAAATAGTGCAGAGCAAATGCTCATAATGGCCTTGGAGAGCTGGGGAAGCATGACTGACATTTAGCATGTCCATATATAACAGAAAACCCCCAGACCTGCCCTTAAGTTGTCCCGTTGGTAGCTTGGCAGAGCACTTATTGATCTGCAATTGCCTCATATTGGCATTTCTCAGCAAATCTGGAACAAGGCGTAAATGGTCATGCATTTATTCATTCTGCCCATGACCCAGCTCACCCAGAGAGTAGTAGGAGGAGGGCATTTGACCGAACGATCAAATTTACATAGCATACTCAGTACATCTTGAGTGTTGATCTTGCATCGTGCTCAAACATTTAGAGTAGAAAACCTCATCTGCAAGTGACCCATGCTCTCATCCTCAAGAGTTATGAAGACTTTAGGAGAGACTCCTGGTGGACTGTTGGGGAGAGATTCATGTGGTCAGTGGGGATTTGCAGAACTAGCACCACCGCTATAAGCTCTTTCAGCATGTTACAATGTTGTCTTAGAGACCACAGTGGGGTTGGCAGCATTAACATCTCTGTTTTAATTTTAAAAGAATGATGTATTGGACACATTTCAGTAGAAATTTCATTGCTTATTTGTTGAATAACAACAAAGGCACTTAGTGTTTTTAGTGTGTTTTCTTCTTTGTCTGACATTATCTGTAGTGAGCTGCTGAAGTGCCTGCGTAGGCAAGAATTTAAAGAAAAAATCTGAGGACAGAATCACAGAAGGCATTGAAATTTGTGAAGGGGTCCTTCAGTGTGGTGTTTGAAATTTGATTAATTACTGTAAAAGTTAGGTTTACATGATCCTTAATAAGCTTGCAACAAGTCTGATTCTCTCTTAATCTTTTTGTTTTAAATCATAAAATGTGAATTCATGTTTAAATTACCGTTACTCAAAATGTCGAAGAGGTAAGCGAAGATATTTTTTTAAATTTTTCTCTTTTGATGCTGTAGGAAGTTTAACAATCATTTCAAGGCCAGTCGAGTTTTGAGCTTCTTAACGGCTTACTTTATTTTTGTTTACAGTTCAAGTAGATAATCTAAGAGTGGTTCAGAAAACCAGCCTACTGACGTCTTGATCTCAATACCCTCACCAGGTCAGGTTGTAGCAGTCAAGAGTCTTCATTATGAAGCTTGTTATCAAGGGGCATATTATGGAGTGTTTTGCACCAATAAACAATGTTACGTTTGTTTATGCCCTGTGTAAAGTCAATAACCACAGCCGGAGGCTGTATGCTCTCAACTTATGTGTCCATCAATACTACAGTATGCACATATTAATGTACATCCTATTCTGCAGAACAGTATTTCTCAGAAATGCCCTGGTGGTAGATCG
>JAQLOL010000026.1:8300745-8315060 GCA_029783665.1 Naso thynnoides | reverse complement strand
TTTTAATTTTTAATTTGGAGGCTTCAACATATTGAGTAATTTTACAATCTATGTACAGAGCAGAATACAAATGATTACTGAAGTAGAAAAAAGAATTCATTTTCTGCAGAAAAATGTGACTATGAATAAAAGTGCAAAATATTAGTTAAAACAAGTATTAAAACTAAAAGTACTTGTCAGGCTAACTGTTGGATTGTCATTGCATTGGTTTAATCATGATTTCGATTTTATGTTTAATTTTGTAAAATTAATAAATTTATTTAAAAACAACTTCATCTACAGCCATCATATAAATGTAAGGAAGAAAAGAAGTATTGTTGTTCCTTTGAATGTAGTGGATTAAAAGTAGTCATTAGCCTAAAATTAAAATGCCAAAGTTATGTGGTATCAGTTCTAAAATTATCTTTCCTCTCTGGGAGAATGTTATATTTTTCTGGCTTATCATAATTTATTGTTTGCAGAATCAAGTTGTGCGTATGATTTCATTTTCTTCAAACATCTGTCTACAAATTGTATATTTTTGTTTTTCCTTTTTGAATTTTCTTCTTTATTTCTTATGTCAATATTCTTATTTGGAGGGTTGTACAATAAAAATGGATCACAACATGCAATACTGGTACTAAAAGAACTTTTATCAACTAAAGCACTTTTGAAGTTATAATAGTCAGCCCTCTTTTTTTTTAAAGATTTGGAGTGCAGAAAACTGCCTAATTTGAATTGGAAGTATGTGAACACCATGCGGTTAGCGAGTTTCCTTACGGCACTTGATCCAGAATGGCAGCATAATCTCTCGGGATGGCGCTTAATTGTGTATCACTCTGAATTGCTAATGGAGAAGTGCTTAGGACACAAAGACACAAAACTGACACACATGTGCCCAAACAGAGAAAGCCCGCTTCCTGCCACTCAGGCTACACCAAGCAAAATAAACCAAATGGCCACTTGTGACCATGAAGCGACATCATACGATGTCAACAATCACGTCTGCATTATGCAAAAAGTGGGTAAACAACAGACTGAGGGACACAAATTGGCTCAGCACCAGCTGTCTAATTAGCTTTGTGCTGCTCTTGAAAAGCAAACAAACAGTGAAAGCGGGACGGGCTGAAAGCCGGCCAGGCATCGGTTCTAAGTGTTCTGTTCCCCCCAAATCAGACGGGGCGCTCCAATTCTGCTTGCACAGAGAGAGAGGAAGGTTTCGGATAATACACACAGATGAGATCATACATTAAGTCCCCAGAAGGCCTCTGCTTGGTTATTTTGGAAGCACTGTAAAGACTCACAAGGGGCTTGGCTAGAATTTACATTTTAATGAAGCTTTAGCTGATTGCTATTGCACGGAGTTCCTCGCAACTGTCTAGTATAAGCTTAGGTGAAGCACACAAGAAAGCATATATGCACAGACACACACACACACACACAGAAAAGTAGCCTGATGCACATGTGCACACATAGGCTGCAGATACACGCACGCTCCACTAATTTAACACACTCCTGCTGAGAGGTTGTAGCAGAAACAAATTGTCCTGTAAACACAGGGAGAGAGCAGAGAGGACGCAGGGGTGCATTACACTGCAAAAACACATTCTCTTCCAGCAAGATGTGGCTGAAAAACACATTTGCAACAATTTTCCCACATTAGAACATTTACTAAAAGAGATGCTTTTTATTATATAGGACACAAGGAGTTCCAGTTGGAAAAATTTAGGGGAACAGAGAATGGGGTCGCCTTTTTTTGGTTGCAACATCACAGTGACAGACGCGGCGATGAGCAGCGTGACAAGTGGCACAGTGATGAGTGTTACTGACGAATGCTGCTCGGCGAAAGACGACATGTATCATGTCAGAATCGTCTGGACTCGTCACTTCACTGTCATTTAGCAACAGTCCGTGTGGGAGTGAAGACAAATCCACATTCCCGCGTTGTTATCAGGCACACTGCAGTCGGAGGTGTGAGTGATGATTAGTCACGTACAGTGGTGGCTGCCATTCACCAGGCATCACTAAAAAAAGATGGCAGCGGCGGCAACTCTAAATTCCTGCCGTTAATGACATTTTTGGCGAGTGACATCAAACACACTACAAAGGCAGTTTCGTGCTGCGAAAAACAAATCCAGCTTGTGCTGTGGGACTCGGCGAGTCCTGGCAGTCCTGACGCTAGTTTAAAAATGATCAGCTCCTGCCTTGTAAATGGTATGGGCTCCTGGCACATCCAGAATAGGAGACATCTTATCTGCAGCCCCCTCTTATCGCTCAGCCTCAGTGGAAACTATTGCCAGGTAGCAGGTTGTCATATGACACACAGCGCTGTGACAAGCCACAGCTCAGCATAGTTTGCCACACCACTGGCAGCTCCCATGTGATAATACATAACACAGCAGCACTGCAGGGTCTCAGATAGCACAGAGGGGAAATATGAACCCAGTGGTGATTTATATCTGCCTTATTAAAGAGCTGACCTTGACCATGGGGAAAACCAGATTAGTCAGATTTTTTAACAAAGAGACAGGATGATGTTATGCTGCTGAAATGAGGAGCCTCTTCCTTTTCATGCTCCCTTTATTTTCCACCCCTCACTTTCTCTGTCTTGCGTTTACTGGCATCCAGTGTTCATTGTCCTGTTAAACAAAAGGAAGGGCTGATGCAACAGTCTGCGGCCAGGCGTCTTTGCCTGGCACAACATTAACGCAGCAGACACTGACTCGGCACTCACTGTGAGGTAACACTACTCAAGCAAGCAACACGCGCGCGCCAGCCGTGCTACTTCTGTCGTAGACAGAGCCTGATGAAAGGATCCTGCAGGTGATTGAAGGGATAAGTGCATCCTGCAAACTGCAGCTCATGGCAGGTAGAATTCATTATTTCTCTCAGCTAGAAATGCATGAGCATGTAATTTCTGACTTTCAGAGGACTTTTTGTGCAAAATGTAATCACTTCAGATAGGCTATGTTTGCCTACTGCTATATTTCATAAAAATAATTTATCTCTTCACAATTGTAATGAGGCTGTCTTCTGAGCAGTTTCTGACACATATGGTACAAAGTGCTCCAAAGCAAAACCACAAGACACCCCCATGGTAGCAATAACCTTGATGATGCTGACTGGGGTTTGGTTCAAATCCATTTTGAACACTGGTAATTGTAGATTGAGCAGTGATACTCTCAGAGGATGAAGGCCAGTTCTTGAATAAATGAATGGAAAGATATTTACATCACCGAATTGATGGGGAGACATTGAATTGACCTTACATTATAGGGTCCTGTCACTCCTTTCCCTTCTCCCACATGCAACATTAGAGCTCCTTTTCTTCCCCCCTCTTCATCTCCTCTCCTTTCCTCTCATTTTCTCCTCTGCTCTCTACAAGGCTCGCTCCTTTTTCCCTTACCGTTAGACGTTATCTCAAAGACCAGATCACCATGGCAACAATTAGTCACATCGTCATCGCCCACACTTGTGTTTGATGGCTGTTTTTATTTTGGAGGGCTCGTCGATGCACCCATACCTCACTGGCAGATCGCCAAGTAACCTGTTCTGGTGATGAAGGAACAATGTTGCCATCTGTTGGATCCATGTGTTTGCACACAGCGGCCGACATTGAAAAACACCCAGCGTTCCTGTGATGACTCATAACAGGCAATCACATGCCAATTAAGACCTTGGGCTGTATGGCTCAATCATATTTCACAATTTTAGAACACATCTGAGCCACAGAAGTCGCTGTTTGAAAAGGTCAACATGCACTGTGGCATTTCTTCTCCTTTAAAGAAATAGACATGGAAAACAAAGATGCTGCCTACATCTAGTTTCTTATGTGAAATGCAGCCATAAAAAATCATGATGGCGGTATGATGCGAGCCTGACTCCAGTAAAAGTCGAGTACGAGTTGCTCAGTGGCAGCTTGGTTAATTAAACATGGAAAATATTTGGGCGCACACCCAAGACGTACATTTATTCATCAGCACCTGCCATATTGTATATCTCTAAATGAAAAGAGTGCTCTCTTGCAGCATGGTACCAACTAATGTGAGAGATAATATATTGGCTGAGATTTTGGCTGAGTGTTACCCTTGAAATCTTGGATCTGTTTCTGCTCTCTGGAGGCGCTAATTAAGTTTTTTTTCTTCCCTAAGTCTTACCGTTAAATGATGTAATACTTCATAGTCACAAATAATTTTCCACGTGGGACAGATCATAGCTCCTATTATTTATTCTGCGTGCTCAAATCGTTGCCAGGAAATGGGTGTTATAATGTTTACCTACATTATCGGGATTTCTTCCTCAGATGGTGCTAAGACAGATAGCTGTCAGTACTCAACTACAGAAACAAAACTGGTTATTCAAAGTGGTAATTCAGCACCGAAGGGAGATGAACTTGTGTTTTGCTGGGGGCATTTCTGCACCGGCACAATAGGTGGGGACCCCTGCTAAGACACAAGCCCAGGGCTACATATTAATTATTGTTCTGCAGAGCTGTTTAGCGAGTGATCTAATATAACATCTTTATAGTCACTTTTACAATATGGTTTGTCCTCTGAAGACAAATGACCATGTGGCACCAGCCATTCACTGGCGTTCATTGTGTTTGCATTCAGGTCTCCACAAAGAAAAGGAAGCAGCTTTCCAGTTTTTGGACTGTAAAGCTGTGCTGTTGCTTGCCAGACACTGGGAAATAAAAGAGACAATTGGCCTGCGGATGCTCATTGGTCTTCTGTGAATTGAATGCATGGTCTTAATCAGGTCTACAGCAGTGGAGGGAAAGTGTCACATCACTAGAAAATTGCAGGTAAGCTGACATGTATAGTGATGTTTTATTTACAGTAAAATATGTGCAAGTGATGTCAGTTTAACGTGGGAATGCACACAGATTTAGAATTCAGTCAGTCTTTTAGATCCCGTATCTTTTAGTTCAAACATGCTCAACTACTACTCTCACATTTTACTGTAGAGTTTACATTTGGATCCAGCCTCAACCCTTAAAAATTAAAAAAGGTTTGCGAATGTTTCTCATTTCATTAACTGTCACGCTCACTGCATTTTTAAACTTCCCTCACCAAAGTGTTGCTATATTTTGCTGCATATTGTAACACCCCGCCGTGAGGTAAATGATCCCCCAGAAACCTTGGCTTAAAACTCTGTGAAATGTTCTGCATTTTATGCTTTGCAAATTAATGCAAGCACCTCGTTTCCTTTCATTATTTATTCATTGGGAGCAAATGTTTTTCTCTGTATTCATGTGGAGCCTTTTTCCCCTTCAGAGAAAGATACAGTAACGCAGGTGTAAGAAACATTTTTAAAAAAGAGCTAAAGAAACACTTTTTCATTTTTGCACACCATATACCCTCCCTGCAAACACTAGATTGAAAATATTATCTTGACAGAAAGGGATAAAAATAGTTTCTGACTTGTTTTTCAATTATTGCTGAGTTTTCTGTGAGAGGCAAATAGCTCGTCCCCTTTTTTCCAGGCAGATTTGCATAAAGTTTTATGGAGATTACCAGTACGAAAATGCCTCGACTGCTGATCCCTTGCCAGTCAGTGTTATTCAAAGATCAGGCTCAAATATCTTCAAATATCTTGAATATCTACAACATTATATAACTGTGATGGAAACCACAGCAAGGGGGCTTTGAATGTAATCTGCTTTAGGACCCCATAGGTTGTAAACAACCATTATAATGCCTGTTTTTTTGTCAGTATTGAGCTGACACTGATCTTTAGAAATAAGTTGTAAAACATCTGTAGAAAATATTGTTTATGTGCTCTTAATGAGCTCTTGTGAATTTAGAGCACTTGCTTTCCTCGGTTATCTACAGTAACTAATCACACCAGTCACTAGACCTTACACAACCCCATTTAATTATGCTGGATTGAGATCCTAACATAGACAGACTGCACTCATTGTTAAAGCCTTTCCCGAACCTTTAAATGTCTGCTGTACTAGACGTCCTCAAGACTGCATTGATCCTTGCGGGTACATTAGCCTATCAATGCAGTCGGCACTGTGCATTATGATTAAGCACATAGAAAACATCCACGCTGCACACTCTGAGGTCAGAAAGAGGCAGCTACAGTAAACCACATAGCCCAGCATGGAGTAAAGTCCTTGCATTAATATTAATGAGGTGAAGTTTATGCTATGCTAATCTATCTTGGAGCAAAAAATACCCTGATTTAGTGTGACCACCAGTGTCGTGATAGCTATTAAGCCTATGGCACATCTGGACTAGATAGGTGAGTCCAAAGTATTGATAGGGACACTTGGTTATATAAAGGAGGCGAGAGGAGGAGGAAATAGCCAGCTATTGAGGTGCCATGTAATTAAAGTGCAGGGGGCGCTTGTGGCGCTGGCGGGCTCCTTGCCACGTTTCCCATTGACTTTCAACTGGACGAGGAAGGTCACACGCAAGGTGTTTGGAGCAATCTCTGCAAATTGTTGGACTGAGACTTGATAATCTCCGAGGCTTTAATGGATCTCAGATCTGTTTACCAAGTGAGTGCACCTTACAAAGTCATTTGGCAATTGTTTTACCCTCTAACACAATAATAGAACTGGAATTGGCTTTTTGATCAATGACATCAGTGGTTAAGTTGATATATTCAATAAGTACGACAACCTTGAGCCTCGTAGAATTACCGTGTGTGTGTCTGTGAATGAGAGATGTGAGGTCTGTTTGTACTGTACTCCCCAACTGTACAGATTAGTTCTTTTTATACAAAAGGCATTTGTTTTCATCTATTTGAATATCTCATTACATTGCATTGGGCGTGTTTGTCTTAAGTAGCTTGACCCATGGAATATTTAGTAAACAGCTATTTACATACATAACAAAGTGCATAATGTGACGGTGTCAGTTCATTGCTGTATGTTTTTCTAAGCTCCCCCAGACAGCTGATTATTTCACTGAAAGTACCGTAGCTATAATTAAAAAACTGCTGAATGCACAGTAGTTTAAAATAGTGAGGGAAATGGAAATGGAGAGTGTTCTTACTCTCTTGTCATGTGTAAGAAATATTGAATTTTTACCAAGGCCGGGCAAAGGAAGCAATGAGTTTTAGGAGGAGAGGGACCCTGGTCACTCTGCTTCTGAGCTGATCTGAGGGCCGTAATGTTTCCTCTGGTCTACTCTCAGGCATTAATGGTTGAATGGATAGGATTGGACATGCCTGAAGACTCAACCAGCCTCTAGATGCGCTCCCAGCGAATCTCAACAGCCTGCATCTTAAGCTCAAATAAGCACTGTGGTCACTGCCCTCCAAATAATTTGAACAACTCCCAAGTGTAAAAACCCCTCTCTCATTTGTAGCTCATTTATCAGATAGTTATGCGGTTTGCTTAGACAGAGAGAGAGCAAAAGAGCAAGAGGGAGATGGAGAGAGAGGAGGAGAAAGAGAGAGAGAGAGGGAGATGACAACCACGTCACCAGCCTTAGATAATTTCCCTTCTACAGAACAGCCCTGACAGGAAAAATGAGCTTCTAATATACACATTATTTGAGGAGCCAATAGCTAATAGTTACAGATGGTTATTGCCCATTGCAGGAGTTCAGTCTCTTAGGCTGACACGGGGGGGTGAGAAATATGGTTTCATAAGTCTTTAACAAGAACTACTTATGACTTGTTACGCCGCATTGCAGCTCAGAAGCAGTTGTGAAATACCCATCCTTTGGAGCCTTTTAAGACAGGATTCTCTTTTTTTCTCCTGCCATTTCATTGTCATCTTAATTTCACTGCAGCAATATCCATAATTCACAGTGATTTTCCCGGCCCCCTTGTCTCTCCCATGTGAAAAAGTTTGGAGATGGATTCCCCCTAAGTTCCCTAAAACAATGTCAGATTCTCAAGCGAACAATGAGAACACTATTACGAGACTTGGCACAGAAAAGCCTCAAAGGCCTTGGCACAAAAGCCTGTACAAATTGAGAAGATAGAAGTGCAAACTCATTAGCTTACCAGGTTTCCAATCACTGCTTTTTTTTATGCTGGATGTCTCAGTCTGCAGAGCTCTCATCTGATGAGAGCCATTTTGCGCGACTTCAAAGGATACAGTTGTGCTTTAGAAGTTGGGGCGGATGTTTCCAGCGCTGATATTTTTTGTCAGAACATACATGGCCAGATCTGTCTCACCTTAAAACCCCTCTGCTCTTTTGAGTAAATTTAGCTCCTAATCTCCATTGCCAGAGCATGACATCTCGCATTCCACTTTCATTTTGGTGAGCACAGAAAATGCTGCATTGTTATACATGGCCACTTGCCGTTCTGAGCCTATTTTGGACTTTTTGCAAGCGTGACAAACTTCCTTCACCACACTTTCTTCGAGAACTTTCCACAGAATCTGAGTCTGAGTCCAATATAGAGCCTAAAAAACAGCCAGGATATTTCCCAAATGGCATGCAATAAAACACAGATACAATATTTGACTCTGTGTTTGAAAGCAGAGGCAATTGGAAACTGGGATGAATCAGCTAGTTTGATCGGGATATAACATGCACTCACTATAAAAAAACAAAACAAAACAAAACAAAACAAAACAAAAGATTCTGAAACTTTAACAGCCTTGTAACAGGTAGAGAATGTCTTACGTTTGACATGAGAAATACCTATGATATCACCTGCTGCCAGCACGATGCGCAACAAAGCACAAAAATCCCAAATCCTTCTGTAAAATATGCTCTTTGTGATGCAAATGAAGCTCTTGTAAACAAATTTGACTTATCACATGTAAGCACATTTGATTTTTGCTCTGCTTATTTTCTCTCTGTAAGCCCAGCTGGATGTCTTTGCCCCTGCCGTATCGGGTGTTTAATCTGCAGTTTGAATATTATGATTCACTCTCAATCCTGGATTCATTTACGTAAGTGACTGAATCTAAAACTGCAGCCATATGCACACGCATTCATTGCACCCCTGCTACCAATGTGCTCCACTTAAAATCGTCCCCCTGGGTACACCATATGGGAGATGTTGAAAGATATACTGCTGTCACTGGTGAGTCTGTCATTTTTTTCAACATGCTGCCTTGCACAATGATGGTGTAGGTAAGATATTACCCTATTATCCCATTAAGGTTCGTACCTCAGAGTCTGCAGCGTTCATTTTCAGACAGCTCGTCTCCTGCACCATTTTCATCCCATTCTCAGAGATGCTCCTCCGTGATGCTGCACTACCATCTGCTGGGGATTCAGTGGGCAAAGTCAGTCGCAGCAAATGCTCCACTCTCCTTTATCCCCCCCCCTCTCTCTCTCTCTCTAAAAGAGATTGATTTCTCTGTCTGTCACTGATGACATTGTACGACTGCTGTGTTTAAATTAGCAGCAGTTTGATAAAAGAATATAAATGGATCAATGAATCGCCCTGGACTTAAAATCTTGTAATTCTTTGTCACAATACATTGAAGTGCTGTGGCAGTCGTAAAAGCCCCATTGATATGGCTTAAAATTGACAGTGACCTGCGACAGCTCCCATTTATGATGAGGCTGTTGTCTGGCAGTGTACTAGAGAAGAGCTCTTGACTCCGTACACAACAAACACAACCAACAGCCACAGCTGTTTGACTCCTCCAAAAGACGACACAACACATTATGTAATGCAATTATGCATCAACATTAATAGCAGGCAATTGTGCAGGCAACCAGCCAGCTGGGATGGGTTTATGTAACTGCCAAAAAATTGACAAATAAGAGAAAACCAGAGCATTTCCTTTTAAGGAGCACACTTGCAGACAAACACACACACACATGCAGCCCCACAAAATCTATAAATTATCCCTCTGCTCATGCAGTCAGCCTTGAGACAGTTTAACAAATTGCTATGACATAATTGTGATATTGCTTCCAGTATGTCACGTTGTTAATCTGTATAGCTTGGCTTACATTCAGGTGCTGCATATCGAGTTCAACCATTGGTGAAAGTGCTCTCCCAGAGATTCATTGAATTAAGTCCGCATGCATAAAGAAGATGGAGAATAGCTCTGAGCACTTTGTATGTACAATTAGCATAATGCCTTTAATTTTACTGCATCTGTTATTATACCCAAAGGATAGTTCCATCAGCAGGCTATAGACGTGCCCACAGTGTGTACAATGTACACAGCGGATGAAAAAAAATCGCTAAAGCAAATATGTTAACAACAAATGTTACATAAATTCACACACATTATTAAAAGTGTGGCTGTACTAATAAGAGATATGGAGAGGTCACAGCGACGTTTCTTTATGACAAATACAGACTGGTGTATTAAACCAAGCGCTGAAAGCGCACAAGACCCTTGCAGCTGTGAACGTGGCACATTAAACACGTGAAACACATTTAGCTTTCCCATCCTAGTGTGAGATGAGAGTTCATCTTGAGCCATTTTGGATGTTGAAGGCGAACTTGGCAGTCACACACATGCATAGAGACACAGAGACTGTTCAAGGTGATGACAGTAGTGTCCTGCTACTCAAATAACAGCTGAGCCCAAGCTCTGCAGGAGTGTCATATATAAGTAAGTATTTAATTCTGTGCAGCCATGGGTATACATTAAACTGAATCGATTCATGTATGTCTAGGGTTGATATGTACCCTGGTTAGTGCTGTGAATAGTAATCAAACCCCTTGAGAAGATAAACAGTCTCTGCTGCCACCTAGAGGTCTCCAGGGCTGCCTTACTTTGCTGGTTTATTCACCGTTCTAAAAAACGCCAAAACGTTTTCTACTCAAAGCCCTGCAGAAAGCACTCCCTGTTCTTTTTCTTCCTCACAATTTACAACAGACCAAAGGATATTAATGCAATCTGATGCGATGAATGCATCTATTCACTCATGATTGCTTCAAAGGGGGGTGTAAAACTCAGATCTGAAGTCCTCACTGGAGGGTTTTATTTCCACTCGGCTCTAGGAGGCCGATGCAGTGCAAGCACACGCCACAGGAAAACGACTTGCAATCTAAACAGCTGTAAATTTCAGTTGTAGCGCAGCCTCAGCCTACGTCAAGATTTTATACCTCAGATTGATTGGAATTATATAATGCTCTGCCGTGATTGACTTCCTCCACTCAATGGATCTGTAAAAGGAAAAGCATCATGAAGGAGGCGGAGTCGTAAAGAAGCAGTGATAGATAAAGGCAGGGTCGCTGGCTGTTAAAAGGACCACAGCTGACTGAGAAATCCCAAGGTGCTAAAGATTTTAGAAATGCACCCAGTGAACATTTTATTTCTCCATTTATTTGTCAGAATGTCACACATGGTGAATCACCTTTATTTTGGGCCTACTAAGTTTTGGAAGCTTGCACCGTCTACTTGCATTTGGCCCATCTACTCGTTAGACCTTTAACAACTGGGCACCAACCTGTGCAACCAAACCCGTCTGCTGTGGGCCACTGAGCATATCTTTGGCAAAAATTGGAGGTTAAGAAACAGATGTTGCTTGATTTCAGACATACCAGAGCTTATGACAAGTTGTTTTCATTAAAGTAAATGCAGTGAAGTAAAAGGTTATTTGTTAAATGGATCGGAAAAACCAAGTCCTCAGAGGCTCGACACTGGACTCTTATGAAGCAAACAACAAGCTCCTTGAATTTAAATAAGGTTCACCTGCTGAGAGGAGGCTGTACAAGGTACTGTTCATTAAAGTGTTGTTAAGTAGAAAGAGTTTTGGAATTTTTCACAGCGGAGAGGCAATCAGACAGAGTCCAACTGTGTTTGTGTTTTACTGGTATTAGTCCCATAGATCGAAACATTTTTAAAGCTGCACAAACTTTACCTATTAAAAACTTAGATGAAGTTTGATTACTTATGCTTATTTTGAAGTTTATTATCTATGAACCTTATTTTTAGCCATCCTTTTTGCGTAGGATTCAGAAAGGGCTGCTATAAGGCAGCCACCAAGAAGGTGTGTCATAAAAATGGGATAAGATGGGCAATCAGAGACAAAGTGGCCGCAATTTCTGCTCACATGAAATCAACTGATTCTCAATGAAACTGATGAAATTGGACATTTTGAAAGCAAAAATTATATTGTTGTGTGGTTAGTGAAGTCAAGAATGAATTCAACTTAGTATTTCGTTTGCAAGACATAAAGCAATGATTAAAATAACAGAGATCACTGACTGTGATGACATCAAATTCAACGTAATTTGAAAAAAGCTCATGTATTACATATCCCAGGCTGATGAGGAAAAGTCTTTTTAACTAAAACGATCAGGTTATATTAGTGATCATTTAGACCAAAAATAAACTTATTTACAACAAACAACTAGAAGTCATGACAACATTAGAGGCTTTTTTTAGTTTATAAGCTTGCTTTACAATGACTTAACATTCCCAGCATGCATTGTTTTTGGTCAATGCCGTGAATCCTCTCTTACTCTAGTTTAAAAGAAAGTACATGAGGGTTATGATGGTGTCTTGGCTGAGTCGTGTCTAGGATTGTGTTATCCAATTCAACACTTCCTCTGCTCCTGCAATCAATGTGGTCACCTTGACTACAGACGTGAGATCAGTGTTACTAACACTGGTCTGAGTCTGGGGATTCATTTCATAGCAAGAGCGTCGCTGCTTAAGATGTGAAACCTGAAAATCCTTCTCGAGAGAGTCACTGTAAATGGGAACCGAGCTGATGTCAGTATGACAATGTCGGCTGAAGCTCATACCAGTGTGGTTTAATTGGGTAAAATGACTTGGTAAGTGTTTTACTAAGCGTTTGGATGGCGCACATTGTTATAAGAAGCACTGAGCTGAATGGAGCTCCAGTCTTTACTTCTACAACTGTTTCACTTGATTTGGCAACTTCTAAGACACTGTTAGGGATTTCAGAAATGAGCTTGGCAATAAATCTAGCACATTTTTGGCTGAAGAAGAAATATTTTGCTGTGAGGAGAGCAGTCTACTGCTCAATGAATCTGCAGACCTCCTGCTTGCTGTGGCTGAGGCTCAGCTGCGTGAAAAAGATGGTGAAAAAGAATCGTACAAAGTAGGCCAACCTAGTTTTGTTTTTAACTTAAGCAATGTTTTTCTTTCTATCTTTTTCCACTAAAACTGCTCTTGAAAAGCACGTCTTCACAGCTGTCAATTTGTTTTTTCTAGTTTATCAAAGTATTTTAAGTGTTAGAATTCAGTGATGTAATTGTGATATAACTAGTGTATTAGTTATTATTATTGTTATTATTATTATCATTATTATAGTAGTAGTCATGGCAGTAGTAGTAGTATCAGCCTATTATTATTGTGTGTGATGTAATAATTAATTAGTGATGTAGTACATGTCAATGATATTTTTCAGTAATGATAAATTACACCTTTCATTAACTGCACTGAATGTTTTCCCATCCTCTCAGCTCTTCAAGTATATGATTTTAATTTAAAAAGAATGCATTTGGCAGTAAGTGGGACTGAAATGGTGACATACTAAATATTGTTTTTTCCTTTAGTCTAATAATAAGACCTGATAGTTGTATTTGTCATAAAAATGTTCCCCAGTTCTAAACACAGCAATGTTCATTTATCCTACATAGCACCATTTATAAAAATTAAACCTAATGTGCTTCATATTAAAATTCATGTTCAAACATCCATTAACTAATTTGCGAGGCACTCTACCAGAAATGTATTCAGTTGAAATTAATGTTACTGTTGTTGTTGTTGTTGTTGTTATAATTAATGAGATGAATTTGGTCATGCTGCTTTTAATATTCCTAATATCAAGCAAATTAGGAATAATAAAATGGAAGCACTACATGTTTGCTAATGACCACTTAAAGGGTTTCTCTGTCACTATCACTACCTGATGACAGAGTTTCATTAACAGCTCTGCATTTAAGATTTCACATGCTTTCAGTGGATGTTAGTGCAAAATAATAAGCATGCTATTATCACAGAGGACCACAAGAGGGCAGATGCGACTCACAAGTGCAATCAGTGAATGAGGAAACTGAGAAGCTGACAACATCCACTGCACCTGTGAGCTGAAAACATAAACTGAGTGATTAAACTAGTCAAACTAGATTAAATGCATGTAAAGTTTTCTTGTGTTGATGGGACACATCATGACTTTATCTTGTTCCTGTCCTCCAGGGCTGCAGGTTGTTGGCTGAAGCAGATCAGCACCGTGGACAGAGAAACACCTCAGTTCAGAACCATGGACAGCACTTTACTGGGACCAGTGGAGACGAAGCTTTCATGACTGTTTCAAGGTTCAGATAAAATGTGCCTTAATTTATAGTAGCTCACAAAATGGATCATGTCGGTCTAGTGCAGGGGTCAGCAACCTTTACTATTAGAAGAGCCATTTTGCCCCACCTTCCTCACCATAAAAATCTGTCTGGAGCCACAAAACATATTT
>JAQLOL010000026.1:8283027-8300645 GCA_029783665.1 Naso thynnoides | reverse complement strand
AACATATTTAATATGCTTGACTGACCATTTATAAATGTTTTTCACAGTGGACAATTTATGTTTAGCAGGTACGTGAACTTTGAACAAACCTATTTGAGTCCTCTTTGTGTTTGTAAAAATTAATCAAATGCAAACTTTGGTAATAAATCAAACATTTCGCAGCAGTGTGGCACTGTAATAGTAAAAGATAAAAAAAATATATATTTGAACTAATTTCAAATTAGTTTTGACTGAAGTCACGAGTTTATCCTCAGTCCTCGGGCCTGGTCATAATATAAGCTACACCCAATTTATCAACAAAATCACAACTTGAGAGCAAAGGGACTAGTCTATATGATGACATGTTTTACAGTCAGAGATTTTCCCATCTAGTTTCATGGGGCTCCCTGCCCTGTTTTAGATGTGTCCCTGATTCAAATGATCAGCTTGTTCTGAGGCTCTGCTGAAGTCTGATAACGAGCCATTCATTTGAATCAGGTGTGTTGGGGCGGGGAAACATCTAAAACGTGCAAGCTGAGAAGCACTGCTCTACAATGATCATGTTAAAACATATAAGCCTCAGAGAGCCACTGCAGAGGAGCTGCATGAGGCTCAAGAGCCACAGGTTGCAGAGCCCAGGTCTAGTGTGTAAATAATGACAGGATGAATATGAATGTCATAATGATTGATTACACTAGTGATTCAACAAACCCACAAACAATATATTAAAAAAAACTTTATTCCCCCTCTAATAAAAATAATACATGGGAGGTTAAGTGCTATAGTTCGGGCCCTTATGGCACAGACAGGCTGCATTTTATTCTTCACAGGACAGTATGGAGGCCATCTGTTCAAGGAGATGAAGCATTTCTTTCTGGGGTTTCCTCAAACAGTGAGGGAGGTGGGGTCCGGGGGTAAAAGAAGGATTTCGCAGCCACTCGCCCACTACAACGTGGATGTCGTCACTGCACATACGTCAGACAGAGAGTTTTTAAAAAAGAAGGGGGGGGTTGGGGGTCGTTCATCCTTCACCGAGGCTGTAAATCAGCTCGGTGAAACGAGGGGAGCATTGTTGGTGCAACTATGTGTGCGTTAGAATTGTTCGGTCAAATTCGGTTCTTCGGAGAGCAGCATGACCTGAATGAAGGTTTGATATTCCAGCCGAGGAAGTCGTGATTCTCTGTGAGGTCTTCCTCTCTCATTGGCTGAGCACCTTCGCTGCAGTCATGACATAACACACTATAAATTCACGAGCTCGTGACCCGCACAGCGTTGAATTCAGTACGGCCTAAATAAGCAAAACAGACGTCACCTCGATTTCCCCAGAACTAAGACTTGGTGTGAAAAAAAAAAACAAAAACTGAAGAATCTATCCGGCATTCTTTTAATTACTTTGGCTGCGGCCATTCAAATAATTACATGACTGAATTTGTTTATCATTGGAAGCATCATTGGACATCCCTGGCTGCTCCAATAATAATAATAATAATAATAATAATAATAATAATAATAATAATAATAGGCTGCAGCACAGCCTTAGTGCTTAATGCTGAATTAACCCACCCCATCTCCTACACAAAATGGTATCACCCTCACATCACGCTGCCGCTCGTCAATACAGTTACTGCGCGTCACTCAACACGAGTGAGGAGGCTGTAGGCCTGTTTAAACCTCTTCTGACTCGTGACAGTCCTCTTTACTCTATAAGACTATTATTGAGCTAATTGCCTAATTGGGGCAGTAAAAAATAAACTGAATGACATTACATTTATAAAGAATGAAAGCCAATTAAAATAGACCTAGTACAGGGTGGCAGCAAAGTTAAATCATTAGCCTACACTCATTATATGAGAGATAGTCCTATTATTTGAGTCGTTCATATAATATAATATAATATAATATAATATAATATAATATAATATAATATAATATAATATAATTGTAAGTGCTGCAATAGACAAGATGATGCTCAGCAAAGCTCATTTTCTCTGTTGTAGGCTACCAGTTGACATCTGGGGTGATCAATAGTATAGATAATAATAGAGGAAGCCATGGTGGAGAGAAAGGAGGGGTGGGGGGGTGGGGGGGACGTGACAGTCTCAGCCGCACTGTGAAGGGGGCCGTCCCTGTTAGTGGAGATCAGCCCGAGGAAGGCCCACCTAGTGATCATTTGAAAATATCTCCCGTTTAGACGATAGTTTATTTTTGACGGTGCGACTGAATCACAAGGGGACAAGTTGAAGGCTATCTGTAAATAGGTAAGGACTCTTCTCCTCTCTTGCATTTCTCTTCATTGTTATTTTTTAAGCGTAGAAAGGTCACCACCATTTGAGGACCATGCACGAGAGCGTCGTCATGGGCACCGGTTTACACAGCGCCTGAAATGACTAATATTCCTTATTTCATGTACAATGCTCTTGAGCGACATTGCACAGATCTTCAGTCAGGCGCGGATGCAAACGTGAGAAATGGTCGACATCGTAATTGGTACATGTAGCAATTTCAAGGCTTGACTTGCAGCATCCGGGATGCGACTCTGAGGGATTTTTCTCCAATGCAACAATATCATTTTAGCTGCTCGCCTGCAGCCTCGTCTTTTTTTTTTATTTAAATGTGTCCTTGCGTGTGATCCGACCGACTCAAATTACAGCCACCATTCTACATTTTCTGCCGTGATTCGTGCACATATTTTAGGGTCGATCGTGCCTCCCTTCCCCCAACATCGCTGTGTAGCTCTTGCAATAAATGCCACCTTCTAGTAGGCTGTGATATGCTGTATGTACAGTCCGTTTAAAAGGCCTGCGCCTGTCCCCACGCGCAGCCCTGCCATCTCCTCGCCACTGAGAGTAGCATTACAGGCGAGCAATAATTAATGAGCTCCTCCACAATTAACCATTTCATTGAAATCTTTTTGCCTTTGAATATTTCATGCTTTAAGGAGGATGTGAAAAGGGGGCTGAATGCATGAGTGAACCGAGGGTTTTTACTACAGCCTGACGGCTGGACTGCAGCTGTCAGACTCTACCACAGGAGGCGGTGCCGCCTTCCTTTAACATAACCTGTTTTTTTATAATGCTCTCATATCCATGGAGGTTCGTGGAAGTGCATGTGTATATAATAACTGCACCTGCTTTTAAACGATATGATATATTACAATTCAGTTGAGCATGTCAGTAATTCACGTGTAAGCAGTGACAACAGTGATGGTGACTGACAGCAGGTTTGTTCCATCTCTCCACAGTAGCTCGGCCAAGATGGATGTGTTTATGAAGGGTTTGTCTAAAGCGAAAGAGGGAATGGCTGTGGCCGCAGAGAAGACCAAGGAAGGAGTTGCGGTTGCTGCTGAAAAGACTAAAGAAGGAGTTATGTTTGTAGGTAAGAGGATCACAAATGTGTGCATTAAATGTCTGTGTGCATTATTTCACTTATTTCCCATGCAAAACACACACTGGTCCTTTGAGAGCGCCACATGCAGGAGCAGCTATAAATGAGCAGAGCTAATACTTAATGATTTAGCTCATGCCTTCCATATTTCCTGGAACAAATGGTTAAATTCAACAATAACTTCCCTTAGCAGCTCAATTAATAGCCGAATCCTGCTTTTCTCACATGAAAGAGACCATCAGAGTATATGTATTGTTTAATTTTTAATCCGTGTGTTCACCATTGTAATATATGATGCCTCTGTATGACTGTCATTATTTTATGGAGTTAAATGTGCGGTGTGATTTAAAATTACAGGGAAAACTGTGGTAAGTGCTGAATGAAGGCAATCCTTTGGTATATTCAGAGTAGTTTGTTATAGCAGTGGTAATGTGATAAATCAGTCAGACAGGTGATCAATATTTTCTTCTTTCTTTATGTGGTTTAAATTATCAGATTTTTGGCCCTTTGTGAAAACTAATTTCTAGAATTTGCTCCTGTAATTAATAGATTTTTAAAAGACGTACTATAAATAGCTGTTTTGATGCAGATGATGTGATTCGAGGCTCTGAATGTCCTTCTGCCCTCTCGCCTGACTTGACTGGGTTACAGGCAGGAGCTGGGAACATGGTGGGGGGTGGGGCAGCAGGATAGTGGTAGCAGCTCCTGCCACATGTCCGCGCATTGGATGGCAGCAGATTGTAAAACAGTCACAGTCCATGCTCACCTCCTGAAGACAGACAGACCAAAGGTCACTGTTTTTGTCCTCTGTAGCGCAGCTTAATTTGTAACAGACACCATTAGAGATATTCGCACAGATTAGTGCCTCGATCTCGTGGTTTTTAAATGCAGTTGCCGAGCATTGTGCCTTAGATTATGTGGCTTGTTTTATATCATCACTGAATAAAGCGTATGTGGCATACAGTAGAGGTCGACGGACACCAGAAGGAGGGTAGCAGCTGGCCAAAAGTACAGTGAAAACCTACACTGTCTGAATCACTTTGATCATTATATGTTTTAAAGGAAACGTTAGAAAAAACAAGTTTCACAGTCATATTTTTGCTTTACGCTTCATTTGTAAAGGCAGTGACATGCATAATTTAATTATCTGTGTTGCTGGGCAATAATTCATGTTTTTCCTTAATGTTGTCTAATCAGTATGAAATATTTAAATTTTAATGTTATGCTCACTAATGCTAACCAGCTCTATTGTCGGTGTAGTTAATACGAAGCCACATTAAAAAAAAAAAGAAATTTGTGATGGAACCTAATTTGATCTGAAGTTTAGTTTTAATATATTTAATATATATAATATTTATCTGGGGCAGAGACCAACAAGTAATTGTATTAGCAATGAATCTAACTATATTTTCCCTATTATTCAATCAATCAGTCATTTGGGCAAAAAAATGTCAGAAAGTAATAAAAAGTGCTTATCACAGATTTTTGAAAATCTATGGTGTCATCTTCAAACTGCTTTGTTTGCTGCCTCTCAACAGTCCAAACACTAAAGATTTACTGTGAACAGTTACATAAGATAAAGAAAACAGAAAATTCCTTCAATTGAGAGGCAGGGAAATGACACATACCACACAATTGGGTGTAAAGAAAATCACTTGTTTTTTATATTTTATATGATTTTCCATATGTTGTATCACAATGTTTTGTGATGAGCAGTTTTTTCCATATGGGCCAGCTTTGCATGTGTGCTTACAGTTGGTCTGTTAAGGGTGAACTGGGGAGGGCTAGATGACTCAGGGGACTCAGAGCTGGACGCAGGCCCTGGAACCTTCCAGCCGTAACAGATATTCATTTTTTCGGTTGTTGAGCTGTTGTCAGAGGGCCCAAATTTCAAGTGACACCCCTGCTGGTACTGTAGGTCTACAGTTACCAGCTCGGACCACTGATCCCATGACAGTATGTTTTGGTTGCATTCAGAGACACTCCCGGAGAAGTTGTCAGATGTGTCTGCATGTGGATAGAATCCAATTACCCTACATATTTAGCAGTGTGTCGCTGTCCCTCATCACCAGAGCCAAACACGTCAGGCTGCAATGAAAACACATGCAGACTCATTTCTTCCGTCTTCATGCCATGTGTCAACTTGCCTTCTGCCTGTTGTACACAGAGAGAAGCATTTCTGTGGCATCCCTGTGCTTCTGCGTGCTACTAGCTGAGCATGGTGGTGCCCTAGAAAGCTGCGTATGATTTGCTTGAAGGCCTCTCTTGGAGGAGGGGTAAGAGTGATCTGATAGGTCTGTGGCCCACCTTTTGACAGCTGCTGCTGCCGCTGCAGACCGCCCACCCAGCTGAGCTGAGCAGTCAGCCTGAGTGAGACGAAAATGAGAAAACCCTGCTGTACTAGATGCCACTTAATGTCACAACTTATTCATTCATCTCATTCATCTATATTCCTCATGACACAGTGGAGTATTAGTACAGTGCCACCTAAAAAGCAATGCTAATGCTTTTTTGAGTTGCTACAGTCACACCATGTCAGTCTCAGTATTGTAGCAGGCTGCAGCTCATTTCCTAACATTTGCAAAGCTAAAGCTAAACTGCTCTACAACATAATATGCTATGGTATGAAAGTATCACTGTTTAGGCCACCATAATTTAATGTATTTAGGGGCATAACAATGTGAAACGACCTTATTCTGCGTGTCTTTTCATCCTTGTTTTAAAGTTGATGTCACTACAAGTAAAAAATTGTTGCTGCTAGCTAGGAAAAAAGAGTGACATCCAGCTGGAGTTATTACAGTTAGAGCTGCAGCAATCAATAATAATAAATTAATCGACTGATATACAGTTAATCACCAACTACTTTGATAATCGATTAATCATCTCAGTTTTTAAAAAAAAATAGAACTGCTAGTTTGGTGTCTTAAATGTGAGAATTTGTGACTTTTTCTGTGTAATTTAGGTAAATAAATGAGGAGTTGTTGTATTTTGGGCTGTTGTTTGGACAAAAGAAACCATCTGAAGACATCAAATTTGGCTCTGGGAAATGGAGATGAGCATTTTTAGCACTTTTCTGACATGTAAGGTCCACTTTGTGAAAGTGTAGACTGTCCTTGTGCATGCTCTAGTGTATAATCTGTTGCTCCACTCTCCAGTCCAGTTATTACAACGGCAACATTGATTTTTTTCAAGTCTTTTTTCTGAGTGTTTTCCTGCCAGATTTCCTCATTGTGACACTTGTCAGTCTGTGTTGTCAACAATTCTTTTTAGGTCAGGCTTGTACTCTGTTGCAGCCTCTGAAAGCAACTCTTCACATTTGTGAACATAGCAATGTTTTGTCTTGATCTGTTTTAGTATAAAAAATGCTGATTCTCATCATATATCATTTCAAACTGAAAAATTTCTTATTTCCTTCAACAAAAATCTAATTCTGCCCATTCAGGTAAGAATGTGTTCGTCTTTGTGTCTGCAGAATGTTTTTTTTTCTACTATTGTTTCTGCCATGTTGACATGGATTTAGCTGTAGCTGCATCAATTTTTAGTCTGCCTAAAAAAAAAAAAGATTAAAGAAAAGAATTGTAGCCACTGAACTTCACCTGTTACCATTTCTTTATTTTGCTGCACCTGTGCACTGCATATCACCAATCACCAGGCTGTTGTGTACCTGTATTTTTAGTATAAATATAAGCCATCCCAGTCCACACAACCAAACAAGCCTGCGGGCACGCAACGCGAAAGGTATGTACGGGCCTTAAGTGAAATGTTCACTATTCAGTGCCCTGATCTTGGAAATAGAATTTGCTGAAATGTAAGATATCCTGCCTCTACTACATGTCTTTGACACAAGTATTTGATAACTCTTATTATATATATAGGCCTATATAATACCAGATAATCGGATGTTGGAATTTTCTTGTTTCCTAATGTCAGTATCAGCAACAGTTCAAAAAGTTCCATATCGTTTGGGCCCTAGTTCAAACTCAGAATAATCCATAGTTTTATTCCAGTTAATGTTGTTTTCAGGTTATTGCTTGTCGCTAACTTAAGAGAGTGGAAAGGAAAGTCGGCAAAAGTGACTAAACATTACGCAAATTAAACTTGAATAAGATGACCTCATCTGTGAACATTTCTGCCTGAGTCATTGAGATGGATTTTCATCTGCAGTTGGTGGCTGCTTAACTAAATAATAAAACAAATCCCCTGATCCCATGCTGCTTCAAGACATCATCACACTGCATTTTCTTTCATTGTTTTGATTGAGAGACCTCTAGTGGCTTGAATTACATATTGTGAGCTTCATGGACTCGTAAAACATTTTTTAATTGATTATCAACATTCATTTATTATTTATGTTCATCAAAGAGAAAAATAATCATTTGATGAACAACAGGCTTTAAAATAGCATCGAAAATGAGTAATTTACTACCCTCCAAGTAGGGCTGCCAAATGTGATTACTTCAATTGAAATTGCAAATGTGGAACGATTTTCAATATTAAAGAGAATAGCAACATTTTTTCTCATTTTTATTGAAAAAACATACTAAAAGGAAGTACCCGACCGACATATCCATTTACCAATATTATCGGCCAATATCGGCTTATTGCAGATATATCGGTATATATCTGTATCGGCATATTTGTTCTCAAATAAGAGCAGATATTAAAACTGTTTTTTAAGGCTGAAAAAATACTCGGACTAGTGATTTTAAACGGTGTAATCATGTAATTTGTCCAGCAGTCCCTTTTTCAACTGGTAATAGGTAAATCATTTACTGTATGGTGCAATGATGTTTAGCATAAGGTTTGTTAGATATCCTGCCTCTATTACTTATCTTTATCACAAGTATTTGATAACCACATTCAGAATATTCTATAGAGAATATCGTCCAATATATCAGATATCTGAATTTTCTTACTCCCTAATATCGTTATTTGCATCAGCCCCAAAAATCCCATATCAGTCGGGCCCTACTTCAAAGATTGTGGAGTGATTTTTGCCGTGATATGTACTAAACAAAGATGTGTTCTTAAATCTGAAGAATATGATGTGTAGGCCAGGACAACTCTTCAGTACAACAATGTTTGAATTAAATTGTATTTTGACATACACACATTTCTCCTTGAACAAATATTGTGCACTCTATGATTTAAAAATTGCAGAAGTCCATATCATGTTTTCAATTAAATTTCAGCCAGCCTAAATGTGCAGCCCTACCTCCAAGAACTTCAAATGTGCCAATTTTTTATACTGCTCCTTTTAATTGTATTTGTATACCTAATACCCAAGTATTATATATCAAATGTTGTTATGAAACATTAAAGAAGAAACTCAGCTCTCTTTAATATCAGGCCACTATTTGTCCCAGAGTAATGTGTAAAGAGTAGTCCTCGGAGTGTCAGTATTTCTAAATTCTTACCCACAGCTATTATCCATTTGTGTGAGTGTAGATGTAATGCTGTAGCTGCACTTGCTTACAGTAAATGGATGCATCTCCATAGATGTATGTTTTGCTTTGAGGCTGGCCTTTTGTATTGACGGTTCTGTATATATCTTCATTTGGTCTCTTCTTTGGTTGGCTTCTAAAGGCCCTTAGGGACTAATAAAGCATGTGACTACTGCACAGCAGAGAAGATGACCAGGCTTGAGCAATCAGGACCAGTGGGCACACAGTAGATTGCCCAAACAGCGTGATCGAGGACAGTGTAGATGGGTGAGATCTGCCAAAGGTTATGGGAGTAAAGGTTGCAGTGTTTTTTTGTTTAAACAAGCTGCAATGTTCTGTAACTCACAGTAAAAGAATCAAGAAACCAGAGTGCTGATGCTGTGATTGTTTGAAAACAAACTTACTGGATTACATATATGAAAAGTAAGTGGTTGGTTAGGACATTTCGAAGTTAATCATGTTAGTTTCATTTAGGACACTGCAGTGCTGAATCAACTG
The DNA here is from genome assembly GCA_029783665.1 of Naso thynnoides. Lineage (NCBI taxonomy): Eukaryota > Metazoa > Chordata > Actinopteri > Acanthuriformes > Acanthuridae > Naso > Naso thynnoides. Next base: position 8,291,340 of record JAQLOL010000026.1, on the reverse strand, counting down.
TTCATCATGTCCAGCTACTGTAACAGTGTTTCATGACTCATGCTGCCATACAGAAGACATCTGACCTCTCAGCAGTGGCAGCAGCAGAATGTTTTTTGTTTTTTGTTTTTTTGGCTGAACAAGGGTGGGGCTAATCATTACTGCGCTGGGGCTCAAATCAATGCCTTTATTTCAATGTGGATACATATGCAATAGCATAGCTTACCCTCCCAACAACTGCTCATCCTCCTCCCCCCTCAGGTGTCGATGAAAAATCACCAAAATAGGCCTGCCAACTCTTCTGTCAGAGGAAGCTTAAAAACACTGCTATCCGTGATACTGTTACAGTTTCCCTTACTCAGCTAATGCTGAGTGGATTCATGATTTTGGCTACATCTGGAAAAATAATAGTCAGCAACAGTTTCATGTTAGCATGCTTGCAAAGCGTGCTGACATGTGTGGCATAGAGATGTGTGCAGAGTCACTTCCAGACTGATTTCTGAACAGTGAGAACATTATATAAATTATCTGTTGGAATTTAAGTGTTTATGTGCTGTTAGCATCACACTTGACATTTATCTTAGTGCAGCATCACACACTAAATTACACTGTATCATGCAACTGAGATCACATGGAGCAGGGGAGCAACATTCAGGCTAAATTCAAGGTGTACTTATTCTACTCTGTGATATTTTTGCTTTTTCCATATTGTGGCTAACACAATTGTTGGTTGGGGCTGTAGCCCATGTAGCCACATATGCCTGTCAAGTTATAAGTCATAAAAGTTACTCAGAAATTTGCAAGCAAATTTGGTGCATTTGACATCATTCAGTTCAAATGACAAAGACTTTCACAGGTGCTTCAGTGTCAGGCAGTTAAAAGGTTCTGGTTTTTGCACACACACACACACGCTCACACACTCAATTTTGGAATGTGAAATGTTAAATGGTTCTCGATTCACAAAAGAAACTGACACCTTTTCTAACAGATTTATTTTTTGCCTGTTTTTGCAAATCCAGGTAACAAGGCCAAAGACAGTGTGGGCACAGGTGAGTTTTTTCTCCATTAGCCAACCTAAACATCATCACTGTAGCACTAAGAAGCTTCATTCCATTACAGTGAGACTTACTTCCAACTGGAAAATACAATTCATTATGGTGGGGGAGGGTTTGTGTAAGTAGTGGTTGAGAAACAATGAAGGCTTACACCACGCGCAGGCTTTTAATCTGTCTGCTGAATTTGCAGAGATAGTATTATGTGTGTGCGTGTACATGATGTTTGTGTGTCTCTGCAGTGGCTGAGAAGACCACTGGAGCTGTGGGAAACATCGTTGCAGCCACTGGCCTGGTGAAAAAGGACGAGTTCCCTGCTGACATGAATGTGCGTACGCCATTACAGTCTCCATCAGCTCCCTGCTGGCACACATAGTGAAGTGAAGCACAGCAGTTTGGTTTCTTCAGTGTGTTCCTGTTATCAGACAAAGTATTGCAGCGTGTCCACTCACACGTAAAGGAAATCAGTCGGCCCCTCACTGTGAAATCACATTAGATGTGATTGACATGTTGCATCTTTGTTGTCCTAAAAAGTGTCAAAACAACAATACATATTTTAAATCTTAATATAATATTTATCGGTAGTTAGCACTGCATTTCTTTATTACCTGAGTATATACGAGTGCTGCGACCACCTGTAATTCCTTTTTATATATTTATATTTTGTTTTGATTGTTTATTAAACATCGACAACATAACTATTGTAGGTTTCGCAGCCCAAAATGACGTCTTCAGATTGTTTTTTTTTTTTTGGCTCTCTTTCAGCCTAAAACCTTAAGATATTACGTCGAATATAACAAATAGTAATACTTCAAAAAATAAAATACAGAAAAACAAAGAGCACTCATTTTCAAAAGATGTAACACTAAAAGACTGGAGGTGTTCCTCTCACCACTTACAAACTGTTGTCAGTGCATCACTTAGTTGACTAATGGTTCAGGGACTAGTTACAATATTATCAACCTTCTTTATATTCTTCTTTATATTATCTTCCTTCTTAGAAGATGGGATTAGTTAAGGCACAGTATAATAATGGTTTACAACATAACCAAAGCTTGTCGCCTTGGGATAAAAGATAAAGATGCAGTAGAGCTGCAGATATACTAAATTCAACTTAAAATACATTCAGAAACGTTCTTTATGCGTCAAATTAAAAAATGTTTCTTTAAAGGGGTAATAGATTAAAAGTTATATTGGTAATATTTATATGTTTTTAATCATTTTTAAGAAATAGTACATCCACAGACTTTTTAGACAACTGCTTCTTGCCCCAAGAAATATTATGATTATTTCGATGATTATTTAAAAATTTTGTAATGTCCAAAATACTTGTTTGTTTAAGTCTGTCTGATGGCCAAAGGCTTTTAGCCAATAGTATAATGATGTTGGTACCACATGGTTTCTCTGTGTTTTCATTGATCAAGATTCTCTGATGTGATGGTTCAGAGTTGTCTACTGAACCTTGAATGTTTTATATCCTCAAAATTGGGACACTTAAGATCGAAGCAGCAGCCTATAAAATATTTTGACTTTAAGTCACCAGAATGAGTCAAGCTCAAGCTATAAAACAGCGTTCTTCACTTCCATAATGCACCTTATTCAATTGGCAATCCTGAGATGACCCTGATAATATGATCAAGATTTTAGAGAAAACTTCCCCCAGAGCCATGGATGATATTATACAACTATAATAAGAGTCTGAGTCAGACCCCCAGTGACCGGAATATCAAACTTTGTGTGTAAAATCAAAGGATAAAAAACTGTCCCTGTCATTGCATGAAATAACTGTAAAATCTGCATTGTACATACCTGGTAACAATGAAACAACAGCTTTACTGTTTTTCTTGATTGAGCCTATTAATGTTTGTGCACGTGTGCCTGAAGGCATGTGAACAAGAGAAAGAATTCTCAGTTCCAGATCCAAGGCTCATTTACAGTTGGCAACTTGCTGTAAGTTACGCTCATTAAAGTCTGGACAGCATTGCGGTTGTTGCAGAGCCAGATTCATACGGCACGAGTAAACACGGACTGGTTAATCTGCATGTTTCCCCAAAACAAAGTTACCAGTCCACACTTCATCTGTTTTATTCCTCTGCTGCCAGCACACACATTTACTGAACTTATGTCACTCTGGCCAGAGGAAATGTGATCATGTATATTTTTGAATATGTCTTTATATTCTCAACTCTGATTCAACAACAATGCTCGACCAAAAAAATTCTGTTTTGCTAAACATTCATACTGCAAAAGTATAAATGGGCAAAGTGCTTTTTTTTCCACTTGTTTTATTGAAGGAGGCTTGAGGGTTCCTGAGGATGAATTTTTGCTCTGCACACAAGACTGCCTTTAGTCTATAATTCAGTTCACTTCACAGCATGTTCCCCTGTTCGATCTCTGTGCTGCTATCAGCTCTTCTCAATACATAACTATTCTATTCTTGTACCCTGAACCCCAGAAGACCTCAGCTAATGTCCCAACTTTCTGTCTCCACATCAGTTTATCCACTCTGCAGTCGTGGAGATATGAGGAGAGAGGTGGAACATATTTGACTTTCCAAGAACGTTAAAAAAAGGCCTAGCTTGGAAATTGTACACATACACATTTTAGTCACAGACTGCTTGTTTTTCGCCGTCAGCATGTTGACATTTTGTCTATCTCTGTCAGACTGTCAGTGGAACTGGGAGGTCCCTGTCCGGTCCTAAGCCTTTCTCCGTTAGAGTTGAACCCTGTCCATGGACTCGCTAATCTAGTAAATCTGATAGCCTGATCTAATAGGCTTCTCTGGGGCACTATCTGAGTGATAAAACTACTCATTTTAACACCCTGACAGCACACTGTTAAACTGTGGACATTGTTATCACATGCGCAGTGCCACGTTTTGTTAAATTGTGCCATATATCCACTACACTGCAACACTGCATTCTGCAGATACTTGAAAGAACAAAATATATTTTCACATCCCTACACTATCATAAAATATTTAACTTAAATACTTAAAGACATCTTTTAAAGTTATCTTTTTAAGAAATCTGTGCTTGATGGCTTAAACATGTGGCTTCTCTTGTGACCAAGTCTCAACTGAATTTAAATGTGTGATCAAACAAACAAAACTTATGTTCCTCTGCTGTTATAATCACATTAACAGCCTTTTTTTATGTTTACTTTTTCTCAGGCAATGATCCACCTGATTAGCTGTGTCTTTGTGGTTGTTTCCTGTTGTGCAGCATTTAAGACCATGTAATCATATTGGTGGGCTTAAAGCAACAACATTAGCTTCAGCCAGACACAGCACACAGGATTATGGTCTGTTCTTCTGTGACCTAATTGACTTGATTAGTGCTGCGTTTAAAAATAAATTCATGGTGACCCACTAGCTTGGTTTTCAGGGCTCGTAGTAGCAGGTGGAGCACTGATGGAGGGCTGTCCTGCACCACCTGTGTTACCTAAACTATGCTAAGCTAGCAATAAGTTGATCCGACTAACAAATTTTATCTTTTTATACAATGGCTTATATTTCTCATTTATCTGTTCCTCCATTGTTGTCCAAAAACATGTCATTGCGGGATATTGCTGCCTTTAATGGCATGTTCCCTCCAGTAATTAACACAGGCCTCTAAATGAAATAAGCCCAATTCATTTTCTTACTGTAGCCTGCAGAATATCAAATGTTTATTGGTCCCTAGCTGAAAATATTCCCCATTAAATGAGCAATTTCCTCCTCTTTGAACATTTACTAAAAACCACATGGCCTCGACTGTTATGGAAAAAAAATATACAAATCTATAAACGGAATTTTTAAAGATTTATGTCTTCTTATAAAACCAGTGTGCTGTAAGTCAAGTGCCATAGAACAGAGAGGTGAAAGATGTGCTGAGGCAGGCTAGTTGGTGTTGGTCATTTGTAGCCACAGTTTTAGCCTCTCTTCTGTTAACATTTCTTTGTAGTCACAGAGCTAAGAATCTGTTTTTTTGAAAATAAATATCTGAAGAGCAAACCTAAGGGTCAGTAGCAATGTTAGCGGCTCTGTTAGGCTATACTGAGGCACAGCTGTGTGTGTTTGAATTAAATATGAACATCTTGTACATCCTAGCATGCACATGTTGAAACTGCTGGCTGATGATGAAGCAGCTGTAATGTTTGCCATCTTACTTTAGCATATTAGTATTTCGACATTATCAATTGGTACTAAGCCAAAAAATACAGCTGAGGCTAAATTGAAATCGAAACTGACGATGCTACCATGTGAATATATTAAAAATTACTAGAAATTGTCCTGTGGGGACCTTAAATTTCTCACACCAAATTTAATGTCAAGCCATCCAACAGTTGTTTAGATATTTCATTAATTAAAAGCGGACCAAGAGACCTTGCCACACAATTGCATCATGGCTAAAAACCCATATGGTCATTTAGCGATATTCGTCGCTGTTCTGAAGGTATTTTAGGAATCCTCTTCTTATTTCTGGACAAAAGAAAATTCTGTCGCCTGAATAATGGAAACCATTTTTATTCTGCTCTCTAATCCGAGCTAAGCATATGTTTGTGTACAGTTGTTACTTTTTATTATTTATATTTCTACACAAAAATATTACATTTTTTTCTTATTTTGTAGAAAAAGAGCAAGGATATATGACACATATTGTATATATGACATACATGGCTACCAAGACAAGAAACTAGCATCCAACCTGAAGAAATAGGTTGATAGACCAAATATCATTCCTATAAATGTCTTTGTGAGTCTCGTTCAGACTGCAGGCAAATCTGTTCTGTTACTCAAATCTGATTTTTTTAACTCAGACTGTCTGCTCTGTCATTTGCAAATGATCAGATCAGATTTGTTGCATCCAGACATCACCGCTCTGTAACGACGTATTTTGCATATGTGACTATGGTAACGATGTAGGCTTTAGTACGTGTGTTGGTGAGCAGGTTTTAAACACAGATGTGCGACAATTTGAAAAATGTAGATACAAGATGTATCTTGCTGTCAAAACACTCGCGCTGCCAAGAAGCGGTGCTGAGGGGCACCCAGTGGCTCAGTCAGTGGAGCGGGCGCCCCATATACAGAGGCTGTGTCCTCGGGCAGCTGACCCGGGTTCGATTCCACCTGTGGTCCTTTGCTGCATGTCATTCCCCCTCTCTCTGTCCTGTTTCCTGTCCACTCTTTAGCTGTCCTGTATATAAAGGCACAAAAGCCCCAAAAAATATATTTTAAAAAAAAGCGGAAAAAAAATGGAATGCTGAACTCTGCTGCACCGGAGAGACTCAGTGTCAGAACAGACTGATGAACATAAACGTTACAATGTTCTGTGCATGATGGGCTTCACTTTTCAGCAAGAGGCTTGGCAAGATATACAAAGCAGTGACTGCTAAGAGCATTTCAAATGAGAGGTGGAGTTCAGATTTTATAATGTACCGCAGGACATTTGTCAGGCTCTGTGGCCATACAGAACCCCTCTTTTCAATCAAGTCCCTCCATTCAGGCACCCAGTATCCATGAAGTGACACAAAAGACACTCTGATATCCTATTTGAGCGAGTAGAGCGTCAGGACCTATGGTCAGGACTGAAGACACATCTGCACAAGTCATATTTGAATTGCATTTCAAATCACCTCACCACATGGTTTGGATTTGATTTGCAAGAATCGGATTTCATGCGGTTTTACGCTGTCCAGACTTTCTGAAACCAATCTGGATATAATCTGGATATGACAAAAATCCAATTTGGTCAAGCAGTCTCAACAAGGCCTTAAAGAATCTAGTAAATGAAAACCCTTAAAAGCAGAGTTAAATGTGTAAGCACTGGTAAACCATATAGTGTATTTATCTTTTTAAAAATCGTACAATTAGCTCTGTGACTGAGATGCAGTGACAAACTGATGAAAAGTGTTTTCTTCCAAATTTTGACAAGAAAACTGTAGCTTAATCCTTTAAACTCGAGTAAATACAAACATGTATAGCTGCTTTTACTGTAATTGTAGATTTTTTCTTCATCTCTCTCTCCCTTTCTCTCTCTCTCTCTCTCTCTCTCTCTCTCTCTCTCTCTCTCTCTCTTTGTCTCTGCAGCCTGAGGAGTATGGGCAGGAGGCCATGGAGGGCCAGGGAGAAGCAATGCTGGAGCCAGAAGGAGAGACATATGATGACACCCAGCAGGTAATCAGCCTGCATGACACAAAGCACATAGATGTCTCTGCCTGTCTTTATATGATTTGATTGTAAACAGCTTTAGCTTTCTGTATGTTGAAAAACCTGTTAAAAAAAAAGAACCTGTAAAGCCTGCAGACACGGATGAGTCCATTTACTTACAGTGGATAGGATCTCATCTCATCAGTATTCACCAGCTCTGCATGGTTACACATTTACTGCACTTTAGGAGCTCTCCACACTTGCATTTCACTGCTGTCCCACACCAACACTTCAGTCCATGCTGAGGTCTTTTTTTTTTAGAAATGTTTTTGAGGTGTTTGAAAAACATGGTATGTCCACTAAAACCCTCATCAACTTCCACAATTGAAAGCATCTGAACTGGATGCATTCTGGTGTGGTTTGGCAACATTATATCGTATGACTATGAACTCCTGATGAGGACAGTGAAAACTGCATCAAAAATTATAGGATCACCATTACCACAGTTTCAGGACATTTGCACCACCCGCCGCATGAGGAAAGCTCTCTGTTTCATGAAGGACACAACTCATCCAGCGCACACTCTTCTTTCTTATCTCCCTTCTGGGAAGCACCTACTGAGCATCAGAGCTCGGACTTCCCATTTCAGAGACAGTTTATACCTCCAGGCAGTCAGACTACTGAACAATTGTACAAAATGACTATTTATTGTGTTATTTATTTATTGCACTATGAATAGGTTTCTAGAGGCGAGAGAGAGCCATGGTACAATGTATTTCATTGCACTTTATTGTTCATTGTACTTGCACTTGACAAACTTAGAAAAAAGAAATGAAGACTGAGGGCTTCATAAGCCCAACTGTCACATAGCGGGTACAGTGAATATAGCACCACCTACTTACAGTGAAAGCTGGGTGTGTGTCGGTTTGTGTGTGTATGCGCTTGGAGGAAGGATGTGTGTCTGACACAGATGGTTATTTTTGGAATTTGGCTGTCAGGGGCGAGACAAACTGTGCTGAATAGTGCTTTGACAACAGATTTTAAATAGCTAACAGTAAATAAAAATGAAACACAGTGCATATAATGTTAATGTATATATATATATATATATATATATATATATATATAAAATAAATATATAAAAATCTCAAC
>JAQLOL010000026.1:8270280-8282927 GCA_029783665.1 Naso thynnoides | reverse complement strand
TTGGTGGGATTTTCTTTTCACCCCTGCTTACAGTAGATTATTGTATTAATCAGTTAAAAAACAAAAACACAAGATATTCCCTGGGATGCAAATTAAAAGTGAATTTCTCAGAGGCAGCAGCTCGTATCCTCCATGTCCTCCTCCATCTCTCTCTCCTACTCCTCCGCATCTCTTTCCCCTCCCCCATCCTTCGCTACACCAGCGATGTGCGAGCTCGCTCTAAATGGGTGTGGTGATGACGCTCTGTGCCTCCATGCATTGTGGGTAATGTCAGGGTCTCCCTGCATTGCTGTAAATATGGAGTCTGAGTGCTGCAGAGTGAACCAAGCCTCCTCAGCGAGGATTTAGAGATAAAAATCCATTTCACCCAGTATCTCTATTAGTCTTATGAGTACATCGGATGACCGGCTGTTGCACATTCCTGGAAGCTTTGCTATTTATTTATTTATTTATCTTTGTGATCATGTGCGCGGAGGAGGTGTGTGCAGGGTCACAAGGAAGCTGGGTATGTGCTCACGACACGTCCTTGAGGATACTGTAGGCTTGTGCTGCCCTCTGCTGGCCAGAAGGAAACACTGCTCAAGCAGAGGAACTTAAACTTGTGATATAGTGACATCATTATCTTCAGCAGAGTGCGACTGTGTCCTCAATCATATATATTCCTTTTAAACTGATTTAAGTTGGGCTTCATGTGATAAAGATGTATTTACGGCCTTCAGTTTAACATGAAGCTTGTCTGTGCAGCACATTTCACCTGCCTGTCTCTTTAAATGGCTTCTTCTTTTCCCAGGAGAGCCAGGACTACGAGCCCGAAGCATAAAAGCATCAGTCCAAGCCACCATCCAACCAGCAGCACAATAATATTTCTAATAATAAAAAGGACAAATGCTGAAACTATTACAATTATACCCCTGTTGCAAAAAACAAAAAAAACAAAAAAGCATTCCCACTGAAAAATGTTCTTCCTTCAAGACAAATCTTTTATTATTATATATTGTAAATGTCATGTTATTAATGTAATGTGTTGGGTGTAGGTATTTATTGAGATGTAGGATTTGTCCTCTCTGTCTCATTTCCTTGATTCCCTCCCAATGAAATGAGACCAGAGCCTGGGCTTGTGACTTTGTAATTGTGTGTGTCTGTATTTAGAAATGTGCAATAGATGTTCATCATCTTCCAATGAGACATTGGGAGTGGAAAAAATAAATATGTCCGGTTGCAAGCAGATATGGAAACAATAATATCCTCTTAAGTGTCGACAATGCCTGTTTGTGGGTTCTTTCTTTTTGCATTCCTTTGGAAGTTTCTTTGGAAATTTTTGAAGTAAGAGTTTTTTACATTGTATCTTTATAGTTGCTTGTGAAATCATTCCAGTAAACTATCTGTTAGAAATGGACAGAGTATACATGTTTGTGTGTGTGCGTGTGTTTGTGTGTACTGAAGATTTTAACAAGTTAAAAGTCAATATATTATGTCTTGAAATCATAATGGTTGTCAAATCAATATGTGCTTTAAATTGCCGGACTTGTCAATATAAAGGTTTATGTGTTAAGCCAGACATACATTCCTCTGTAAATAAAAAGTAAAAAAAGATCCATTTGTTAGTGTTGTTCCATCGTGTTTAAACTCACTTTTGGCTTGGATGACTTGTTAGATTTCAATTAAAACCTCTTGTTATTCTTTTTTTTCTGCCTTTTGGTCCACATGAGGATCTATTATGCATCGTCCTCGCATGTTTCCTTTTTTGCTCACTCTTGTCTGGGGGTTGATTAGAGGATCTGTAAAATCTGCTGAACAGGCTCTGGCCCTCAGCAGGACGCTGCCATAGCTGGGATGCCAGACTGATCGGGCTTCTTTGGGTGGGTTTTGTTTGAGTTAATCCGGATGGAACGTGCCGGCTCGGTGGTGTCGGGCTCAAACAGAGGGTATTAAACGGCTGTTCCTGTCGCTGTCAGCTCAGATGGATGTGCGAACGCTCCAGGGACAGAGACAGGAGCCATGGCCTCATTCAAGAAGTCCTTTGAAGGCCTAAAAGGCACGAGTCACTCAGCTGCGAAAGGAGTCGCGGACACTGCAGGTACAGACCAACAGCTTTAAGATGACACAGGGACAATGAGAAGTCTGCCAGCAGGGACAAGGCTTCAAATTTCACTTATTTTTACCGTTTGATTGTCTGTCTACTCTGGAAAATGTGTCACCTCAAAATAAGGGGGAAAAAAAATGAGGGTACTTTTTGCCTGCAAAAAGTAAAAGAATCTTCAAATGGAACAAGTAAAGATGTAATGTGTCAAAACAGGTCCTTATATTATTTAAATGTTACTTATTAGACTATATAACTATGTGTAATATTAAGTGTAATGAGATATTGTTCAGTAATAGTTGACAATTATTCTTGCAAAAATTTTGATTTTTTGTATTTACAGGGAGTTTTTATTACATGTCTAGAAAGCTGCAATAGTTTCTCCTCTTGAGGTCAGTCACTGTGTGTCCCTGTGATGTGTTTCCAGTGCAGGCAGCTCAGGAAGCTGTGCAGCAGGTGGCAGACTCTTCCAAAGACACAGCCAATGAAGGTAACGTGCATATTCCTCTGTCTGACATTTAATGATGTGACAACATAACTTTGAGCAGACAGTGCAGATTCGAGCTGTCAGAAGATTAAAAAAAAAAAAATCAAAATGAAACGTTTAAATGGTTGATTGAAGATGAGCTCCTAAAATTACATGAATAAATTATTATATTTAAAACTCAACCAATCTCTTAGATCTGGAGAAATGAAGTGAAAGTGGACTTAAAGCAAAAATGCAATTAGACTACAGTAAGCTTATTATTTAACTGAAAACAATGTAAGATATGGCACTGTAGAAACAGAAATTCACCTCAATTTAAGGAAGTTTTAGATACTAGATCCTTGGAAAATTACATGAATTGAATGATAAACCTAAATTTGCTATTTTCATGTGTACAAAAATATATGCATACACTCAAGCTTGTGCATGTGAGATAACAAAAATTCTGACAGTTTCTGCAACTGTTTTGTTTGAGGTTCTGAATATTTCTCTTCTGCTTCACTCTGACTCTTTGAAGCTGCTCAAGAAGCTGGCAGACAGACTCAAGCAGCCATTGAAAAAGCTGCGGACAAGGCAACAGACACCATCAAGGAGTTTGGACAGAAATTGGAGACCAAATGATCCCTGGAACATGAACAATTCTCACTTGAACACTGGAGCCAACTTGTCTGATCATCCATAGGCTTGAAACATATAATAATTTGGGATGAAAGTATGCTGGCACCAGATAAGAATCCTAAAAAGAGATCTCTACACAGCTAACATTCCAAAGGAAATCTTTATAAATTGTCTTTTCTTATTTTTCTCTTTCTTTTCTTTCCCTTTATGTTTCTTGCTTTATTATTGATTTTATTATATGTGACTATTTTGGGAAATAAAAACAGATACCAACTTGTTTCTCAGGTTTTTAAAATGTGATATCCTGCCGCGCACAGTAGAGGTAACACTGTTAGCAGCTGCGGAGGCACTCAGTCTGTGCTGCGTCCTGTTATTTTTTAAATTTTTTTTTTTTTTTTTTACATTCATCAACAAACCACTACGGTCATCATTACTGACACATTGCAGAGAAGATGGCCTTTGGCAGGCTGATGGCTCCTGATGGGAATGTGATCAGAGCTGTCTACCTTGGCCCTCAGCAGCACACCTCCCCCCATCACACTACGTGGTTGCTAGGCAACAGCTCTCTGTGGCAGCCGGGGATTGGTGGAGGCCTTTGAATTAATGGTGAGAATACTTCTGTCAGTACACAGTGTTCTGGCCAAGCTGCAGCCCACTGCTACTGTTAAACCAAAAAGGAAAGACGCTCAAAAATTAGGGATATGTATAGAAAAATTTCCTCTGTCCCACACAGTTAGCCTACTTGAGGCAACTGAATTACTGAGGCTCTGGAGCAACACACATCGGAAAGTGAAGAGGTTGGAGGAAAGAGCATGAAAGATGTGGTGGTTTACAAGTGTTTGTTTGTGTGGGAGGCACAGCTCTGCATCCTCCAGGCTCTTTCAGCTGATATTCCCTGTTCTCTTTCATGTGCGTCCACTGCTGCAACACTCACTTCTAATAATATTTCACGTTTATGAAACCTGAGTTTGCCTTACTTTCCTGGCCCCTCAGTTAATTTGTGGTGATCTGCTGTCACAAAACAGAATCTGGTTTAGAGGGAATGTTTGTTTGATCTTTCTTAACCTGATTTTTGCTATGATTGCTCATTGATTTCTTTGCTCTAAGGCTGTTCAAAGTAATGTGGTTTTTGCAGATACACACATGGCTGTCTCATTTAAAATTAGTGATGCATTATTGAGAAGAGAAACCCCTCTCCTGCAAACTTCCCCCTCCCTTACGAAACCCTGACACTGATCATCTGTAGTGACATGAAAGCTTTTATCTCCAGTAAATGCCTTATCTAAAATTTCCTCAGCCACTTCACCAGTTTGCAGGTTTAATTTAACTGCCCAGAGTTGCCATTGTGTTGCTATGAGAGCCTGGTGTTAATTACTATGATTTACTGATGATTGGAGAGCTGAACGGAGATTTTGTCGTTACATTACCACACACTGCCAGAGCCGAACGTGGTTTCCAGGGAAACTGGAAATGTGAAGCTTTTCAATAGACACAGCCACAGCTGAAAGAGCGAGGTTTGCCTAAGATAGATTCTTCTAGAGACAAACCTGAAGCCATTGCAATCACTATCAATCAACTGGGGAGGTTTACGGACAGATGTGAGTCTTGATCAACGGAGAGATTTGCGATGTTTTACCCAAATTTGAGAGAGAGTTATGGAGAGACTTCAGTCTGACTTAGACTGCTGAGGTATGTCTTACTCATGATTTCCTACAATTTGTTTGAGCCTGTTAGTTAAAATAGGACAAATACTCTCGATTCCTGTGCTTGACTGTTGTTTTATGTGGTTATGGATTGAAATACAACCTGAACAATGTGGATATTTTCTTAGAGCAAAAAGGTACAGTCAAACATAATTAGACAGTAAACTGATAAAAGAAATCTAACACTTAAAATGTAGTTTATTCATGTTTTTCAATAATGAAAGAAATCTTTGATCATACTGTCCTGAAGTACTAAATAAGCATTTGAATGATTACCTCAAGTATTTTCAGTTATGTAACTTGGTACATTTGTGTTTGGATTCTTGACATCGATATCGTATGATGAAATATTTTTTATCACAAAAACAAACCTTTTTTTTCCTCTGCTCATGCTGATTCTTGTTGTTATAGTTACCGATTCAGCATTGCACAAACAGTGTGTCAGAGCTGTGTTATGCCCTGCAGGTATTCCGCCACTTTAACGCAAAGAAAAAATGGGAAGTCTTAAGGACGAGATGAGAGGTCTCAGAGAGGACCACAAGCCTTGTGAGAAGGCAGATGATGGAGAGCGTCCAGGCTGCTCAGATGGCAGTGCTGTGCCAGAGGAACCTCAGATAAACGCGAGTCAAAAGTCAATAAGTCAAGAAGAGTGTGAGCCACAATCTCACACTGAAGAAAGAGGCAGGAATTCAATATCCGAAGATCAAGAGCTTTTGGGAGAGGTTTGTGACAACGCTGAACAGTCAGACTCTATAGGAGATAAAGACTCTGAGCACACTGACACCATTCCTCTGATGCAAGAACCTGAGGATGATAAAACAACAGCAGCTGCACATAATAACACGACAGTCTCCAACAAGTTCTTGAATGATGGAGACAGAGATGGTGAAAGTCAGGGGCGAACGTCTGAGGATAAACAGTTTGGTCAAGACAAAGAAAAAGAAGCAGAAATTGAGAATATTTCGGTGCATGTTCCAGAAACTCCAGTCCCCTTCGATCCACGTTCCCCAGCACCTGAGGGCCAGCACCACATGCGCACACAGGTCAGCCTGGAGGTGGTCCAGTGTCACTCTGCAGCCACCAGTCCAATGACGCCTCCTGAGGGCAGCCATTCCTTCATCTTCCCAAGCTCTCTTGGGAGATTCGGAGCAATGGGCACCAACACAAAAGACGCTGAGCTACAGGTGGGCCAGCAGGTGGAGTTCTGCTCTGTCGCCACATCCCCCATGACCCCAAAGACACCATCCACCACGGCCTTCCCGGAGCTTATCGAGAGAGAGATGGTGCAAAATGAGGAGAGAGTGAAAAAGAATGAAAGGCAGAGGGATAGTGACCATCAAGACAATTCTCATGTGGCTAAAAGTCCAGCACAGGCTGAGTCAGACAAAACTGAAGTTTTGAAATCTACCACATCAAAGGAGCTGAGTGAGGACTTCTGCCCAAATGCATCTCCAGAGACCTCTGCCAGCTGCCCTGCTGCTGGGTTGATAGATCTACAAGTAACTCTGGAGGACAGCAATCAGCCATGTAAGCAGCAGAGAATGGGAAGTATGGATCAAGACATTACAATCCTGGTCACCCACTGTGACAACAATGAGGAGGAAGAGGAAGAGGCATCTTTCTACTCCATGGAGCCAGCGATGGTCAAGATCGATGAATATGGAGAACTCGGAGAAAGCAGCATTGACGTAATGAGTGAGGATGGAAAGGAAAATGTCTCCACAGAAACTGGTCCTCCTGATCACGCACAAGACACCTCGAACACAAACCTTCCACAAATTAAAGGTGAAGAAGACTCTGTCTCTGCTTGTGGTGGAGCAAAAGCTGATGTGAAATGTGAAAATTCAGATGTTAAAGAAAACAAAGCTGCATGTGAAGAGCTGAAAAATGTTTCTGAGACAAAGCCTCCGGTACCTGAATCTCCTGCTCCATTTGGCTGCCATAACATGCGGACACAGGTGAGCCTGGAGGTGGTGCAGTGTCAGTCTGCAGCTACCAGCCCCATGACCCCTCCTGAGGGGGACCACGCATTCCGCTTCCCCAGCTCCTTTGGGAAGTGTTCAGTGGTGAGTGCAGACACCAAAGATGCTGAGCTGCAGGTGGGTCAGCAGGTGGAGTTTCGCTCCGTTGCTACAGCGCCTATGACCCCAAGAACACCCATCACCACGACTTTTCCTGACATCAGGAAGGAAGCAAGCATAGAGGAAAAGATAGTGGAGGAGGAAGAGGACCAAACGGAGCTGCTGGTGGACGAGAAAGAAGAAGCAGAACAAGAGGAGGAGGAGAAAAAAAACAATGAGAAAAAGGTGGAAGCAGCTGAAGAGGACACAAAGGAGGCAAGGAATTGTAAGGAGAAAGTTGAGGAGCCGGTGCAGGAGGTGAGCTGGGACGAAAAGGGAATGACGTGGGAGGTGTACGGTGCGGTGGTGGAGGTGACTGTGCTGGGCTCAGCCATCCAGAAACACCTGGAGAAACAGGTGAAAAAGAGGCAACCCTCCATGCCGCCCCCTCCTCCACTCAACCCCTCAGCCATGCCTCTCTCCTCAGAGTCCATTCAGAGGGGTTCGGGAAAGTGCCACGGAGGGAAGAGGGGAGAGCAGGATGGGGAGGTGAGTCGACGCAGAAGAAACCCCTTCCGTCTGATGATGAAGAACATGCAGCAACCAAATTGTTGCTCTAAAGCTCATACCACTGAATGACAAAACGATCTAGAAAAATACCCCAACTGGTTACAGAAAATAAGCACTGTGCTGGAAAGTCACATGAAACCTGATGCAGGTATTTGTGACACAGTGATTCACTTTGTCCTGAGAAGCAAATCACCTCCCTGCACGAGACAGAAAAAAGCACAAAAGCATTTAATATACAATTTTTGCAGCGCATTGATCACTGAGAATCAGCCATACAAGATGGGTTATTTTTTGCAGTATAATGTTTCCACGTTTTACGAAAAATGAGGCTGATATATCGATGTCACTGTTAGCTCTCCTCTTTTTATGTTTTTCACCCGAAACCACTCGATTGCTCATGAGTCATTTTAGGTGTTAATGCTTTCTTTCATGCACCTCAGATGATGTGAAGCCACAGTAATCCTCCTGGTTTATGACCACAGCTTCAACAGAGAGAGATGATGGTAGAGTGACAGTTTGTAATGTAGCAACTCGTGGGCAGTTGCTACAATCTGGAGGTCATTCTGGTTCGAATGTATGGAGGTTAAACTTGGCCTAAATGTTGCCTTGATCTGTGTGTAAGAGGAGTCCTTACCTTGCAGTCAGGCTTCTGTATGTCTTATATTCTGCTTTTAGATTTGACACATTGTTTTTGACTTGTTTGTATTGTGAAAAGTATAAAAATGAACTCACGACGAGGACAATCATGATAATTGGGAAGAGTAATTACTCCTGATGTGAAGGTATTTCTTGTCATTAATACTTATTGTAATTTAAGGCCATTATTAGTGGTTCAGTTAAATATGTGATGAAACTTACTTTAATTGTGTTTTAATTTAGCAGTTGTTACAGTGTCAGTGATGTTGGTGTTCACACATTAACTTCATAGAAGTGGGATCAAATGCACATTTGAAACATGAAAAAAAAACAATTTTATTCACATATTGCACTTGTGATACATTCATTTAGATGTCAGTAAATAAAATTAAATCTTTCCAATTTGCTGCCTGCAGGAAGTCACGCTGCATGACGTGTCGACAAGTATCTTAAACCTAAAGCGAGCAGTGACATACAAAACATGCATAACACTAAACCATCTGGCTGATGTGCAGTCATTAAGAGGGATTTCTTGTATACATTGACATTATGCAATATTTCTGTCTCCTCTTTTTGGATTTTCTTTTTTGTAACATCAGCTGCAACAACAAATTAGGACTGTATGTTGACATAGGATTTCATTTTAAAGCAAACCAACAGTTTTTAAACCATTGCTTAAAATATTAACAAAAATAAAGAGATTCATATGTGCAACAAATGCTCGTTTTTTTTTCATTGTCTAGATAAGGTTTATGTAAGGACAGTTTATATGAAGGATTTGAAATTGTGACAAAGATGATTTTAGCTGTCTTGTCAAAAGATGAGAAGGTTTATACCACTCTCATATCTGTATGTACATATGAAGCCATAGCCAGAAGGCAACTAACTTATTTCAGCATTAAGACACAGGAAAACAGCTCGTCAGGCTCAGGCCAAAGTTTTGAATGTTCTTTTTTACTAATTAAAGCTGTTAGCTGTGATTCCACTCTTATTGCTAAGCTAAGGTGGCTTCCACTTGGTAGTTACTTATCTTTAAGAGTCACATGAATCTTTTCATCTAACTCAAGAGGGCAGATAACCAAATTCAGTTTAAAGTCAAATAGTCCCAGCACAGTGTTAAACTATCTGCTGAAAAAGCAAAACATTTCTTTATTTAATATCTGAGCCAGATTCCATACGATCAGTACACTCTGTAATGTTATTGTGTTGTTTCATGGATTTTCCCATTTCAGTTTCATTTTTCCTTCAGTGGAATGTTTTTAGGCAAAGCAAATCCAGAGCCTTTGGTGCCACAAATCTTGTGCTATTTGAAGACAGGAGAACTTCATACAGTCACATCTGTACTTTTGATTCGTAATTTGGTCAACCTGATTACAGGGAAGCAACATTTGTCCATCTGAGGCCTCTGGTCAGGACTCTCTCCTTTCATTACGTCTATCACAGCTCCTCAGTGTCGAACATGGGGTTAGTTATTCCTGTTCTTGGATTGCTGGTGCTTTTCTTCCCACCTCGATGAGCCAAAGCTTCATCAAGAGGCTCAATGTACACTGGATGCTTGCTGTCGCTCTAGATAATTTTTTAGAAGGAGCAGACAAGTTTAAAATGAGATCATACTTTAGCACAAGTGAGGATGAGCTCTAAAATGTCAACTCACCTTGAGTGACTCTGTTTCTTTTTTGGAACTGTGGATGCCATCATCGCCATCCAGGGAGTAAAGGCTTAAGAGAAAAAAGACAAACAAAGGGCTCAAAGTAATGTCCATATTCCTTTACTTAGCAAAAATATATATATATTTTTTCCTGAAATAAGTTTTAAGGTGTCTGATTTAAATCAAGATCACTTGCAAACATTTGGAGTCAAAAGCCAATTTGTCATGAGATGCTTTAGTGAGCACGCTGGGACAAAATGTTCACCTGGAAACATTCACAGTTTATTAACCAGCACTGCTGCAGAGTGGAGTGTGTCGTCTTGTGTCAAATTGAAACAGACAGTGGAAGAAGTCACAGAAAGCTTTCCTTTACCTGACTTTGTCCACATCTGAGCTGTCCACGTCCACGTCCATGATTGTGTCGATGTTGAGGTTGAGAACAGGATTAGCCCTGTGAGTGAATTATGACACACACACGTTACAATTAATGTCACGTACTCATTGTTTAATCTTGTCGACACTGCTGTCTCCTCACCCCTCCATGGTGTATTTGTTGGTTCCAGGCACAACAGGGCCAATATTCTGATTGTCATACATCCCCATTGAGTTCTTGGCTTTAGCTGCCTTCAGCTTCCTGCTGTATCTGTAGTGTGAGGTGAGTCGATTAGTAAACAGACAGAGTAAACAGACACATTATGTCAGGTAGATGTTTTAAGATCAGTAATACTTTGGAATTTGTAAAGTGTGGTTTTGCCAGGATAAACAAAGCATCCTGTCTAGTGTTGTCCCTAACTTTATTTTAATTCTCTTTTCTTACTTTCTGCGAGTGCATATCAGGGAAGTGGTGAGGACAAGCAGCACAATGATGAGGCCTCCCAACACCCCAAGCAGGATGTACCTCACAAGGTCTGGTTCTTCTGGGGGCAGTTGATCCGTCCCCTGAAACAGACGTAAGAAATCTATCTTTAGCATGTTGTAGTCTGTGGATCAATGAGGTTTCATTTAAATGTAGTTTGTCAGATCTAATACTATAGTGTGGAAATATTTGAATTTATAACTTACAACTAATAAAAGACATATTCTATATTGTATATTGTGAGTAACAGTAAAATATAAAGGAAATTATAGTGGTGATTAATTAAACTGAAGTCGTTTTTTCGGATTTGAAACCCAAAATCCTTCCTCCTGGCTGCACCTTTGCTCTCTATCAACAGCCAGTTCATCCAAACTAACCACAGAAGCAAATTAGATGACAAGCTCATTATGTCGTAGTTTTACGTTATGTGTTGGATATTTTACTTCATTTTGCACGGCAGTTATATCTAACTAGTTGTATGATGGTCAGTTCCATTAGATCAGTGACTTCGACATATTGAAAGTTTGCCTCCTCAGTGTTTAAATTTGATAAACCAAGATTAAAAAAACCTTCTGCAGGTAAAGGAAGTAGTGCCGGTCTGGCCTTAAATAAGCTTTACTTGGAGTTCTTTTTCAGGAACTCACGGTCTCATATAAAAGAAAATCTCTTCCAGTACAGTTGAGAGTTAGCTAGTAGAAAAAGACATGGTAGAAAAATACTGCAATTAAAACACAAGGGGCACATGCGGCTTCTTTTCTGGAGGTTGATAATGTAACTAGAGTAAATGTAACACTACTGAAAAGAAATCCTTTCAGAAAATAAAACATCAGCTCTAAAATTGCTCATACTTACCACATTCCTGAGGCCGAGGTCTATCAGAACAAGATAATGTTCAGGTTTAGAGAGCATTACTTCCACTTCATCAGGTTTGAGAGCAGTCCCATTGGAGTAGACAAAATATGCATCAATGAATGTGGGAGATGTTTCCCTAAAAGAAGAAAGCATTTTATTCATGCACCATAAGTGCACCATTTTCTGCTGTTTAAAACTAAAGTATATCGAATTTGTTGTTGCATAATTATCCACAACTGTCAACAAAAACTATTTATCCTCAACAATAGGAATTAACAGGAACACTGGCACCACCTAGTGGACACCAGCTCAAGATTGTTTTGGTGTTTCTATTAACAAAAATGGTATAATTTATTTCATGTGTGGTGGTTTTCATTAAAAGGCACTAGAGAGGGAGCCTACCTGGATGTTGCAGAATTTTCAGATCTGACTGCAACAATTACAACATTAGTAATGGTGGCAGCAGTAAGAGCCCTAGAAAATGTAAAGATCAGAGAAAAGCAAGTGGATTTAACTGTTAAACAATTTTTTTCTAAATAGAAAAGAAAAAAAATTGTCAGCAGTATGGAGAGATGAGGTGAAATAATAGAATACCTGATAATTTCATCCAGATTTGTTTCAACTTCAGGTATAGGATGTGTAAATTCAAGTTCAACTCTGTAGCTTTCATCAATTGTGAAAATCTACAAAATAAAAAAGAAAAAAGTATAAACAAGGGCTGAAAAAAACGACACAGACGTGATAATTCTACACTGTGATTCATGCGTAAAAGTCCAGCTTCAGTTACTTACCTCCAGTACAGTGCTTGTAGAGAGGTCACCGGTGTCATTTGCAGACACTGTCACCAAATACTTGCCTTTCAGTGTCATGTCCAGCTTTTCAGTAGTTCTGCGGAAAGTGGACAAACTCATACACTGATCTCTCTTTGCCTCCTGTATTTGTAGTTGTCTCTGTAGTCACTTTGTGTCTTTTTGTAGTCTTTGTGTTCATTTTGTGAGTTTTTGTGACATTTTGCCTCTCTGTTTTAAATCTCTATGTTGTAGCTATGCATCTCTGTGTAGCTTTCTTTTTTTTGATGACTTGCCAAAATTAAGGATTAACTGATTTTTTTTTTTTTTTTTTTTTTTTTTATTATAA
>JAQLOL010000026.1:8247303-8270180 GCA_029783665.1 Naso thynnoides | reverse complement strand
ACTCTGAGTTGATCACTAATTACCCATGCATTTCAGGAAAAGACCTCATCTTTAAGACCTCACCTTGTCTAGGTCTTTGACCATCATGTTGATGGGAATAACTTGTACCAAGTTCTCAGAAGCCACTCCTGTGAAGACACTCGCCTCTACACAGGATGACATATCTTCTGGTTTCGCACACTTGTAAAACTTCGGCACCTTGTCATTAATGTCATTGATGTTGATCTGTACAGTTGCTGTGGTGTTGGCATAGTACCCATAGATGCTTTGTTGAGACTCAGTGGCCTAAAAATGAACAAAATATAACAATTCCACAATTTCAACATTTGCCAAAATATGCTGTCAATGAAATAAGGTTTTTAAGATTCGAGAGGACTTGGTGTCATGATTTGTCCACAAATTTCGGCTTCGAGTTTGAATCAAATTTGTGAGAAATCTTTGTCATGCACTATACAGCCCTCCCTCTACACAATGCATCATTCCAAGCATGATACCACATGACTAATTAGGAGACTACAACATAACACAGAGTTAGGCACAACCTAACGAAACAGAAGCTTTCGAAACTTTGGAGGCTTGAGCCTGTAAAATATTTAAGAAAACCTTTCTTACCCTCAATCTCATTTTGTTGTGCTCGTTTATTTATTGTACATGATAAACAGTGACAGGCGGATGGGTCATTGCACAACATAAAATAATTTAGTTAATAGTAGCAGTGAAACTATGGATACTAGAATAAATATTTATAAATCAGTCCTTAAATTGAGAGGGAGGGAGGCATGCAGGGAGGGAGAGAGCAATTCAGCAGGAACTCTGTTGTTTCATAAAAATCTTCAATACCTTTACAGTCCACCGGGGGGAAACTGAACTACACTTTTTCACTGTGTGTATTATAAATTGAATATGTTTTCAGGTACTTGAAATGAAAACAAGGACAAAAACTTAAGGACACATTTATGTTAAATCCCTCTTTGTCTTCTGTTAAATTTCACATACTGCAGCAGACACATTTCTTTGGTTTTGTGTTTAAATAGGTGTGTCTGACCTGCTCATGACTCTCCTGACAAACCCCTTTACTTTCCTCTCGCCTCCTGTCAAGATCAAGAGGCTGCCCCACAATGAGTCTCACTGTCAAGGTATCTTGCCATTTCACATCCATTGGGCCTATGTTCATCCCCTTATGCTCAAATGCTTTTTTAATTCAAGAGGCAGACAGCAGAAGACTGTCCTCCCTGTCTCTTGAATGTGCTATTCAAGGTAAGAGGAAACTTTTAAAACAAATCTACTTTCCAGCCCCTTTTTGATGCTAATCACAGCTATTGATGCACTAACTTGAGCTTTGTTTTCTGTGCTATTTGGAAAAGAATAGGCTTACAGAAAAATAAGAGGTCTAGCCAAACTGATTTTTAATATCTGATAGGGTCAGCTCCTGCTTACTAGCATCTGCTATCATTATAATGTCCATTATCCCACGTATTACATGGCTATTTACTTGCTATTTGTGGTTATTAACTAAAGAAATCAATCATGCTTTAGCGGTTGACAGACCTGGAGCTGCAGCTGGTTGTTTTAGGCGGATTTCTTTCTAGACTATGATATAATTGCATGTTCTCTTCAAGAGTCTATGATCAAAACCACATCCCTAGCAACAATCTGTTATCCACAGCAGCAGTCTGCTATTCAGAAATAACAGATCTTAGAATGTCATAACTAACCAATCAGAATTGAGTATTCATAAAGCTAGTACATGGGAATCATAGAATCAAATGGAGTATTTTTTAGCAGAAGAATTAAAATCATTTTTAGATCAATAAAATCATTTTTAAACCAACATTTGTATCATATCATTGATTTACCCTTAGGGGATTCTTTTCGCAATAATGACCTGCTCACTGGATATTATTCCTTACTTAATTTTATGTCACACACAAACCTAAATGTAGAAACTACTTGAGGTGGGGTGTTATGTGCTGGAACACTTGATGGGTGCAGTGACTTCACGATGGTGTCTTCTTGACACTGTAAGGTTGCCTGGCAACCAGCAGACACGTACAGTGGAAGGATGCTTTTCCCTTGGACAGAGCAAGGCTAGTTGTTACACTGTGCTCAGTCTTTACGCTAAGCTAAGCTAAGCTATATTTAGCAAGCAGACATGAGAGTGGCATCAATCTTTATATCTAATTTACGCAAAATGCTGAATTATTCCTGTCAAAGTGGGTTACAATTGGATGGCAAGGAAAAAAAAGTCACCATGCAAAGTCTGAAAAAGGAAAATTATACATAGGTGAGGAAAGGGATGCTTTACTGTTGCATGTACCTTTACAGTCAGTGTAATGTTGTCACCAATTGTTTCTCTGTCAATTTCTGCTGCGACAGATATGACACCATCCTCTGAGATTGTAAACAGGCCATCAACAGTGGAATCTGTAAAACAACGTAGAATAAAACGAAACATTTTCTTACTCAGTGCAAACAGTAAACTATACTAATTTTTTTAAGGTGATGAGGTTTACCTTCAATACTATAGATCATTTTATCGTTGACTTCTATGTCCTGGTCGATAGCAGTCACTTTAAACACAGACAAGCCCTGGAAAAGACAGATTTTGTGAAACCGGAAGTAATTGAAAGTCTCCTCATTTGCACATAACTCAAAGCAGCCTGACTGCTTGTAGATTCTTAGATGCTTTGTCACACAAAACAGATAAAAAACGTACATTAAAATCTAGACAAACACAAGGACACGTTGCAACATGTACGTTGACCAAGAACTAAAAGGAGATTTCACACAAAGAAATGTGAAAATGTGTGCTGCGTCTGCGGCACTTGGAAAAAATCTGTCCGTACTCACCACATCAGAATGCTCTTTAACTTGCTCTATGTAGGGAAGACCAATGAATACTGGGTCAAGGTCTGGGACATCCTCAACCGTGACGATGGCAAAAACAGTGCTCGAGAGGACCGTGGTATACGGAAAATGACATTTCCCCCCACCATCCTGTTACAGACACACAAGGAAAATTGCCGAAATTGTTATCTTTCTTGTGCTAGAGATTTTTTTTTAACCACACTTATAATCATGGTAACCAATGACATATTAAAAGTCATGTGGGAAATATGTGTAAATTTAAGTATAAGACATATTAATGATATGAAAATGTTATTAGACTAATTCAAATACACTAACCATTACATAATGAATGCTAAATTAATCACCTAATGGATCTGGTTTTATCTTACACTTAAAAAAAGAGAGAATCCTTGAATTTTATACCTTGAAGCCCATTTTAACTGTGCACCTTCAAAGGGTGCAAGCAAATAAACACAAGAGTTTATTGCTCAATTAACCAAAATCAAGCTGCAAACATTGGCACGGTGCTTAGTGTTCTCTTATATTAAATAACGATTACGCAATAATCAATGGGATTTTATTAAAGTGAACTCTCCTGGGGAAAAAATGCCTATACTATTTCCTGCTGAGAGTTCAATAAGAAGATTGACATTCATTCTAAAACTCTCAGCATTATACTTACAGTTGCATTAATCCTCAGCTGATAAAAGGTGCTCAGTGAAGTATAACTCAGAGATCCATTTAATTTGACTTCACCAACTGGACTAATATTAAACAGTCTGAATCCATCTGCTGGCGTAACCTAGTAAATACAGTGTAAATTATACTTCAGTGAAGTTAATGAACATCGAACATTATCAATTAAATGATTTACTCAGGAAGACATATAGCTTACTGTATCAATGCTGTATTTTACAGAGCCGGCAGCTGAAGAGTCCCTGTCGGTGGCAGTCACCTGAAACAGAGATGTACCTACGGCGGTGTTCTAATGAATTAGTTAGGGAAAAACAAAGAAAGGCAAGGTAAATGACATGCAAAAAGTTACTCAGCAGCTTTCACATGAATAGCTTTACCAATCTGTGACATGACAATGGCTCTGCAAACTGATGCATTTATCTCACAGAGGACTGGAGTACATGGTAAACTGACAATAATTCACTAACAGTATAACATAGCCTACTCAATAGAGAAACTAATAAACAAATATAGAGTTAAACATGTTTGACTTACTTCTGGGATTGTAACATCATATGAAGGCTGTTCAAAAAGGGGTTTGTTGTCGTTGGCGTCGTCTAATATTATATTTAAATCATCTGCAATCTGAAAGAAATTACATGATGTAGTCTATGAATACAACAAAAAATATGGTATTAAAAGATTTAATTAACCGGCATGTCACTCACTTTAGTGGCATGATCAGAGATCTCAACTCCAAGTTTCATTACGCCTTCATCACTGCCAGTCTATAATAGAAAGATTAGACAGTGAGAGCAAGATGTGAGAAATTGGGAAAAATAATGCACACAGAATTTTTTTTTTAAAATGTTGACAACACCATGTTCTCTCCACACCACATCATACCTCTATGTCTAGTAGCCTAGTGACTTTTACCAGCCCAGTGGATGCGTCAACTGTGAAGTACACTGCGTTGAGCCCGGTGAGTGCATAAGTCAATTTGTCACCCTCTGGATCTGATGCTTCTATAGTAAATGCTTCTTCTCCTTTAAAAACAACATAGGAACATTTATTAATGTGTGCAGCATTTGTTTTGGCATAATGTCACAAAACTGAAATTAAAAACAACTTTCAATATTTCACACACACACACACACACACACTTATATATACCTATGGGGG
This sequence comes from Naso thynnoides, assembly GCA_029783665.1. Lineage (NCBI taxonomy): Eukaryota > Metazoa > Chordata > Actinopteri > Acanthuriformes > Acanthuridae > Naso > Naso thynnoides. The sequence continues at coordinate 8,265,473 of JAQLOL010000026.1, read as the reverse complement.
TGTCTTCACACACTTGATATAAATATTTATCGATTGTAGGACTTCTATTTGCTGTAGAAAAAGAGAATAATACACATTATAAGTAGAATGTTAAGTGGTTCTAAAAAGACAGGAAGACCAAATAATAAAATGATCTGAAAGCTCACCATTAGTGAAGCCCATAAGGCAGAGAAAGCACAGCAATAGCATACTTCCTGTGATCCCCTTCATGTCTGAAAATACAAAGAAAAAGACAAATCTAATAGGTAGAGCTGAGCAAGGTGTCGATCCATGTGGACACAGTACACTCCCAAAGGGGCCAAGAGGATTATGTCGGGTCAACAGGTAGAGCTGATACAGTTAGCTGATTCATTGATCAATGACTCAACAGAAAATTAGTTGGCAAGTATCTATAAAAACACAGTGATATCAGTTGTTTGGAAACATGACTAGTTGTGGCCCTGTGAGGTTTACATTTGGCAATGTGTTGCCTTGAGCTAACCACTTAAATGCTAACATGCTAACATTTAGCAGGTAGGCCTACTGTGATGCTTTATTTTACAGTAACCCATGTAATTCTTATCAAGACATTTTACTAATTACAAATCTTAACCTCACAATGGCACTGGAGCATATGTACTCAAAGCACGGCCTGTGGGCCAGTGGCAGTCCTCAGAAACATTTTCTGTGACCCACAAGTATGGCATGAAATGCATGCATCATATTTAAATTATTCAACAGCCTACTTTCACGTTGAATATTCTAAATTTTCAGGCGCGCCCAGCAGTTCTGGAGGAAGACAGGTGAGTGCAGAGTCGTTTTGAGACTCAAACCGCAGATTTTGCTGCTTTTCTCTGATTTATATCAACGTAACTTGGACATTTCTGGTTTGGGATATTTGTTTATTTAAGACATGATCATGGGCATTTTTTACTGCTGTCTGACATTTATAAACTAAAGGACTTATTGACTGATTGACTGATTGTAATAACAAAAATTGCAAACAGTCGTTAAGTTTCAGCCCTACATCAAACGCAAAAATGACTTTTTTTAATTGCAATTTTTTTAAAGAGCACAGACATTTTTTATCCATTCATTCATTCATTCTCATTTTCTCACTTATTAGACAATTCTGACACTGATAATATTAGAAAAAATATTTAATTTGTATTCCTCTTGGTTAAACAGCAGCATCATTACTCGAATCACCATGTATGACATAACCAGAAGTGTTTCGTTTTTCTGCTGGATACAATGCAATAAAGTTATTTGACTCACACAAGGAAGAAATGTTTAGTATTTCACAGCATCTTGCATAAGGTCACTCCCATATGAGGGATTTTACAGCAGATTATCTCAACACCAGCTGTGACATCACTGAGCAGAGTGCTCCAGCATGATTTATTACAGAGAGTGCTGAGCAGTGCCAGTTTTCTGCCCTTTGTAACTTCCTCTTTAACCATTCAATGCACAGCTTGGGTCAAAAGTTTCATCTGAATTTATATTTTCCATATCTTTGCAATAAGGCCTAAATTCTTTTCACATTTCAGAATTACCTTGTTCTTGATTGTTGCAAATCTCTATTTTTATTTGACTTTTCCAGGAAATATAATTTTGGTATCTCTGTCTCTCCAATGCACAACATGGGCCATATATTATCCATATTTATTCCATATATTATTTCATGCATGGCTGAGTGCTTCTTTGCTATAATTTTGATCAAATATATTTTATCATTTAATAACCCACTTAAATGTGTTTATTTAAATTTTTCAATCTTTTTTTCCCATTCTTATTCTATGAAATAAACACATGCTTTGTATGTCTACATGAATGTTACTCATGTGGGTCAAAGATGGTTCATGTGTGTTCACTTTGGGCACTATGCACATATTTCCAGCATGATGGCTTCGTGGTTTGTGCTGTCACCTCACAGCAAGAATGTCCTGGGGTCAATTCAGGGCCTTTTTATTATGAGTTTGCATGTTCAGGAGTTTGTGTGTTCTTCCTGTGCTTGCGTGGGTTTCGTCCAGTTTTCCCCACATTTAAAACGCTTACATATATATAAATTCTCCTGTCAGTGTTCTTAAGCACAGCACTGAGAGCTGGAGTTGGCCCTCGATGCTGTACGGTTGCTGTCTGCTGCGCCTCATGGATGGGTTAAATCCCGAAAACCATTATTGTTGTACTTAGTATAACTGTAAGTGACCATTCGGAATTCTCCTTATTATTATTTTCTGCAGACAACTATTCACCTTTCACACATTTCACAACTCAACATGGCAGCTGCTGCTTAACCCGACATCTCTTACTATGTAATTTTCTTAGCTAAGGAAATATTACATTTGATGTTTTATGAAAAATGTCTGCACACAATATGTGAACATTGGATGAAGGATAGCTTGACCTTGACATCTATTACTAGTGAAAAAGAGAAATGTGTTCAATACTTCTGGCTAGCTCACAGTTGACATGTTGCATCCCAGCTAAAGTTAGCAAATGAGCAAAATAAAGACCCAAAATAGAACTGAATAGAAAACTCTTTACTAAATGAACTGATGTGGATTTGTGGTGAAGTAATGTGGCAGACAGCAAAAACCGCTGGCAAAGCCTGTTCACTCTGCTACTGTCTGGCCAGAGGAACAGAGCAACTGCCAGATACACCACCAGATCACAAGGCAGCTTTTTTGATCTTCAGGCTATAGTAGCTGTTAACTTGTCCTCCAAAGTCCAACTTTTATAAACAGCTTAATTTTCTAAGATTAATTGTTCATCCATTTTTATGGGTTCATTTTTGTGCTTAGAGCAAGGGAGCTACAACTATCATCATGCTGTAAAATCCTGCTTGCATGATGATGAAAAAATTTAATCTTGTTTTTTTTTTTTTTTTTTTGTATTTGGTATCTGTTGAAAAATAGCTGTACATAAGACACTCTGAATATTAGGTTTGAGGAACCTGACCTTTAAAGATCTCTAATTTGATTCCACAGTCACAGTCACCAGTTTTCTGCAAATTACTGAATATACACAATTTAATGTCAGTGTTCTTGGTTAAAAGTGAAATTTTTGTTGGTATGACAAAGTGACAAAAATATTTAATATATTGAATGAGTAATAGTTTGGTAAAAATAAAATACCAAAACAAATATTTTTACCAAATTATTACAATTGTTTATCTATCTCACACTTTGAAACTGCTTTTGTTTATATTGTAAGAAAGAAAAAATCTAAATAATGATTGGTGATAATCAAAAACAAGGCACAAACACACACACAAAAAAAAAATTCAAAAGATAAAGAACCCATGGGCTATGAAATAACACAGGTAGTAACTATAAAATATGAAATATAGATGAGAGTTAAAACCATTTTTACAGTGTAAGCAGGAACTTGTACAATTTATTGTGAAATATTTCAATGAAACATGGCAACATGTGGAAAGATGTTGACAATATCTATGGACATTTTTGCAGTTTATTCTTACATTCATTTGCGAAAAGAATACCATAACTGTCATGTCATAATCTATAATCAACTTTATTCAAGTTACAAATTTCAAATTCAGAGAGATTTAAAGTTTGGTTTACATTTCGATTTAACTTTTATTTAAGGGATTTTTTCCCTTTAAGGGTTTAATTAAGCCTTTGTTATGTTAAGAATTCTCTGTATGAATGATTAAGGCTATTTTAAGCTTTTTAAAGGTTTTGTCTATAAATCCCGTTTCTACTTGGTGTAAAAACAAAAGAAACTTTTGAATCAGCACTTTTGGTCATCAATTTATATTAATTATGAAAACAAAGTGCTGCTAAAACTGCAGGGGATCAATCACAGTGGTATCGAAACACCTCTGGGCATTGTTTAATTTTGAGATGCATCAATCAAAACATGTCATACAGTACAGATATAAGAAAATATCACATCAAATCTTCCAGATATAAAGTCATTATATTAAGAGGAACTGCAATTGTTGTTTTCGTGTGTAACCATGCTATATGAAAACTAGAAACATTAAAGTAAGACTTAGAAAAGGTAAAGGCGCCTTACCGGATGACATTCACAGAGGAGCTCCTGGTTTACTGTTGAATGTAGAGGAGACCTTTGGCTCTTGTTTCTCCTAGTGCTATCGTGTCGAAGTTGTAAACATTAAAGATTAACACGCCTAGAAACGCACAGCCAATAAAACAGCACTAAACTTCTTTGTTGTCTCCACAAAACATTTTACTTAAGTACAACTGCTCACGTCCAAAAAAAGAAAAGAAAAGAAAAGAAAAGAAAAGAAAAGAAAAGAAAAGAAGAAAAACTCAAAATATCAGCCTGTTGTTTGCTCAAACACACCTCTTTGTTTTTACTGTTTAAGCCTGGGAAATGACAGATAGCTCCTCACCCCGTCATGTGATAGCCAGCTCTGCCACCAGTAACACATGGCATCGTGCCATACTGGGCCCATACCAGAACCTAGGAACATCTGAACTGCTCCTCTTTTTGAATGGGAGCTTTTGTTATCATGGCAACAGCGGCAGTCTGTTTGCTTCTATTGAGAAAGCCCAGTGTGACCAGGGGCGTTTCTAAAATGTGTCTCATCATAAGCAATTAGCAGACCAATGCTTTATTCAGACAGCACAGATACATGTACCCCTCTAATGAGCCTGTCCCAATAAGCCCTCCCTTCCTGCCTCCCCTCTTAATTATAGTGCATCACACAAGGGATTATCCTCTCATACTTACGAGATGCATTCAAAATCAGACATTTACTTGATAACAAAAAGCACCATCCCTCTTTACTCAGACATTTCACAAGCAGTATTTTTTTTCTTCACAATTTCTGATGTTCAAAATTGGGTCTTTAACCTAAACCTAACTTAAAGGCCCACCAGAGACTTTTTTTCCTGTACTTGAGGTGTCCCTGCAAAACAATAGTTGTTTCATTTACCAGAATTACAGTTTAGAGAGAATCACTTTTTATATTCCCATTGTAGTAATTCATTTTGTTGCAGAACAAATAAAAATGTTTACTTAAAAGTACTTGTGAAGTATTCAGCTTTTTACCAACTGCACCTTTTTGCCTTTTAAATAGAGATACACACGTTTCAGCATCTGAGTGTCTACAGCCTAGTAACTCTGTGAGGCTGTATTTCAGGCCTGCCGTGCTTTGAACTACATACAAACATCGGCATGCTAACATGGTGACAGTTAGAGTGCCAGCATACTAATATTAGCCAGACTGTTCACAGTGTTCATTTTAATTTAATGTGCTAGCAGGGTTGCATTTTCTAATTAGCACACAGCATAACTGAGGTTGATGGGAAATGTCATTAGTTTTAGAGGTATTCGATCATTATCAAAGTTTTTGGCAAATTTGAATTTTGATGGTGGTGCCAGAGGTCTTGCCAAGAGATCATCAGAGTTATTACAATTCATCCAGAGAATTCATGAATGCCTGTACCAAATTTCTTGGCAAGTCTATCCAGTATTTGTAAAGAACAAAAAAAAACAAAACAACAACAACAACAACAACAACAACAAAAAACAACAACACACAATGGCAAGCTCATGGTAAGAAGAAAATGTAAAAGATTTTTTTTTTTAAATGTTAGGATTTATTATCTAGGCATTGTGAATGTTTGCACAAAATATTATGTCAGCCCAACCAGTTGCTAGATATTTCATTTGGGACAAAGTGGTGGACTGGGTGACCAACTAAACAACAGACTGACACTGTCATCCCTGGAGCCACTGTGCTAATGTGGCAATTTCAGGGTCAATTAAATAAAATGTCTTTATTGCTATAGGAGACAAAACTCAGCTCATGATGGACATCATGCAGTCAGTCAAACAGAATAAGTGTGATCAGATATACAGCATAATGCACAGGCTAATTACCGACTAATACGATCATTTGAACTGTCAAAAGAGAAATTGCTGCACTGACAAAAATCAGAGAAGTCTGTTAATAAACTCTTAACCAATCAGACTTTGGTTTATGACTGACAGTAATGGAAAAACACATTTGGCCCTGCAATAAAAACATATAATTGGGAGGGAATGATATGGAACATGACCAAAGCAATTCCAGTAAAGAGAAACACAAGATTAAAAAAAACTTGAATGGCTTAATGATCCCAAGGTCAGTCAGGGTGTTGTCTTCTTATTTAAACAATCTGATAGGCTAATAAATCCTGTGATGACGTATGCTGACTAAGAAATCAGAGAACATACCATATGGGAGTGTTAGAAAACCAACATTACAATGCAAGAAATAAAATATATAAATAAATATAAAAATATCATAGGCTACTCTTTACTTTTGACAATACACAAGGATGTTAGAAAGTCACATTACTGAGTCTGATATCATTATCTGATCATTATCAGAAGGGCAGTTCTGCTTTCATCTTTCATTACCTTCCTTTTTGATGGGGTTGCAATTCCTGTATTTACTCTGTATTTATTTTTTTTTTATTTTCCAATACACAGAGGAATTATCACTTCATGTGTGGAGGAAAGGTAGCCTAATTCAACGCTACCTACACAATCTTTTAAACAGCTGTAGCCCTACTACCCATTTTATTTCAATCGTATTATCAGCAAAAAACGCATCATGAATTGAACTTGGGTGGATGAAAAAACCTAAATACAACTAATGCTGTTTGCATTGTACAACATGTCACGGTTAATAATAAGTAAACTTTAATGATAAACTTTAATAATAAGTCAACTTTGATACTTTTGAGCTGGTAATAGCTTTATTACACAGTGCTGTATAGTACTAAATTAGAAATGGTTACTGTAGGCTACTAAAGTTTTTTTTAATACATATTTGTTCTTCACTTAAATATTTCTATTTCTATAGACTTTTACTTATACTTTACTATATTTTCCAGAGAAAATTGATTCTTTTATTATATTACATTTTAAATAAGCATTTTAGTTACTAATTACTAAATAAAACCAGAAGAAATTTGGTAAGTTCCTAGCTAATGCCCAGTGGTGGACAGTAACAAAGTAAATTTACTTACATACTGTACTTAAGCACATTTTTTGAGTATCTGTACTTTGCTGGAGTATTTGCTTTTTTGGATACTTATTACTTTCACTCCACCACATTTCTAGGAAGGCTGTGAAGGACTCATTGTTGTTGTTGTTGTTGTTGTTGTTGTTGTTTTTTCTAAAATGCAACTGGCCACACACTGTGTTCTTCACAGAAGGAAACCAATCACTGGAGGGTTTTCCATTGCTTTCCACTTTTTTTCACTCAGTAATGGATGTTATTTCAAATGTAGTGAAGTACAATACATCAAACAAAACCTACTCAAGTAAAAGGAAAATTACACATTCTAAAAACAACATTAAAAAGTACAGGTACACACAAAATGACTCAATTACTGTAACTCAAGTAAATGTAATTAGTTACTTTTACTTTCTACCTCTGATGAGAGGGGAGGAAAAAAAGACCTGCTGATTTGTGGGTGTGGAGGGGAGAGGGTGTTTTAATAAAAAAATGAAAATGACAACAGCTGTCCTTTTTGTTGACTCGATTGCATTTCTATGTTTTTATAGGCCTAAGTGTTTCTAAAGGTTTTTAATTGCACAGTGGTTCTACAAGCAAGTCAGTACATGCAAGGTGGTTTTAGAGAGTTACAAGGTTTCATAAATGTATTGCGAAAACATTACAGCAATGCACTGATATGAAAAATAAAATGTACTTTTACTTAAGTCTCTTTAAAAGCATGTACTTTTGAATTCTTATATTTTTAAAAGCAAGTACTCTAGTAACTCGAGTAAAATTTTGACTGAGCAACTTTTTCTTGTAGTGGAGTAATATTTGACTAGGAGTATCTATACTTTGATTCAAGTACTGGGGTTGAGTACTTTGTCCACAACTGCTAATGCCGTTTTTTGTTGTGTTTTGGTAGCCAATCATGTTGGATCATACACTGCAAGAAGCTGGATCATTGGTTAATCACGTCAGATGCGTGTGCAGACAGATGTGTAATGTAATGACTTGGTTTTTACTTTGGGTGCTGCTATAAAGTCATGTTTTAGGTTTGATTTTACATCATGTTGTTGTCATGACATAGAAGCAGTCGCCCAGTTGCAGATTCAGCTTGAGCGAAACTTTTGTCTGTGGGGTTGAAATCAAGCCCATAGGAGTTTAGAGAGTTTAGAAAGCACTTTTTAAAATCACTTTATTTGCATTTTGTTTAATGACTGGGATGTCCTGTCATTATGTAGACCAGAGGTTACAAAAATGAGGAATCAACAGTTTTCAAAAAGTCAAACTTGACTGTTTTTTACATGTAATTTTTGCTTTTTCTTTCAATACCTATGTAGACTAAATTAATAATCACTATAGTTTTAGTAGCTTACCGTAAATGCAGCTACTTTAAGACCTTAACCCAAGTACTTTCACTTTTACCAGAGTTATTTCCAGTAAGCTATCTGTACTTTTAGGTACTATACACAAGACTGTTATTTGATTACTTTTTCGTAAGTCGGCCTATTTTTTAATGCAGGACCTTTATATTAATCTAAGGTAGTGCTTTCTGTCTGTCGTTTTTCCCTTTTCGGCAATTTACCGAAGTACAAATAAACGCTTTTCATAAGCGACCCTGAACTTTCGAGGCAGACAGACCCACTTTTTCCCGTCCATTACGGTAAAAATGGCAGCATGGCTTGTGCTCTCCGCTCTGGTAATACGCGGTGAAATGGGGGTGTAACAGGGAAATGCTGGAGCCAGAAACAGCCGAGGGGCTGAATTTACATTTCCAAGACCAAATAGTGGCGATTATGGAAACAATCCGTGGAGCTACAAAATTATAAACCCGCCTAACATGCATCCAGCATGTGATGACAACAGGAAAGTGTAATGTTAGCACCTTTTTCACTGCAGTGGTGAAATCCACGGAATGTTCCACACGGGAACAGCTGACCATAGGATGCCGCACTTAGCCTAACGAGATGTGAACATTACAAGGAAAATATCAGTGATCAGATGTTTGCATATTAACAATCAGGTAATTACACGTTTCCTCTTGTTGTTGCTCGGTCTCGGCTGAGTTTTGGGGATGTTACGGTGCGTGTTTACGGGAGACGGTTGGACGGGTTATCAGGGTTGTCATCCTGCTCAACCTCCAGCCCCTCCTTGTTTTGCTGCTACCGAGAGCGATGTTGTAATGTTTACATTTAGTCTATGTTGCATACCACTGCTGCTCTCCTCAGGCAACTTCTCATTAGGTGCACACTTTTGGATGCTTTAAAACACCTTGATGGGCTCCGGTGATTCACAGGCAAGCATCTAAAACAGACAAAGACATTATTTATTTACTCCTGCTGGACAAATTAGGCCTGATGTGTAGCTTAAAAGGCCTTTAAAAAAGCTTGATTGTCTTCAAGTGCATCATCATACAGTCTTTTAGGAGTTGCACTCGGCGAACGAAAAGAGAAAAGCTGGGAAATGTCAAACAAGAACTGATGAACTGATTTTTTTCCCCCCTCACTTGATCATGCTAGTGAAATATTACATAACTGGGTAGCCGACTAGTCTATAGTAGGACACTGTGGCCTCAGCTGAGAGTCAAAACAGACTGTGGGCCATAGGACTATAAGTCCTAAAGGCAGATAAATGGCATAAAATAGCTGACATGATTCGTCATTCGAAAAGAGTTTCACCCTTTTTTAAAAATGAGTTTCAACTTAAAGGCTATACCTACTTCTTCTACTTCAAGCCTACTTCTCCAGGCTTGTAGTCTAGATTAAATTTTAATGAAGTAAAAGCACAATTAAAGACCCTATATACAAGTGAAGTTCTACAGTATGATTTTAAAATGGACATTAAGTACATAAACTAAAAGTCAGTGGCCTATTGTTGAATATTACTGGGTCATTATTGTTATATGCATAAATTCTTATTTATATCACCTAGGCTACCTAAAGGTTACGATACAATTTCCTTTGACTGTACTGTTGGATAGTTTAATGTATTATAATGCATCATATTGTGTAAACGGATATAGTAGGCTATGTCAGATCTGCACTTCAAAAGTAAAGGAATAGAGTAAGAGCAGCATTATCAAGGCCCATTTTCTTCACAGGTGTAGCCTAGTGCAGTAGAAGTAGAGAATAGCATAAAATGAAAATACTTAAATAAAGTGTAAAAATATCTTACTCATGTACAGTTCGTAAGTAAGTGCCCTACCCATTACTTTTCACTGATAGCTCCCATTAGGCCTATTTCAAAAAGCACTGTGGGTTATATCTCATCTGGTAGCTCAGATTGGCAAGATCGAGTTTTAAAGAGAAATAAGGTCAGAGGACTTTTCTGTTATTGGACTTCCTGTTAGCCTCAGGTTGGCCTGTAGTTCGTAACATAATTCTTTGACGACCCTGCATTATTTGGCAGCTTCTTGTTGATAAGCCACAAGCAGCTGCTTGTTTTGATATATTGTAGCTAAGTCCGTCTGGACGTCTGCTGTCTGTGTTTGCTACACGCTGATTGGCCACCCGTGACAGGGGGCGTGGTTTCTCCATAACAATGCATTTCAAGGAATATACACGCGCCAAGGAATGTTTTTCGTCGTTGGGTAGCTAACGGTATCTTTTTACACGTTTGACGGTATTTCCTGCTCAGGTAAACGCTGTCGTTAACGGACACATAATTCCACAGTTGGAAAAAAAACGGATACCCTCTGCAGCAGTTGGAAGCGTGTGTTAGCTGGCTAGCATTAGCAAGCTAATAGCCCCGTCCGACGTAACGATAGTCCAAAATCTGCTGGAAGAAACATCGGTCGATTGGTAGTCAGGCAGCGTTAATGTTATTTTCCTTCGGGTGATGCAAGTCGGCTAGAGGTGGTTACACGCAAGGGCAGCTTGATGAGACACGACATTTTCGAGGCTGAAACACCTGCCACCTCTCCTCCCCGAGCAAGCAAAGTCGCTCAGAAAGTAAGATGTAGGCTCTGTTGCTGGCCAACTCACAGAGCTAACGTTAAACCTGTTTAATGTTGACGTACTGTGCTGGTTTCAGTCTGTGTCGTAACGTAAATGGGTAGAATATGCAGTGATAATGTAGCAGGTATCCTAACTGCTAAGTAGCGTGTATAGAACAGTTGGCTGCAGCGGTTGAGTTCTGCTTTGCCTGGACAAAGCCTTAGCCTAGCTTGGCTAAAGTTAGCTGCTCTCCTTCAACAGGGGACGTCGAATAAGCCCTAGCAAAAGGAAACCAATGCTCGACACAACGCTGTTTGTCATTTTCACAGTGATGTGTGCAGGGCTTTACCGAATACTTAAATGGCACGATGTAACGGTAACGTTACATTAGCCTCCTTAATTTTATAGTAGCTAGCGGTCCCGCTTGTCTACCACAGCTTTTGTTGTTGCTTTGTCTTTTGAGCACATGGCTTTCCATGTTTTTGTTCAGGCAGACTACAGCGACCCCTATTTACTCTTTCACTGAATATACCGCATCAAGTATACTACCACCAAAACCCTCATGAATTCACTTTTTTAGCATTTGGGCTAAACTGAGCCGATATAATGGTTTTGGTCTGTTTTTGTAGCACCACAGAAGTAAAAATACTACATAGGGAATGTATTTTAAAATGAGCTGAGATACATTTTTAACTTCTTTTTTTTTTTTAACTCAACTAGACATGGGAGGTACTTTATATTAGACTTTTTAAGTGTAAATTTCCATAAGTAAATTGGGTAGTTGAAAGTCCTAATGGGAACTCATAGAAAGTAAATGTGAATTTTAGCACAAACATGCAAGACTTAAAAAAAAACATCCACCAGTGAGTGAACTGGTGACAGGAGTGAACAGGTATTGCAGGCTGATTGTATGTTTATATGTGTAGATATTTTTGGCATTGGTCAACATGAAAAGTTGTTTGAGGCAAATACAGTCATTGTAATCTTTGCCATTTCCAATTACATATAAGAACATGGGTATTTTCAGTGAAATATTATTACCCCAAACAAAAAAAAGAGGCACATGTCCTAATTAAAGGGGTTTTACACATTTAATGTAAACTGGATTGCTGAGGTTTAACTTAAGCTGTAAAGCAGAGGAGTTCTCAACAAAGTGGAGTTTAAATAACTTGAGCAGTTCTCAAAAAAAAAAGACAAAATAGCTGTTTAATTCATCTTTTCAACCCAGATTTTGTGGGCACATAATTCAGTTTCATTATACAAGGTCTAATGCCACTAGTGTGTGATGAAACGGATCTGAAAATCGTTGTGAATATTTCATAAAAGGGTGTTAAATGTGACTGACTGTGTACTAATTACACTTGAGAGGATCTAAATGTGTCAACTGGTGTGTTTTTGCAGGGTTAAGACAATCAGAGGCAACATACCTCCACAGTACAGATTCCTTTCCCAGAGTGTGACTCGTCTGCACGACGTCACCAATGCGACCATGGGAAATAGCAGTAAATAGGCTGCCACCAACAGCCCCATTAAACCCGAGGAGGTTCCTTGGAGAGCCCTGCAACTCCCCAGTGCATCTCAGGAGAAGGTAAAAAAAAACATCTGTTATTACAAGAAATTTCTCCTTTTAAAAGGTACATTTGTTTTTATTTTTTTCCATTATTCTCATTTATTTATTCAAACATAAAAATATGGCTATTCAATTTGAGAAGCTGATAATTATAAGCGATGACTAAATGCAAGAATTACGTAAGCAGGGTTTCCCACGGAAAAGTTGCTAGACATGGTGGTAAACTCAAAATCTGGACCAAGGGCGCATGCTTTGGACAAAGCCAAATTTTCCCTGAATGATCTCAAAATACGTAGTGGACTGTCCTGAACTCAAAATCTTTTTTTTCTACATTATCATTAGTTAAAATTAAAGTGACATTCAAAGTTCAGTAAACTTAAGTGCTTTGTGTTGATAATACCTCTTTGTAACTTTACAGTGAAAAAAGAATTGAAGACCTTCACAGTACTGCCACTGTTAGTTTTAGAAAACAGCTGAAGACTGTTTGCCACTGCTTTTTATTGAATCACATTTGAGGGTTTAAATCTTAGAATGCACTGCAACTTTTATTTTCCTGTTTAATCTGTCTTCTTCTCTTTAAGATCCTTTTTACTTCATGTGTTGCTGTCGTATTTTGTTTTAATTCCTTTTTTTGCTCAATATAAAGCACTTTGAATTGCTTTGTTGTTGATATGTGCTATAGGCTGCAAATAAACTTGCCATGCCTAAAGAAAAGGTTTTGAGAAATTCCCAGATAGAGAAAGTGTGAAATCAAGACAGAGCTTGCTTTGGGCCTTCACATCACTAAATCCACCCCTGCCCTCCACACAGCCAGAAACAGCATGCAGGCTGATTCAGTCACTGTGGTAGGTGGAAAAATAAACTTAATTGAATCAATAAATACCCTACAAACACTGCTGATTTCTTCACATGTAACTGACATGACAACTTGTAGGGTTCAGTAAATTTGAGAGTACAGTAGAGGCGTGTCAGCCGATTTAATGTGCAGTAAATGTTCCGTACATGCAAATGAGCCATGTGGTTTTATGCACAGCAGCCATACTGCGCTCAGCTTGTTACAACACAAGTCCAGAGAATCATCATTGTCGTTGGTAAAGAAAAAAAAACTATTGAATGATTTAGGATTCTAACCGGTGTGTCTAAAGTGGAGAACCTAAAGAGAACCTGCTGATGAGAGGTGACGTGTTGCAAATTGGATGAGGTGCTTGGCTGTAATGTTGCATTACCGTTGTTGTCTCAGTGGAGCTGCATTGCGTTGAAGCCTCTTCCTCATCGCTATCGTCCACTCCAGTATTAGACCATCTTAAAGAGCTGTCAACATTTTCTGTCTTTTATTTTTTCTCTTTAAGATAGCTCTATGTAGCCCTGCTGTTTGGACAGCTAGCTATTGTTGATAACCCTGTTGGAGCTTGTGATTGAGGGATTAAACCCACCGTGTGTTAGAATGCCGTCGTCTTCTTTTTGTTGGCAAATTGCAGCCAGAAAAGGAGTGTTGAATGTCTGACGTAACTACGCACACTGTTGTCAGACCTGCTGTTTGAGGGCATTCACGTTAAATTGCTTAAACAGGTGGCTGGTTCCTGTGAGCTTTCCAACCGAGCTGCCCGCTAACTGTAACGTTAGTTCAAAAAAAAAAATCTCAGACGCTTGGCATGCCTGGAATACACTGGGGGAAACCCTGCGAGTGCCATCAATTTTGCAATTGTTTTGTCACGTCCCTCTTGGTGAAGGTTTTTTTTTTTTTTAGTACACAAAGGAAAACGTTGTTGCTTTCTTGGTAAATGTGGGATCTTTCATCAGACACCAGGAATGGCTGATTGGTGGACCATTGACATAGTGGTTAAGTCCCCCCCGTAGGCCAACATACCTGCTGAAACCATAGGGTTCACCTTTCCCGTTTTCCACAGTGGCATAAAACTGACGGGAAGACTGATTTAGCTCCATTTTGGTGATTGATTTAAAATCAATGGCCACATCCTTCTCAGCTCCCCAGGTCTGAAAATAGCGAACTGGCTACATCTGTTTAACGATCTTGTCGTCATTTCGTGACTTTTCTAGCTCTTCAATGTCTCTCTCATTATTTTCTGTGTCTCCTTTTCTTTAGTCTTCTTCCTCCGTCCTGTCCATCTCTGTCCACCACTCGTCCAGACTAAGTCCTCCAAGTAAATCAAAAATAACAACAAAATCAGACATTTCGAAACACTTTGTTTGGCTGACGCAGTTATACTGTTGCAGTGCATTCACAGCTTTGTATTGGTAGAGTATTTTACAACAGCTTGGAACGTGGCTCAGCCATTCAGAATCAAAGACTGAAACTATTCGTTTTATAAAACCTGTTTTCCTAACCTCTTCTGTTTCTGTATGATGTCACAGCCCACCAGTGAGACGCCAGTGGGGGAGACGAGACAGACCTGTACTGCACAGTTCCCTGGTCCAGGATGAGAACTTCCATCATCTGCTTTTCTCCCAGCATCACCAACAGGTTCCTTTAGATGAGTCCAGACAATACAGCCACACCAGCACACCACCACGCATGCTTCATCCTGCTGCTCATCTGCCTCAGCAGAGCCCCATCATGGTGGATCTACATGAACAGGTAACAAAACAACAACTAGATGAGGAAAGCATTTATTACGTTACATTAAATTATATTTATTCAGCAAAATTTGCTGTCTTGTATTTATTAGTAATGTGCAGATTAAATATGAAGGTACATGATTTTGTGTATTGGGATGTAATAAGGAAGATAGGCTCTGTTTTAGGCCGACTTTTGAGTCACCCCATCTCTCCCCCCACCCCACTTATTTCCTTGAAAGATGCACCAGGGATCAGTTCCAATATCATACACTGTTACAACGGTGACGACCCACGGATTTCCCATCCACACCGGGCAACCCCTTCCAGGGTGCAACACTCAGCAGCTCCCAGCATGCTCGGTAATGTTCAGCGGACAGCTCTCTCTGCTCTGCTGCCTTCCTCCTCCTGTGAGTTTGAAAAGGAAGAGCCCAAATGTCAGTGGCATCCATGTAGCACATCATACCAGTCATGCAGTCTGTCACTGTTCATGCCTAACAAATAGGGTGCTGCTGTTACTGTGCAGATTTGCGGTTGATGTTAGCACATTGTATTTAAAAACAATCAAGATTCATAGAATGCTCTGTTGTACATGCAGTGTTTTTGTGCAAACAGGCCTCAGAATGAGCATTAGTCTGGTGTTGTGGTAACTGTCAGTGCTGTAGTTTTATTTAATGAATCGCTTTTATTCACTACATGCTTACTACATGCTGTGATTATAAATGCCTGAATGCAAATATAAGGAGCACATTTGCTTTGGTAATGTGGAGGCTTCTTTAGTGTTGAGTTTTGACATATTAAAAAAGACCATTGACTAACGAAATGTTTTCATTTCTGTGTGGTTGTTTTTTTTTTTTTTCTCGTCTTCTTAGCTCATACAGGCATGTACCATGCAGCATATGCCAGTGTCTTATCAAGCCTTTCCACCCTTGATCTCCAGCGAACATTTTGTATTGCACCCAACCCCATCTGTACCCCCCCACCAGCCGCCGCACCTTACTCCTTTGAGCCAGTTTGTCCCTTTACAGCCTCAACACCCACGCATGGTGAGTAGCAAACATTGTACTTCTGTTTCTTAATTAAAAGACAGTTCAGTCGGTGTACAGTGTAATCACTTCTTCGTTATTATGGGTACATATGTCTGGCCTAACAACGGCAACCTTTTCTGCACTTCTCTCTATTTTCTCAGCCTCTACAGAGGGTAGAGAATGAAGTTGACCTAAGAGCGGACCAGCACCCATTAGGGACCTTCTCCTACCCTCCCTCTCATCACCCACCAGCACTGCCTCCTTCTCTTCCCTTACAGTATCTTCCTCAAGAGCCTCTGCATCAGGAGCTTCCCTTTGGAGTGGTAAGACAGCCTCCTCTAGATCTTCTCTGACCTTTGCTTCCAAGAGATTTTAACAGGGCACTTATTATTTATGTTTTATTATTTTAATCACTTTTTGAGCATTTCTGTTATAGCGTAATTCTGCCAGAAAGTTTGAAAACATGTTGTGTAGACAACTGGTTTTCCTTCATGCTTTTGACAGTATAAGTTTGTGAAAGCTATTAAAATGTATTCTGTGTAGTATTAAAAAGGTTTTAAATTTAACTTGGGGCAACCCGCAGAAACCCTGATAGCAACTGCAGTCTCATACTGATGCCCACTGAGCAGCTCCACTGAAGCATTCAGTGCATGCTTTAACATGCTCAAATGTGGTTTGAGCATGTTAAAGCAGTGGTTCTTACAAAGATAAGCAGGGGGTAATAATATAAGTAAAATTAAAATTACATAGACCTTTTTCATACTTTTTTTAAAATCGTAGAATTCTGTTTCACATATTTCCCTAATCCCTTTTGTTTTTCCTCAGCCATATCCTCACATGCTGCCCCGGCGAGTGAGTGGACAGAGATACCGGTTGCAGCAACCTCTACCCCCTCCTCCTCCCCCTCCATCTTACTATCCAGGCTTCCTCCCCTACTTCCTGTAAGTACCTGCATTAAAAGCACCCAGTTTAAAAAATAGAACAGTCTAATGCGGCGTTGTGGGCAACATCCGAGGTCAGAATGTCCTAGTTAGGACTTTGGGCTTCTGACTTCAGAGCATTCCAAAGGCATGACGGTAAATATCACCAAAAAACATGGCTGACCGTGACAAACTGATGTTTCTGTGGCTGGCCTGCAGATATCTGTACTCTCAACAGTGTTGCCTTTTGGCAAACCTAAACAAAACAGAAGAGGAAAAAGCGTGAAATGTTATCTTGAAGGAGTTTTGTGCAGAGGACATAACTTTTCATTTACTGTGACCCCAACCAGTCGTCAGTAGCCATGTATTTTGACATCATCTTGCATGCAGGTCACGTTTTACTTTATGACCACAAACATTATTTTGATTACATGCAACTCTGTGTTGCTTTTAGGCGATTGTTTACCATGTACGATGCACACTTCCAGGGCTGCTGCCATTGTTGTGTGTCAGTAAACATTGACTTGCAAAGTCGGGGTTGATCAATTTGTCCCTAGTCCAATGCACTTTTCCCAGTAGGAAGTTGAAGATTTTTCAAGTTAGAAGTTGTCTGGAACACAGGATTAATCATGGAGTCATGTACTTGAATGTTAAATGCCTGATGCAAAATTCTCTGCATATGTGGTTTTCAAAAATAAATGGAGAGTTGAGGCAGGACAGAAATTCTGATTAATTCCAGTCATTGTAGGTGTTTACTAGGACTGGGTATTGTTCAAAAATTTCAACATCAATACCAATATCGATATCTCGACTTCCACATGGACTAAACTTCTCTGTCGCCTCAACGGATTTCCGGCAATGGGAAAAATGAGGGGTGGAAAAAAGGCTACACGTGTTTTTGTTGTGGTTTACTAATGCTGCTCTCAACCAATAAAACTAGCCAGGACCATTTTATTAGCCAATCAGAAGTAGCCTAAAGCAGGGAGGGTCATAAGTCTATTTGCCACCCGATGGACCCGTGTGACTGTGACGAGAAAAAAAAAAGAGAGAAACTGGGAGTGGTCTGTCTGGATGGTGACGTTATGTGTGGATAAACTCCTGATGGATAAGGTTCACTGACAGCAGCTTCTTTGGTAAGTGTCTCTGTTCACTGCTTTTTAACATTACCGTTTA
>JAQLOL010000026.1:8226362-8247203 GCA_029783665.1 Naso thynnoides | reverse complement strand
CAATGCATCATATTCTATGAGAACATCATATGTTAAAACTATTTGAGAATTTACAGTATGTTATTTGAGAGAAAATGTGTATATCGAGATATATATCGTATATCGCCGAATTGCCAAAAAATATCAAGATATTATTTTCAAGCCATATCGCCCAGCCCTAAAAGAAACATTTAGAAGTTTTTGGCTTTAAATAAAGTCACATTATCACAGAATAGAAGAACGCATCAGGCTGTACGTGTCTGCACTGCACAAATCAGGAGAATGACATCCACTGAAAGCTCCTAGGCTTTCCCAAGTGCAGTAAATCACAGAAAAGCAGTACATTTCAGGTCACCCAGTTTATTGTCCATCTGGTCGGAACATTCTTGTATTAAATATTGTGTAGTTTTCTATAAGGAGGGGCTTTTGGTAGCCTGGTAACCTAAACTCATAGGCTTCAGCCGAGATTGAACTACTCTAAACAAGCATTTGACTTTTACGCCATTGATCTGAGCCTCTCCCGCTAGTCGCTGATTGGGCTGGCCAGAAATTTTCTTCTGTAATTCTAAAGATGACTCTCATTGCCAGACCGACTCTCAGTGAAATCTGAGCTGAGCAGAAGGAAGGTGCAGCAAGGCTATAGAAGCAGAATAAGACGTGAAAGTTGCTAGGTATTGGTAATTCACCCCTCTAAAGAGAACATTTGCATTTATTTCGTCAAAAATTGATGGGGGAGGTGGGGCGCCTGGAAAAATAGTTTCTCAAATTTGCTGTCTTCTTAGCTAAAATATTAGCGCGGAGTGGGATTTTGACGCTCTGTTTAACTAACGTTGGCACACATTTAAAAGTACTTTCTGTAATGTTCATTGAATATGGTCAAAATGTAATCAAATATGATATCTCGTAGATAAAGCTATTTGGGGAAAAATGTATTGGGTTTATGTATTTATGTGGCACAATTGGACAATGACATGTGGTAACACAGGTATGGTCCTTTTAAATATTTAGAACATGAATTGATTGAAACCTTTATTTGTCCCCATAGGGAGATTCAGGTGTCCAAGCAGCAACAGTTAAAGGGAGCACAGAAAACATAGTCAATTATAGTCACCAGTTAACAAAGTACTAGGAGTACTACATTACCTATTACGAGGTTCAATCAAAAAAATTGAGATTTTTTTTTTGTGGCACGTGAACCATGGCTCAAGACTGACATTGTCCTGTCGTCCAAGTGACAATAGAAAATGTGTTAAAATAATACTAAGCATTAATATATTATTAATGAGTAAGCGCCAAAATAGGAACAGTACTGTGATTAGAAAAGAGTCGAGTAGGAGCAGAAATGACCAGTGCAAAGAAATGGCAGAATCATAGGTCCGCCTTCATCGACTGCATGCATTCCATGGGTAGCTATTAAGGAAAGGGCATTTCAAGTAAAAGTGCTCTTTGATAGTCACTCAGCATCATTCGACAATTATTCAAAAATCCCTAAAAAAAAAAAACCAAAAAAAAAAAAAAAAACAACCAAAAAAACCCCCACGCACATATTAACAAACACAAAGCAGGAGGCTGAGGCTGTGTAAGTGTTTCTCTTACCGTAAGTTTGCCAGGTTTTCAGCGGTATGCCGCTTTAGCATTGCTTAAAGCTGCAGAACAGCACTCTGTATTTTCCAGTTTTCAGCACTTGTCAAACAACTACATTCATTATTGTCCTACAGTTTCTCACAGAACTTTCAAAATCTGGAACTGTAGAAATCTCTGCAGGTTTCTGCTGTTATGATTTGCATTACTGGCTCTTACAGCACTAGCATTACTTAACTCTATACTGACCTCGTGGAAAACACAGTGCTGCTACACATGTAGTGAAGCCTTGTAATCATGCGAGACTACTGATGCATTTAATAACAAGATATTTGGCATTATAAGTTAACGACCATTTGAATATTCGAAAATCATTGCCCGTCTTTAGTAACTACCTTGTCACAACACTGGCAGACTGCCTGTGGAGCGGCGCTCTGTATGCAAGTTGAGCAGTGCAGCTCTGCCACTCACGCTGAAGAACTGAATAATTATGCAAGAGTCCAAAAACTATTGAAAAATGCAAAGCGCAGCATTTTGAATCAGTAATTTTCAGGAGCAAATCCACTTCACGCCTGCGTGCTGAAGAGTATGAAGATAAAGCACTTGTCAGCTGACAGAATAAAAAACACTGCACATGATTAAACACTCAGGGAATCTCTCAGTGTAAAAGCAATGGTGACTAAACTGTTGCATGATAGTTTTTTTTTAAGCTGCCTTGGCGAAATAGCTCACAGCTCAAACATATCTCAGTGATATTTTTTATGTTTAATTAAAAAAAAATATAGCCTTTTAACCATCAGGCTCCTTTTTTACTTTAACGAATAACAAAGAAAAGTAGCAAATACCTAAAAAGCTTGAACCAGCAAATGTTTGACATTTTCACCTGGAAAAAACCTGAAATTACTCATTTGTAATCAAAATAGTTTTAAATAAATGTTCCGTCAATTGTTTAAGCTCTATTTTTGTTTTTTTTACACTTTACAGACAACATTCAAGTCTTTTTGTAAATGGAGCAAAATAAATGTAATCATTTATTTCCTCATTCCAATGTTTTTGTAATGCCACTAACATCTGTAGATGATGATGTTAAGAAAGTAAAGAAACGATTTGATTTTGCGACGGTTCATATTCACCTTAGGACAGTTGAATTTCGTTTTTGGGACAGTTCTTGGACAGTGATGAACAAAAATCTGAAGCCCTTGCATGATCTGAACAGTGTGCATGTAGCAGGTGAAACCAGCAGCAGTGAGAGTTATGAGAGTTGTGTCTATGGCCACAACCCAGAGACGAAACAGCTAAAACAGTCTTCGCAGTGGATGAGCCCGCAGAATCCAAGGCCAGTGAGGGCGCATCAGGTCAGGAGAGCAACCAACAGCATGCTGGAAGTTTTCTTTGACATTCGCTGGGTTGTGCACAGTAAATTCATTCCTCATGGTCAGATGGCAACTACTACAGTGAAGTTCTGAGGCGCCTGAGGGTGAACAGTCAACATTAATGACCTGAATTGTGGTGTGCTTGCAACTAGGTTGTCCAACATGACGACAGGCCCTCAGAAGCACTCCTTGTTCCCCACCCCTCCACTCACCTGACCTCAAAAATAAAGTTTGGTCTCTTTATCACAGCTGTAATCCTTAGTTTCAGATCTATGGTGAAGTCACAAATGGGCAAGAACTGGTGGTCACGAAAAAACGTGCAACTCCAGTGCTTGTGGCGATCAAGTGATGAAACTTCAGACGCTTACAAAAGCTGCTACACATTCATTACTGTGCAACAGTCTCAGATGTGTTTGACTGCACTTCATATATGTAAATTCTGATCCTTAGAATTGATAGAATCAATGTAATATGTAGATATTAAGTTCATCTTTGTACATTTGGTCATAAATTCTTAAATCTGAAAAAAGGCAACAGATATAATTTAAGAAAAGCTGACCTCTTCTACTAAGTACCTCTTTTTCAATGCGTTATAGTGTATCTCCAGTGTTAGAGGCTAACCAAAAGTGATTTTGTGGCATGTGAGTCATCAGCATCTCTCTCTTTGTCTCAATGCAGGCATTACTGAATCTGGCAGAGAGACTGGGTGAAGCGAAACCACGTGGACTTACTAAAGCAGATATAGAGCAACTTCCGTCCTACAGATTCAACTCAGAGAATCATCTATCTGAACAAACGCTGTAAGCCTTCTCATCCCCTTTTAATCAACTGAACCAGTTGTATTCTGTCATTATAGATTCATCCTAAACCTGATAACTCTTTCCTTCCTTCAGGTGTGTTGTGTGCTTTAGTGACTTTGAGTGTAGGCAGCTACTTCGGGTATTACCTTGTAACCACGAATTTCACGCAAAGTGTGTGGATAAATGGTTAAAGGTAAGTTGATATGAGTTTTACCATATATAACCATTACATTGCTTTCTGTCTGTATGAGGTTGAAACACAGTATTTAATGCTTTTTGCTTCCTTTCTTGTCTTTTTTTTTTTTTTTTTTTGCTTAAATTCCAGACCAATCGCACTTGTCCTATCTGTCGAGCCGATGCCTCGGACGTACACCGGGAGGTGGAGTGAGAACTGTCTCAGTCTCTTGAGTGCTGAACTGGAAAGCTGCACACACCAGAGTATGCCCCAAAACTGGGGACACCTGCCACCCAACCTGCGTCCTCCAGTAAATATAGCTTACTCACTCACTACTCCTGCCCCTTCCTAAATAATAAGCAATCCAGGATTGTTTCTGGAGCCTGTTGTACCTCTGCTGTGCTTCACTGTCCAAGTCTCATGACACCCACTGCCTATCGCAGCCTATAGCCAGAGTTCTGGGACGGCCAGCCAGTTCTTTCTCTGCCCCCTTGTTGCAGATTCCAAAGATTTCCCTACAATGCATTATTTGCTGCTTTTGTTTACAGGGTTTAATTTTATTTCGGGAATTTGGTTGTGGTGTTCATGAATAGTGGGAGTCCTGCATTGGAGGTGAGTCGGGAGCCTGGAGGTTGAGAAACTTGCACACTGTGCAATTAGCAGAAAATAATAGGAATACTTTGACATGGTTATCTGTGTTTGGAGGCGACACCTGACCATCATAGATGCATGTTTGTGTAGGTGTTGGGCAAAGTGACTTGTTAATAATGTATGTTCTGCAATAATGTATCGATCATTTCAACAGTTTTACCCCTTATTTGTTTTAGATTTGCCAATGCTATTGTGAAAGTGTGACTTGCTATGGTTAAATGCAGATTCTGTTAAGCCTGAGGTTATGGACTGCAAGTGATGGGACATGCGACTGTTGGGTATCTTCTACCCCGGATTATCCGCTCTGGAACACAGATCTGTACAAAAGCAGTCATGGAAAAAATGGACTGCATCTTTTTGAGGTCATCTGGCATAACTGCACAAGTGCTTCATCCACCCTCCATGTCAGCATTGTTCCTCTGGCAAGTGTGTATGCGTGTGTATGCGTGTGTGCACATTGTGTGTGTGTGCGTGTGTGTGCGTGCGCGTACGTGTGTTTGTCCTGTTCACAGAGCCAATGCATTGTGTAACCACTGGATACAGGGCAGCATGCTAGGATTTGCATGAACTGTTGATTCAGACTAGCAATATTTTAATCAAGCATTGCCACCAAAATTATCAAATTTTAAGAAAAAGAAGAGACAAAGAAGCATACTAAAAGAACTGCTTGCTTATTCAGAAAGCGCCATGAGGAAGACTAGCATGTGGTTCCACCCTGACTGCGTTTAAGGATGGGAGTCCTCGTCTGAAGGTGATGCTGATGCCATAGTGCTCTGGAGGCCTGTGCAGAAAGCAATATGTGCAGTGAGTGGCGAGTTTTAACAAACTTTCTTCCCCTTTTAGGAAGACTGGGCTTTTGTTTCCTTGTTTGTGAGCCAAATCCAATATACAGATATAGCCTATACTGTTCAAGATTTCAGATCTGCCTTCTTATGACCTTGACAAGCACAAACCTATTAATAATCCTGAAAATACTCTGTCATTTCCACTTGTTTTAAAGGTATGCCTCTTTTTTTAAAGAAAGTTTTATTTATTGGTTTTATCTTCTAGAAAAAATACATTGAAGGAAACAGTTGGAGCACTAACAATGTTTGTGTAGGGTATGTGTTATATTCTGGTAACTTGGTCAGGTCAATGTCTTAGGCCATGGTAATGGTGTTGTAAAAGAGCAACTGTATGTATAGCTTCAGTGTGAATGCTTTTAGATAAACGTTTAATGACAGAAGAATGTTGAAAACCCTCGTAGAAGTCACTGGTGACACTCCACCATACGCCAGCGGTCTGTATCCCACAGTGTTTAGGGTGGGGTTCAAGTGACGCAGAGCTGGAGTGTTGAGTAGTGTAGAAACACTGTTAGACTTCTAGTTCCTTGCTTGTGTTCACACAAAAAGAAAAAAAGAAAAAAACAGAAAACATTTGGGGTTGGAGGGAGAAGAGAAACAAATGGACTTTTGCTTTGGATTCACTCTCGTCTCTTAACTGCCCCAGTAAGCACTAACAGGCAGTTGTAACCTTTGCTTTTATGTGTAAAGGGATCTTGCCTTTTTCTTTACTTTTGTTTCTTAAGTGAATGTGAGTCTTTGATGTGTGTGCCACCTTCAAGAGAAAAAAAAAGAAGCCATTTAATGAGTTAAACCCACAGCTTTGAGAATTAACCTTTGTGTACATATCTATTCGCTGGCGTATATTGTAAGTTTAAAAAAAAATTACTCAGGGCCTCTCGGTATATAAAAATAAAGGAGAACAGTCCATTTCAAATGGAAAGGATGCCATGAAAAGGGTATATCTGAATTTAGTTTGGTCGTTTTCCTCAGACCATAAATAATTTAATGTAATCGATTATAATATTCTGTTTTGTCAAATAGTAGATATTACATCATTTAAAGACAGGCATGCAAGAAAAAAGATCAGTAACTATGTTATTAGTATTCACTGAAAAGAGGCAATGTACACTGCAGCTCATTACAAGTGTATTACTCAGTCCTGTTTGACTTCTGTTCCTCTACTCGAACCTATGGTCAACATAGCAGTTGTGATCCCATTTCTAACTGTGCCGCGCAGCACACTATTCTACCTAATTCACTCCCAAATCTACTTCAGAGGTGTTTTGCATGACTTTAAAAAAAAAAAAAAAGTTAAAACAAGTGTGTTAATAGTGGAGGATATCTCAAAATCTGGTGGGGACCTATTTAATGGTGCACAATATGCATGCTTGTCAACCAGATCCCAACTGATTTTTAGCTCTAGTTGGCTTTGGGTTCTGGGGGTTTGGATCTTAACGCTCAGCTGATAACTGCCATGCATTGTACTGCACACATTTGTAATAGAACTGAATGACTACAAGATTTTATTGCGCTGACTTCATTTTATAGGAAAAAAAAACAAAAAAAACAACTGGTCTTGAATCCAGAAATTCTTACATACATTGTGTTACTGTTATTGCCCTAATGACTGAAAATTACATGCTCTGAAACTACTGTAGTTTATCAAAAGCCATAGTGAAAAGGTGCTAGATGTTCTGCTTTTAGGTATGATGAAAACTCACTTGCGTGAATGCAATAGTTTGTCATGGATCCCATGTATTCTTAAGGCATGTTATACTAATACCCCTAAACAATGTCAGTGAAAATCAATATAGTTTAAGGGATTTAAAAAAAGAATAAAGTTGTGTCATACTTATTTCAGTGTAGTACTGTACCTGCCTATCAGACTCTCGCTCTCAGTGTATCAATATCTTAAAATGTATTGTTCACATATAGATACCTTAACTCATGTTAATGTTAGCACTGTTACTTTTGGAGTAAATATATAATTGACAATATCCAGCTACCCTATTATATCAAAAGAAAAACCTCCCATTAAGGCCTAGGTATTGAGGTAATTTTTAAAGACAACTGAGAATAGAGTCTTGTAGTCTTTCTGTTAAGAGTTACTGAATAATCTCACAGCTTGTGTGGTGCAAAAATGTGTTCCAATAAGCAGCTAAAATTTATTTAGGATTTGTGATTGATTGCTCCGTAGACGCCATTTATTGTTTACCAATGACTTTTGCTGTGGTGGGATAGTGGTTTACTGTTCTTACTCTCCCTGGACTCTAGGGGTCCTTGCCTGAACACCAGACTACCCACCCGCCAACAGAGCCAGGGGCATGTGTTCTGTGTTAGGCAGATATTTTGCTTTGGTACTTGCACATTTACAGTTACCTCATTTTTTCCATGTTTGTATTGGAGGGGGTGGGGGGAGAAAACAACTAATATATATTATATATAGGAAATGGTTCTTATTAATGTTATAATTTTTTCATTCCATTGGAATCATATTGTTTGTAGCATTTAACATAACTAGTTAGTGTATTATATATACATCTGTATACTGTTTGAAATTTTTAAGATTTGTACTTTTTTTAAATGAAAGTTGCTAGTTATGCTTTACCAAGTAGTGCAATCATATTTTTTTTTAATTGTTGTGGCTGATTTGAAAGGGTTGTTCACTAATAAATGTATGATGTATACCAATATCACACTCGTCTCATATTGCTTAAGCTACTAAAAAGGATGAAATGCAGTGTGTTGCCAGTCTCTTACTGGACTCACATGCTGTGCTGTCTAAAATAGTTATGTCATTCTCAAAACTACCTAAAATATTCCACTCACTGAAATTGCAAAACAAAACAAAAAGGTGCTCATGTGGTGTTGCACAATCTCAATAAACCCACATTTTTAAAACATTTTTAATTTATAGTTGGAAAATTACATCTTTACATGAGCCCATTTAGATGTTACAGGCAAAACAGGCATCTATGAGTAACCGCAGGCACACTATGGGCAGACTTGCACTATACTAGATAAAGCCACATGTAAAAGCTGTGGCCCTGTTAAATGTTTTTTTCTTCTTCTTCTTTTTAAACTTCAGCTTGAGGCAGTCTGCTTTACATAGTAACCAACCTGCATTTGGTCATATGACACAGATGAGTCAAAAAAACAAAACAAAAAAGATAAGGTGAATTTTGGGTTTTTTTTTAAATAGGTAACTTATGTACAGGTCATGGCTCATTTTAAACAGGGTTCCCATATTTCCTGTCTGTCCAAATCCACCAACCTGCTCCCTGAAGTAGTACATTGCTCTCCACAGCATGTAGACAATCATTACAGCCACTCTAAACCCAATTTTAACCAGTTCTGTGCTTGCTGCTCACTGTGGGGAAAGCATGTGTAAACTTGAGGGCAAAAAGGAAGTTGAATAAGGACACAGTTCAAACGTGAAGTCTTTGACCAAAGAAAAATAATTGTCCAAGGCATTCAGACGGCCAAAGGAATCGTATGTCTCCATGCTGCATCGTGTGTATAAATAAGAATTAGTACAACCTGCCTTACGCAGTCACCCAGACATGAACTAAAAGGGGATATGATGCGGCTTTGCACAAAGCTATGCTACTATTTCAGTACATTTCAGCAGATGATAAATCCTTTGCTGCAACACTTATGGGTGAGAAAGGACAATTAGCTGGTAACTAGTACATACAATGGAAAACAAACTTCCTGGTCAGCACGGATACAAAGATGAGTTCAAGAAAGGACTTAAAGAAATATTTATTTGATAAAATTCAAGACTTTCCAGGCTACTGGGAACCCTGTAAACACAACCAAACAAGGACTGGATGCAAGGTGGTTAATTTTTTTTCCAGGTTAGATTTTTATCTCAATGATCCCTTGGCCATTTAACAGAAGAAAAAAAAAGGAGGAGTGGGTGGGCATAGAAGGAAAATGTGTTTTCACGAAGAGGAGGTATGTCATCTGTTAATCGTCCGTAAGGTCCTGAACAAAAAGGACCTCGGAGCGGCTGAGTCCTGCCTCTTTCAGTGTGGGGGGGTTGGGCTGTTCTTCAGTCGGTAGGCATGGCAAGACTCGGCGAGGGAAGTTTGTTACTATCTGAAACTTCTCTGGGGATTCTTTCAACGAGAAAAGGAAGTCATGTATTACCTGTAAAAGAAAAAAAAAGTATGGTGAATTAGAAACTGACAACATATGATAATGTTTTGCACATATGGAGAACAATCATTTACGAAAAAATGCAAAATCTTATAAGTTTTAAAGCAATTGGACCTTTCGGTGAATTAATTATGTGGAACAAATCTGTAACAGATGAGTAAACTTGTGTGTGTGGCTAAATGAATATTAATTAGGTTTTTCTCTAAAACAGACATTTTAAACTACCACTGAACGCCAGTCAATGACATGAATCAACCAGCCGTGTACACAAGGTCTTGGTAACAGGTGCTTACAGTGAGAGACTGCCCGAAGAGGAATCGTCTCTCTACTCGTGTATCATTGGGCAGCTTAAACACTATTTTGACACTCTCTGGATCATCTGCAGGTGGCTCTGGGGGAAGACATTCTGATTTCCTTTCCTTCTCCTCTTCGAGTGTCTGGAAACAAAATTTGACAACATGAGAATCACTATGTCACCTGAATGCCTCTCAACCTGTCAAGTTACAGTTAAATCCATTTCTGTCCAGTGTAAGTTAGTCGGTGTCACGGGAAATAAAAGTTGTGTATAAGCCTCCTATTCAATCGCCATTTTCCTCCCCTCCTGCTGTACTACTCGACTATTTTGCAAGGACACCATTGCTGCATCCTGGGTTTGGCACTGCCCAAGACAATTTTGATTGGTTTAAAGAAGTACAAATAAGCCAGTGCATTCATTTTTTATTCAAGAAGTTAAACAAGTTGAGCCAGACCTTAAGTTATTGAGGCTGCTGCTTCAGAAATGTCATGAAGCTGAAATTATGAGACACTACAGAGCTGCCCTCTCTAAAGTCCACACTCTCCACTCTGAAGATGAGTGACTGACAGAGTGATGGGAAGTCAATCATTTGTTAAGTCCTGACAAATAACAGTGTATGTACAGCATTTTCTCCTCAGTGAGAATGACGAACTAGGCAAAGGATGGGATTAAATTACTGAAGAACGAGAAATAAGGCAGATTTTAGTAGCTAACGTAAGTAAGGTAGATATCACAGTTTAATAAACATTTGAAAGGTTTTCTTTTTTCATATGAATACCCGGCTAACTATTATTATTATTCCATACTGATGGGCTTCTAACAAAATAGCCATGAAATAAAGTATGCTGAGATTCTCTACTACTGTTTGGTGTCATTCACAGTCGTGCTGCTTCTGCCCTCTGCTGTTCATGTCCAAGTTTCTCACACACACACACACACACACACACACACGTTGCAGTGAAGGGAATCTAAAACCAGATATCTATACACTTAATAAATCAGAGGTTGTTAAAAACAGCAAAGTTTAAGATTAAGGAAATTTTGTGTGTATGTTAAGAGACGATGGTGTCATCTGAAAAATTCACTATGTGAAGTCTCCATGTGTAAATCGTCATGAACAACATCATTTTTATGGAAAACGAGACTCACTCGTCGTCTTCGCTCCTCAGCGAGAGCAGTCTGTCGGACCTTCTCTTCCTCTAGCCTTAGCTGCTCCTCCTCCTCCCGTTTCTTTCTGTCCTTCTCCTGGTCAGCACGGAGGGAGGCCAGATAGGCCTCATCCTGCTGCTGCCTTAGCACTTGGGTCTGGTTCCTCTCCTCTCTGAAACAAACATTTATCTATACTTATAAACTATCAAACTTTCTGAAGCATCGAAACAAAGTCAAACAACATAAAAAGCAATGAGAACTTCTAAATTAAACAAGAAATGTCTTTACTAATTGGTTAAAATTTGTGTTAAATGTATCTTAAATGTTTTATTACATTTTTGACAGTGACTGTGAGACTGAAAATGAATTAAGCTACTTGATCATCGGCTGTCACATTTAGGCCTTAAATATGGTTCACACAAGTATTTGAAAACAGATGCCAACAGGTGGAGGTTATAAATACCAATCCTCAAGGAGGCAATATAAACTATCAGAGCATGGTGTTGCTATGGCCATAGCACTAAACAAATATGGCGTCTGTGGAAAACTGGGCTGACCCGAATGCCATTTTTTGTCTTCAGACATTCGTTAGCATTAACGAATGAACTTCCAAACATTTGTTGATACTGTCAGTCTATTAAATGTTCGTTCATAATCGAAAGCTACAGTTCATTCAGCTGCAATGCGTCATCGTACAGCCTGGCACGAATGAAGGGAATAAACACAGCCCGCTTATATTAGCCCATTCAGAAGAAGGGAGGACTTTTCATTTTCTGTCATTAACTACGGCCAATTTAACCATTATTGCTGCACTGTGTTAATTACGGAAGTCCCAGACACATTAAAAAACCTAACAACAACATGTCGGCGCTCATAACATCATCCTGTGGGGTGTGTGGGAAATGCTCCGTTTCCACACACAGCCAAAGTGGGGACCTCGGGCAAAAGGGGGTATTGCCATTCCAAACAATACGGCCTATAAAATAATAATTTCTGCACTGTATCAGTTATAGAGGTCCTACACATGCTGGAAAACTTACCAACATTGTGTCTGGGTTTGACATCACTATGTAGTATAAAGCTGAGTTGCACTGCTCTGTTTTCACACACAGCAAAGTGGGAACATCAGGAGCTGTAAGTTATCTAGGTTAGTCTCAGGCTAGCCTAGTCTGGTCAGACACGCATGAACTGATGAGGCCCCTTGGATAAAAGGAGAAACATCTCCACAAACATATTACTAAGTCCAGTTGCCTTCGATTCAATTGCCCAGATAGGGACAACAGGAGAAACAAGGGCTTGCCGTTTCATTATTGCAGCTGACAAAACAATTATTGCTGCACTGTATCTGTTTTGGAAGTCCTGTAAATGGTGAAAAACTTAATATCTAGTTTAGCATTTTATGTTCATAACAGCATCTGGAGGTTCAATAAAGTGGTGTCATAGGCCTATAGCTCCAGCAAAAACAGACTTATCACACTTTCAAAAGGGGTGTCCCATTTCCTACGGGTAGATGTCAATCACTCCACCTTGTAACTATAAAAACAAGAAGTAACCTTCCAAACCCAGAATTGAAATTCGAACGCCTTTGTGCCGAACAAATTCGGAATCATTCGGATGTTCGCAGCCAGCTCTAGTGGAGGAATGTGTACTGCTGTTCCTACAGAAGGAATGAAAGAGAAAGAGAAAATGGGATGTGCACCCGTAGAACTGCACAAGGAGGAAGGACAGAGAGTTCACCACCCTTGTTCAACCCATATGAATCGATGCGGAGATACTTCCAGAATGAAACCACAACAAGAGAAATGACGACACTGGGTTAATGTGGTCATCCCTTCCTACTTCTTCCTCTTGTGGTTTCAAAATACAACAACGCCTGACATTCGTCTTGTGAAGTCTCCATCGGCATCTGCGTTTGCACACATGCGTGGACCGTGTTTCAGGTCTTAGAGCTTCCATCCTCATCTCAAAACCACCTCAACGTATAACTTGTAGTCTTCACCAATGTAAATGGACATGTCTCACTCAAAAAATAAAAAAAAAAAATAAATAAAAATTTAAATCAAAAGTGAATCTACTGTTTGGTTTTTTTTGGTACCGTTCAAGGCGCTCTGACATCAGATGTGTTTGGTTGGCATCCATGATAAAGGTGAGCTGATTGATGAGGTCCTCTGGCTGAATGAGACCTTCGAGTCGGCCAACCACTGTCATCCTGCGGTCCTTCAGCATTATCATGGCCAGGAATGGGTAGGTGTTCTCCCGCAATGCCTGAGACACTGAAACACACCCAAACAATATAAACTCAAATCTGTGCTACAATACATTTTATGAATTTAATTAGATGGTCTTCTCATCCAGACACACCAGCACAGAAAACGAGCCATATCCCATTGAACCTGTGTGCTTGTTTCTATTTTTCAACTAAGACTTCAATTGCTGTCCTAACACAACAGAGGTGAATGGAATTTTCTTTTGGCATTCAAAGTATCAAAATACAGGAAATTTCAGCATCCATCTTTTTCCTGGAACCAAGTCCAAATTACTTTGAAAATCTTCCACAACACAAATATCTTTTAAGTCCCTTGCATCAGAAACAGAAAACTTACAACCTGGCTGGAAATTTAATACAGTCAAGAACAATCAGCTCTTCAACTTTGTTCTTTTGTCTTTCAATGAGCAAAGATAAGGAAAAGCACTCTACCAACTTTTAAATCCTTAAGTTTGAGTTTGTCTTTCATATAGGACATGGAAATTGCAAGTGTGCCTAAATTCGAAAGCAATACTTCACAGATATTTCTCAAGAAATTGTGTAACATGGTCAACAGCTGACTGACAAGAAAACTGTGGATTAAATAACAACATATTTGCATACCTCTGTAGCCCTCAGGCTTACTGGTGGAGCAGGCCCAAAAGAGCATTCGCGTGTTGAGGAAGGTTACAACCTCTTCTGTACATAGTGTTGAGCTAGAAAATGACAGATCAGCAGCACAACAAACCAAAAATTTAACAGGGAACAGATCTGCTCTGAAACAAACGGTAGAACAACCACGTTGTACCTTAAGTAAAAACAATCTCAGCAAACGTTCACACACAACAAAACAAGTCACAGAGGAAAAACAAGCTCTATGTAACGAATCCTACTAGCTGTCACTCAGGTTACGTAGATGACGTAGATTAGTCATTACCATACCGGCAAAACTCGTCAGTGTCTTGATGATCATCCCCGTGAAGGTACACTAATAAGTAGCGGAGCTCCCGTTTGGCATCATTCAGTGCCTGGATGTTTCAGGGCGAACAAAAGCAATGCAACATTTTACAATTTTATCATGTCCATCAACTGAAACTGACTTGTGAGTATAGACGTGTTTGTAATTGGTCACTGGGACTCCACATCTCTGAGCCCACCTGGCTGTATGTTCCCTGGTAAAATACTGGGTGTGATCGACCATACTTCTCCTCAAAATTATGAATGAAGGACACGACATCTCCAACAGGGTCTGTCACACGGCCACGTGGATCTGGCCTGATGAACCGCAGGGCAAACCTTGAAGACAAAAATTAAGAAAAAAAGAAAAATTGCAGTTCTGCAGCTTAAAGTTTCAATCCAACTGTAACAAGTTTGAATCAAATCTTGAATTACCTGAATATATCCAGCAGTGTGTAATATGTAAATCTGAATGGCAGCATTATCAAGTAGTAACTCCATCCCAGTAACCCCTTGAAAAGAAGAACCAATGCAGTCTATTACAATTTAAACTACAGAGAATGAGTCAAAAACAAAAGTAAATAAGAATGCTTTCCTTTGTTTTGTGCCATAAAAAGCTGATTATATATGAAGACATCACTTATCAGTGGTTATTCAAAGGTTGGATTCTAAGTAACACACAGTCACCTTGTTTATTATGTATACAAACATAAATACACACTAAAGAAGTCCTCATAGAATGAAGTTTTCTGTAAAGCCTGAGCAACAGGTTTGCAGAGTATTGTAAGAGCATTGTGGTACCTAATTTTTAAAATGTCAAATTAAATATATTCAAATCATACAGAAATTATACACTAAAGCATAAATATAAAAAGAAGCTGCAGACCCACCCTGGGTTGTGGCCGTGAGACGATGTAACTATATACTCTATGGTCAGCTGTATTGACCTGCAATGGTCTGGAGGGTGGAGGGTTAAACACACTGGGCACTCCTTCCTGCTCATTGAGTCTGTCTTGTACTGCAGCCTGAAATACAACCATCATACTTAAGAGACGCTCCTTTCAGATGAATCTAAACAAACCAGCACAGTCCATACAATTTTAATAGGAATAAAAATGTACCCAGAATCATAAAAATGTCTTTTGATTTGTAACTTTACCTCTATGTTCCAATTATGCTGTTCTAATGTTCGACGACATTGGTCCATTGATTCCAAACCCGTAAGGTCCTGTTCAACATGAAAAACAGTTACACTGAAGGCCTCAAAATGCTCACAAAAGCACGTTTGACTGCGGTTAGGGGCTAACACACAATGGCTTGCTATGTCAGTTAATCCACGAAGTTTGCAATAAAACACAGAAAACTCACAATTGCTCAATCATCAGACGGAATAGTTAATTACAAAACTAAAGCAATGTAGTGGACTAACAAACAGTGAGTTAGGTGAATATTTTAACTCGAAATTAACGTCAACGTGAAGAGAGAACAAAATCGTTTTACGTTATCCCAAGCAAGATGACGTTAAAGGTTAGCTAGCTTCCCAACATATCAGGTAATTTCCAACAGCCAACTTTGCGTTCAGAATGTGAACTCATGTGAGAATGTGCAGGAAGCTAATATACGACAGGCTGTAGATTGAGGAGGGGTGCATCAGTTTCTTTTGTGAAAACCAGCAATTGAACGGATCATAATTAAAGTAGCTGTATCGCCGAGAAACTTCAGTGACAGCTCGATCATGACTGCTGTGCTAGCCAAGTGCTCAGAGGGGAGCGTCTGTGGAATCCTAACGCTAGCCAAGTTGACGTTCACGTTAAGTCGAAAATTAGACTAAAACCAAAGCACAAGTGGCGCTGTCGAACAAACTTGGGTTGAGTATATGTCTTAGAGTAAAATATAGCAATTGTTAAGCTGTTCAAGTCACACCCATGGCCCTTAAAGTGTCTTAACTTGTTGGCTAACTTAGCTAATATTAGCTGGCTTTGCTAACGTTAGCTCTGACTCAAGTTGACGGCTACCGTCAGGGGCTGGGGGTAACGTTAACGTTATCGAAGTTGACTGTGCAAAAAGCGTTTTAACATGCACGCTTCGACCGATTTAAGAGAGAGCAGTATTGACGATCAACTATTACTGTATGGGATTTCTAACAGTCAGGTGTTAGTGGAGAATTTAGGCTGTCTACCTGAAATTGAAGGAGTTTTTCGGTCTGCGCCTGAGATAATTCTGGCTCCTCTGGCGCCGCCATCTTACCTCGCCAATCATCTAGCAAGGCGTAGTAACGTCAACTGTCTTTTCCTGATGTTATGTTTGCTGTCAGAATTTCTGCGGCTACTGCCCCCTAGCGCTCTGGATGTAAACGACAAAATCGCCACACCGGGATAATAATGGAGGTTAATCATGTTTTCCTGACTTGAACGGATCATCCTTGATCACTAACTTTAACCGGGGACGTATGGACAGTATTGATGAACAACAGAAATGTCTGTGTCAGGGAAATTAAGAAGTAGTGACCCACACACCTTATTACCTCAAAGCCCACCCACGGATTACTACTCTTTTGGCTGCATTAGTGGTTTACACTAAGGTCCGACCGACAGTTTGCCGATATTATCAGCCGATATTGGCCTATTGCAGGTATATCTGTATTGCCTCATGTGTTCTTTGATATGTGTATTTTTAAGGCAAACAATGCTTGGACTAGTAATTTAAAATGGTGTAATCACATAGTTTGTCCAGCAGAGGGCAGCCCATTATTGAATTGGTAATATGTAAAGTGTTTACTGTTATGTGCTCTGATTGAAATTAAGTTTGTCAGATATAATTATGTATCTATGCCATGCATATTTGATTACCACATTCAAAATATTGCATATAGAATACTGGCCCAATATACTGGATATTGGAATTTTCTTACTCTCTAATATGGGCACGGGCATCGGTCCCCAAAGTTCCATAGCGGTGAAGGCCTATTATTTTTTTAAGCAAGTATGCAATAAATATTCAAATTTTTTATTGTCTATAAATGACCTGTTAAAAACGCAAAACAATTGATAATGAAAGTAATCACTCGTTAACAGCAACCCCAACCTTTAATTGGAAATCCCATCTTTGTTAATGTCAGTTAGGGTCATATTATTGTTTTCTATCGTATGTATAAACTAATTCAAAATTGAAACTTGTTTTTAAACACAAACAGCTGTTACTTATTTCCACAATACAGGATGACAAAGAGTAACTTAATGCCTAATTATCTGGTATTCACAAGATATCATACATCCCTTTCTGGAGAAACTTAAAAGCAGAAGTTTTCTGAAGGAAGGTCAACACTTCCTCTGTCACTCTCTTGTATGTACAAATAATTCTCACACATTTTGTACTTGAGCAAAAAATGCATTTATTTGGTCATCTGTGGTTTGATTTCCACAAATGTTATCAAGATGCAAGAGAAAATTCAGTGAATTTCATGAATGCTCACATTAAACATGTAAGAATATTCCCTCCAGCTGACTTGTCGGTAAGGTAGTGTACATATAACCAAAGACAAAGCAGACACGTCATTAGGATCATTTCATTTTCTTGTTCATAAACATTCTGTAAGAAACCATTGTGTTGAAATAGCAAGCTGCGTGAATCAGTTTCTCAATAAAGCTTGCTGTAGAATTTGTATGTCCACATTTCAAGCGCTGAGCCATCCCGCGTCACTTTTTCCCCTCTACCATAATGATGTGGTACCCAAACTTCGTCTTAACAGGAGGGTCTGTGTAGACAGGTTTATCCATGGAACTGACAGGTAGGGCAAATGCTGCATCCTGGAATGGTCCAACCATCGATCCTCGCGTCATCCAGCCCAGATCACCCTGTTAAGAACATAAAAATCATGAAGAAAACACATAGCATGTGCCGAATGTGGATGCCAAGTCAGGACAAACACAAGTAAACATGATCAACAAAGGCAAAAGGGTTCAAAAGTTTCATTGCACTGACTATAAACTATCAGCAATGCAGTAACTTCTGTTTATGGCTTCAGTTGCCAGATTATGTCACAAATAAAGAAGGGTGGGGAAAAAACTTGGTGGCATTGTAATGGTTCTAAAAACTCCTGATACTTAGGTATTATCCCTGAGAGACAGCCCTAATCCCCTGAGGACACCAGTGTAGGTGTTCTGGTGGGGTGCAGGAGGAAATGCATACAGGAAGAAAAAGCATTTCGACCAAATAACTGTGGGAGTGAAGAATTAATATTCATCAGTCTGGAATTTACCAACCATGAAAACTCATCATGAGGTTTAGGCCTGTATAAACTATGTAAAATCTTCCATATTAATCACCACAGGTTTAATAGAACATTTGAATACTACATTACCAGAAGAAACACACAGAGGATCAATGCAGTTAAAAAACAGGGACCAAAGCTAAAATAAATAAATACATTTTTTTTTAGTTTGGGTGTGCTCTTACTCCTTGTCTTGCTTTGTCTTCGCTGTATTGTGACGCTACTTCACTGAAACGGACTCCAGCTTTCAGCTTCTCCATCGCCTCCATGCACTTACCATGCTTTTCGCAGAGGATATGTCGAACCTGGGAGGGGCAAAGATAAACATGCAGCCTAAAATTCACTAAAAAATCACTCCTGCCATCGTGCTTAGCAGACATAAATGCAGCATCCTAATAGAGAATTTATGTAAAACAAATTGATGTATATTACAGAAGTGTCAAACTCGTAAATGCTTTGCTTTGCTTTATCGCACTAGTTTTTCTTCTTTTCTGTGACCCATAACTGATGTCTAAACAGCAATAATGTTTGTTTTTCCAGTCCTGGCCCAGTGATAAAATGAGATTCTTTTAACAGATCTGGATAAACTGCGCTCTGATCTTCTACTGGGCTGTCCTAATGGTGTATCACCACGTCAAGAAAAGAGGGTTGCAGTCGAAACGTCCATTTAATGTCATTCAATAAGCTTTTGCAAACAGCTCGGGATGACAAACTGTAGCTTTAAAGTGTAACGAAATAATATCTGGCCACGTTTAGCCCACTCACCAGGGTGAGACCATCAAAGTGGGAAAACTATGTCATGACAGAAACCACACCGTCTTTTTCCATTAGCTCATCGAAAAGGAGATTTGCGGTAAGTCGAAATTATAGCAGCTGCCATCAGCTGGTAAATTCCACCGTTGTGACATATGTGGCTTTTACAAGTCAGCTTTGTAAGTGTTACCTTGACAGCGGTGCCTCCCTTTGGTGCTTTTTCTTTCTTGTCAGCGTCCGCACTTCCTGAAGCAGCTCCTACACAGTAACGCCATTCAGCACCATTATACACCACCAGAAACCCGCAACTTTTATTTACACTGCAGCAGTAAAATAAAGTTAAGCCTTAAGTGCTACATTCACATTGAATTTTGCATCACAGATGTACGCTAACGTACGTTACAGGTTACTAAATGAGACTGACTTAAAGCTAACGTCAACTCTTCATAACACACAATTAACAAAGGCTAGCTAATAATGGGCCACTGACCTTTACCACCCTTGCCAGCTTTTCCTTTTGGAGGCATTTTATATAAACGTATAACGTTAGGTCAAGTGAAATTGTAACTTTCTGAATTCTGAAAAGAAAACATGCAATAGCATGCACACATGCTATGCTGTCTATGACATGCGCAGGAACCTGCGCCGACAGCGAAATCGTTTCTTCTTCTGTGCCTATTTATTGTCAAATTGCAACCATTTACCGCCACCTAGTGTATTGAAGAGGAGGTGCAGCCTCAAATTTTAAAGCCATACATTCCATTAAACAGGGGAGGTTGGGGTATATGTAGGCCTATTTAGCTATGCATTCACTTTAACATGTTAAATAAAAAGGGTCTTTGCTTTTCTCACGTACTTATGATTTTATTTTGCCCTGATTACTGACACTTTACAGCCTAGTTCAATCCAAGGTGCAGCTTGGCCTGGGGCCTATAAAACAATCATAGGCCTTTAATGTCTTTTTCGTGACATTATAGCCAAATATTTCCAGCTTTGGACTACTTTGATCCATTTTAATACGTCATTGTATCAATAAAATGCACTAAAATTAAGTTAAAAGCCTACTTTAATAGTAGAGAAAAAAAGAGAAAGAGAGTAGAGAAAAAAAAAAACTCTAATGAAAACTTTCATCGACACAGAACATATTCGTGCCGAGCGAAAATACAAAGCAGACCTGTTAGCACTGGATCCGTCCCTAATTAGGTAGTGATGCAGCACAGAAACGTAGCAAGGATGTAGTGAAAAGGGAACAGCTACCGTTAGTAAAAACAAAAGTTATGTAGGCATGCTGCGGCCCTGCGACATTATACGAGAAGGCTTACGACGAACACAGCACACAATCCACAAATATTTAAAAAATGGCCAACTCAAAGCGATGGAACAATGACAGCATTTATAAATATGGTTTTAAAAGGAAGCGGAAATCGAATAAACACACTTGACATCGTTTTAAACAGTAGGTCCACGCTGGCTTCAGCTCATTCCAAGTATCCAATCCGCGCTTTCGGCGTCAGAGCGAGGCGTTTGCCGTGGCAACGACACTGCACACAAACTGTCCGTGACGTACGTTGACAGGTATGTTGCGGTGAAGCTCTCGCTCAAAGAGAAAACTACCTGTGGCGGGG
>JAQLOL010000026.1:8201841-8217147 GCA_029783665.1 Naso thynnoides | reverse complement strand
TATGAATTCAATATTTTTTCTGTCCCAACAGCTCAACAATATTTTCTTACCTTTCCCTGACAATGCAGTAAGTATTGCATCTTTTCACTATATCAGCACTCTGAATACTCTAAACCAAGTTTTGTTGCTTCTATGGTTATATTGAGTTTAGTTCACAATAATACACATTTTTATTTTCAGCCTGACTTTCCCATGTCTTTTTTCCATTGCAGTCTTCCTGTTTGGATGTCTTTGTCAGGGAGCTGAAGCACCTTCTTAAGAATGTGACAGTGGATAAAGGAAGCAGCCATGTGCTCCTACAACTTCAGAAAAACCTGCACGCTCTGGGAACGCATCAAGGGGTGAGCAAGCCAAAAATGATTCAGATTTTCTCAGAGATACTGAGTTTTTGCTGTTCACCTGCTGCATTAGCTAGTAGTGGCTTTCGTGATGAGTCATATTCCCAAACTTTCTCTCTTTCCTTTTTAGAATGATCGGCAATGTCCAATGCAGAGGTTGAAACGCAAATCAAAACCCTTTGGCGCATACGCTGCTTTCTTCAGGACTCTGGTCAGATAAAGAAGATGAAGGTTTTAGCCTGTTATCTTGTTTCTGCAAGGAAGCCACGAGCACTGCAAGGGTTTTTTTTAGGGTTTTCATATAAAATTAAATGATAGATCTGACATGTGAATGTATTCATTATATAGTGTAAAACAAGTGCATTTGTGTATTTATTTTAAATTATTTGTCTGTTATTTATAAATGTATTTATTTATGTACATGTAACTCTTGAGGTCCTCAGACATTTTATATATGGTGCATTCAGCAGACTTGCTAAAATTTTTAATGTGAAAAACTTAATAAATAAATCAACTGCATTTCTATTTCTTTCTGACTGAGTATTCGAATTTATTAACTTTTTAAAAAGGTCATTTAAAATGTTAAAAGTAAGGGGAGGGAGAGTGTGTGTATGTGTTTAAGTGTGTTTGAGCCAGATGTGTAAAGTCCAGTGACACGAGGTAAAGATGACAGAAAGACAGAGTAACAGAGAGTTGTTTCTATCTTTCTGGCTAATCTGTTCATCTGGAGAGCAACAGGAGTTTTCCTGTTTGCATACCAGCACTCAAAAAACACATATAAACAGATTTGCATGACTGAAAATCATGTGGGCCTATGTAGCTGCACCTATGCTCACACACACACACACACACAAGCAACCACACAGCAGTGAAGACAGAGGGCTCAGGTTTTCTAACATTTTTGTCACTAAAACAGGCTGTGCTGCTCTCAGTTGTTGCGGGTGGTTAAGTACCTGTCAACCCACATTAGACGAAAACACCCCAGAGTTTTGTCAAGATCTGATCCGTCAAGGCTGCACAGGAGATCTTAGAGAAATTTGCAAAGCCACATCAGTGTCCATGACAACAGGTAGTTAGAGACAGAATATGTGAATAGCATGTGCAATTGTGGTTTGTCTTATCTGTTCTCACACTTCTTAGTCAAATCTGAATGTCTGAATAGAGCAAATTACTCATTACATTGTTCAAAACAAA
This sequence comes from Naso thynnoides, assembly GCA_029783665.1. Lineage (NCBI taxonomy): Eukaryota > Metazoa > Chordata > Actinopteri > Acanthuriformes > Acanthuridae > Naso > Naso thynnoides. Next base: position 8,215,615 of record JAQLOL010000026.1, on the reverse strand, counting down.
ACAAAAAAAAGGTTAGATTCAGAGGAAGCTGACTGTCAGCATGTTTGGGTAACCCTAACTCACAGTATGCAGCCGCAGCCTTTGAACTGCATGGGACCCGAGGTAGAGGAGCAGCAGCTGCAGCTTTGAACACAAAGCAGACGGAGAGCAGGAGGGAGGTGGAGAGAGATGCCCAATGCACCTCTGCTTGCCTGTGCACCGTGGTTTCACCATTGACCTTTGAACTTGTGCCTGACTGTGTTTGATGTTCTTGAAGCATGGCAGCACTCAGGAGTTTGAATCACAGTGAAAGACCACAAAAAGTGAAGAACATGACATCTTTTGCTAAGAACAAATAAAGCACATGTAGGCTGAAAACAATAAACACTGTCAATCTGAACAGAGGGAAACGGACACTGATATTTTACTCTTTCACAGGCTTTGGGAGACAATTTTGCATGACCTTTGAGGGAAACAGACAGGCAGGGCACTGCTTCAGATTAGCTGACATGTTATAAACTTGATTAAATGACAATCAGTTTAAAGTTGAAGCCAGAGTTCAACATTTTAAAAAGTTTATTTAACCCATTATGTAAATCTCTGACAAATTAGGAATAATAATAATAAAAAACCTCATAATTGCGTCTTAAATATTGGAAGAGCAAAAACAAACAAAAAAAATTATTTCTGTAATTTAACGATGAAATATTCCTAAAAATATTTTTTTTTATACTACAGTGTAAATGATGTGGTTGCTGACAGTGGATTTTATCGCACAAATCGGATTTAGATTCCAGGACAGAATGAGAGATTAGAGGAAAATATGGCAAAAGAAAAATCATTTTTGGATAACATAGAACATGCTTTTTCACCATTTATTTTTCTCTTCAGTTATTTAAGGCACTCATTGAGTCCCATGTCTTCAACCCAGTTATTAAACGTCTCAGAGTGGATGCGTGTGATAGAAAAGGGTAAAAGCTGTGTCTTTTCCTCCTGTCAGAAGTACTTACATCAGTGTAAGGTGACAGCTGGCATGTCACGATTGTTCCCGCATCCCACTTCGCTCTGCGTGCGAGATAGCAGCTTGAACTGAGTGAAACAACCATGAGTATGCTGACAGATATGGCAAGGATTTATTTTTTTTAATACTAGCAGACAGTGCAGGATTTATTGGTCGTGGAGAAATGATGACTGTGGCTGAAGGTGACATTGGTCAGCACATGAAAACTGAAGAATGCGAGTTTCTGATCTGATCATAAACCTGCCATTCATAAAATCTCCACTTCATTCATTAAAATCCTTCACATGGGCCTTATGTCTCTTCACATGAAGCTCCCACGACAGAGGCAATAGTTGTAATCCTCCAATAGGTGGCCCCAGTGACTCACTCCCCCTGCAGGTTTGGCCTTTGTCCTGATTCAGTTTTATAACCCGCATCTTAATTTATTTTAACCCCACCACATTGCGGATTCATCTGGGCAAAATAACGAGAAAACACTGAACACTGATGTGACGGGCGGCCTTAATCGGCACGATAATGTTTTTGAATCTTTAACTCTGCAAAGCAGGTGACCCAGGTTACAAGTCAGGTGGTTACCTGTACCGAACTGTTCATTAGGGCAACGTAACAGGAATTGGTCGCCTAAAAGGGTCGCCACAGTCACATAGTCACATGCTTTTATTATGTCCACTTCACTTTCTCTTGAATGGGACAACGTCAGAGCGCCGGAGCGCACAGTCTCCGTGATTTTGGCTGCAGACGCGCAGTGAGGCTGCAGCTGGACGCAGCGGGAGCGCTGATGGCTGAGTGACATTTAAAGACAGCTGTGTGTTTATGTGTGTGTGCTTTGTTTTGTTTTTTTATTCGCTGACAACAGCAAATCGAGGATGTTAGCGGACTGTTCCTTGGTTTGTTTTGGTGGAGACGAGATGTCCCTTAGGATGGACTTTACGCTGCGAAGTTCGAACGGAGGCGATGGGACATTTATTTTGAAATATAAAATAAAACCACAGCTGACCGCGTCTCTCTGCCTGCGCGTAAAAGGTGGGTTTTGATGATGAAGGATTAAATAATGAGTTTGGGGTGTATATGGAGGAAGGTGTGCGTCTTTATTTGCCATGCATTCATTATTATGTTCAATGCGGTGATGGGAGATTCTTGCTCTGACAGCTGGAGCCTTGGAGTATCTGTTTGAAATCATATCCACATCAAGGCAACACACAATATAAAAAAATCTGATATTAATCAGAATTTACATTTTAAATCACTCAAAATGTCATTGTAGAAGCAGTCTTTTAGCCACTGTTGTGTTTTCTATGACAAGGACTAGGCTATTACATAAATTAATAATGTCTTTAATTCATTTATTTAATCCACAGGGCTGCTGATGACTTTAGGAAGTAGACAGAGCGAGTGAAATTATAGCTGTTTGGGACCTACAAGCTGAGCCAACAGAAGAGCTTGCAGTCATTGCACAGAGGAATTCAGTGAGCACTAGCTCTTGACTTTGCAGCTCAGATGATGTCCAATCTTAATTACAAACTCAGGAGGCAAATGTCCAGCCCAGAGGGGGTTTGCCTCAAACATCTCACTCTTCTTCAATGATGAGAAGAGGAAAGGATGGAATTTTTCTGCAAAGTCCATGCCCAGGAGCCTCCCAGATTCTATTCCTGTGGATATAATGCAGCACAACTCTGTACTATGTCTTAAATTAACACTCAGGGATGGATCTCATGAACTTCACAACTGTCATTGACAGCGGGTTTGTGGACGAGGCTCCGCCGAGCCGCGTACTGACTGGCTGTTTCCTCTCGCTGCTCATCCTCACCACCTTGTTGGGAAACACTCTCGTTTGTGCCGCAGTCACCAAATTTCGACATCTGCGCTCCAAAGTGACAAACTTTTTTGTGATCTCGCTGGCCGTGTCGGACCTCTTGGTCGCTATCTTGGTGATGCCGTGGAAGGCGGTGACAGAGATCGCCGGTTTCTGGCCCTTTGGCTCCTTCTGTGACACCTGGGTGGCTTTTGACATTATGTGCTCCACGGCTTCCATTTTGAACCTTTGCGTGATTAGCTTGGACCGCTACTGGGCCATCTCCAGCCCTTTTCGCTACGAGAGGAAGATGACGCCAAGAGTGGCCTACGTGATGATCAGCGTGGCCTGGACGTTGTCTGTGCTAATCTCCTTCATCCCTGTGCAGCTTAACTGGCACAAGGCCCAAACTAAATCTTACACCCCTCTCGCTGGGTTCTCTGGTTCTTCAGGTTTAAATGCTACATCTTACCGCATCCCAGAGAACTGTGACTCAAGCCTGAACAGGACCTACGCCATCTCCACTTCTCTTATAAGCTTTTACATCCCCGTGGCCATTATGGTGGCCACCTACACTCAGATCTACCGCATCGCCCACAGACAAATAAGAAGGATCTCTGCGCTCGAGCGAGCAGCCGAAAGTGCCAAAAACAGACATGACAGCATGGGTGGAGGCTCCAGCATCGCAGAGTCCGAGAGTTCCTTCAAAATGACATTCAAGAGGGAGACCAAGGTACTGAAGACGCTGTCAGTGATCATGGGGGTGTTTGTGTGCTGCTGGCTACCATTCTTCATCCTTAACTGCATGGTGCCCTTCTGCGAGCAGTCGAGCGGAGGGGAGGCTTTTCCCTGCATCAGCCCCACCACATTTGACGTGTTCGTGTGGTTCGGCTGGGCTAATTCCTCCCTCAACCCCATCATCTATGCCTTCAATGCAGATTTCCGCAAGGCCTTCTCCATCCTGCTGGGCTGCCACAGACTGTATCCAGGAGGCCACAACATAGAGACAGTCAGTCTAAACAAAAAATGACTCATGACTCTCTCACAGCACTGACTCATCCTTAATGCTAAGAGTCCAAGTGTTCCTGTACAGGCCGGTCTGATCAACTTCAAATGAGGACGCCGCTCTCTGCGCTGAAGCTTAGTGTCAGTGAGGGATGTGGTAACCCCATATGTACCTATGCTTGCACTATGTGAGTGGCCCATCTGTGTGCAGACTGTCAGAGTGTGCTTGCCGTGCTAATGCAGTCGCTACACTGTCGTCAAATGGAAAAGACCCCACAAAGAGGAGAGGGGATTAGGGAGATAGAGATTAAGAATCTCTGCTGTTGTGCCAGGGAGCTGGGAGCACAGCAGTGCTGACACATGCCTGACACAGATAATTCCATGACTGGGCAGCCCACTGCTGTCAGACACTGCTCTTTTCAAAAGCATTACCCACATACATAAACACAAACAATGTCAAAACATGCTGCTCCAAATACAGTGCAGTGCCCAGCATGCACACTACAACAGAATACATGACGGCACAAAGAAACACCATCAGTCATTATGTTAACATCCTGCACTCTGCAGTGACGCATCAAGTCAAATCCGGTTTCGACAAAGATGAACGCATAAGTGAAGGACATCCCCATGTGACTTAATAGGGGATAACAGATCTTATTTTACATTCATTATTGCTGCTAAATTCAGTTCAGAGAAGTGTTCACAGTTATGAATATGTGATCTTATGTAATTTCTTCTGAAAGTAAAGGTGAAAAATGCAGTTTGTCAGACTGCAGGTCACATCTTATTGCTGATACTGGTGCAAAATTGTTTTTTAAATCTTTTTCCAATGTCAAATCATTATAACTTTAAACCCACAGACTCAACAGACACCTCGTAAATGATTTGTTTCACTGCTTGAAAGTGTTTTATGGATGAGTGTCTCATGTTACTTTGTGTGTCCTGTATTTTTCATCAACACCAGCTGATGACCTCGTTTAAAGAAAAGGCACACAGCAAAACAATGGTTTTGCTTCACTTGTGTCTATTGTACTTATTTGGGGGCTGATACAGTAATCAAAATTAAATTTGCTCTTTAAGGTGAGTTATTAAAGGAAATCTTGAATTAATTTGGGTCACACCTTTTAGAGGTTTGGCTATCACTCCTGTTGGTTATAATAACATCTTTTTATTAAAGTTATTGCTGACATCTGGGAAGATTGACATCACCAACATGAAAGAGGACATTTGCAAGAAACATTAGCAGACAATCAGACCTGTTGTAACGCAGCCCAGAGTTTAGTCGGATTATTTAGGCAAAGACAAAAGCGAAATGTAACATGTCACTAGCAATCCTTGAAGGCAAAAGAAAACTGTTTCATCTGCTTGAGTTGCCCGACTATCTGACTGGCTGACTAGTGACGCACGGGTAGTAGGTTTGTCCGTGCGCCCCATGGGAACCTGCGGGCTGGATGGATTCGGGTCACACTAAATAACATATTAATTAATAGCGGACTGGATTCGGGTGGATAAAATTAATTTCAATGTAAGAGTCATTTTTGGTCAGGCGGTAATATCATCAGCTTATATATCTGACTTAGAAATAGCCTATGGTAATGTGGGATCATTTGCATCATTGTGCACTGTGCAGAGCAGCAGGGACCCAGTGCTATTGATCGTTTAAATCTCCTCTCAGAGCGTCCCCTGCTTCTAGTGCTACCACTGCCGCACAAAAAAAAAAAAAAGGAAAAATAAACAGTGCATTTCAGTGGTCTCACAACAACTATTTGGGAATACCAGAAATAATAATTATTTGAAATACCCAGGTGGGTGAGCGCAGGTTGCAGATCTGTTAATGGGATCATTAATTATTCCAGGTGGATGATGGGTGGATTATTAATTTGTACATGCAGATTCGGATGACCTAAAAGCCAGTCCATGCATCTCTATGGCTGACGGTGTTGCCTGTGGACACTGTTGTCTGCAGTTTTAGAGCATAAGACATGGCCACTGAAGATAAAATGCCTACCCCAACTTTAAGTTACAATCCAATGCTTATTGTAACACTGTTGCATTTAACAAAATCAGGCAAGAGCTTTAATGGTGGAGTCTATCATTCTCAAATGCTTGGTTATTCAAACATATAGGCCTAAAAGCTATTAAGGCACTATACGCAACAATTTCCCCATCAGCCTTAAACACACAATTAGAATATTTAATAGCTTGAGCAAATTTACATCAAATTAGAGACAGCTTATTACCTTAACTTCAACTTGCTTATACTTTAAGACCTTTGAAAACTGAGGGAACCCAGTGTAATATTTTGTACGGGTTCCTTTTTCTTTTTTTAATAAAATGACACATGGCTAAGCTGAGGGTTTGTTTGAATTGTCTGAATGACCGTCTCGCCAGACATCTTTAGCAGTATCACCACATTCCCAGATCTCAGCAGTAAGAGAAATTTGTACTACTTGAAAAATATACCTATTCTTGACTGACTTCCAAGATTCGTCGAGAAATTTTTGCACACATAACTCTGTGCAAGACCCTAACTTTTTGTTTTAACACTTCAACCAAATGATATTTAAGGAGTGAATTAGTGAGGTGCTGATGTGTTTATTTAGAAATCTCAGAATGGAACATGGATATATTTGATAGACTAACTCTCTTTACTCTCCGCAAGAAATTTAACGTTGAATGAATGAATGAATGAATGAATGAATGAATGTTTTTCCCAAAATTTCAAACTAATCCTTTCACCAGGTGTGTGTAATAGATCATGATTGGTAGCAGTTATGGCTAAATCTAAGAAAATAAGACCCAGGCATGATCCTACAAAGTAAAGCATTGTGTGTTGGAATATGAAGAACAGGTTGCATTGCCATAATTATCAACAGTTACCTCTAATTTGGTGTAATGAAATTTTTTTTTTTTTTTTTAATGTGCTAACTTGCCTCATCATCAGTTAGCTGGAGTAAGCATCCATGACACAAACGAAGGCTGTAGGTATTTTTACTCGCCTAAGAATGATCTCTTTAGTTATGAGGTTGTTAAAGAGGTCTGACCAATAAGTAAATGTTGTTGTTATTAATAATAGGAGAAACAGTTGTGCAGTTTCTGCTTCAGCCATGGTGAAATATCTCCATGCAAACCTTAATAAAGGCGTACTTGTCATTTGCTGTGGAATACACGGGTGTGTTGTGTAATTTGCTGTTACAACTCTGGCCTCCATGGATCAAACTTCCCATAGCACATTTCACACCAGAGTAAAGGGTATAACTCATCAAGACCAGCTGTGTCACACATCCAAAATTTCCCTCTCACTTAACTCTGGTGATCATGTATTTGTTCAGTCTGGTGATGTATTGCTATCATTAGCAGAGTGAAGGGTCCAATCTGGAGTCGTGAACAGTCTGGAATAATAGAGTGCAGGAACTACTTTGGAACCTCTTTCTCTTTGCTTTTTTAAATTAATTGTACTTAAGCTTTTTTTTCCCCCTCTTAAGTGATTGACTGAGCTCTTTAAAAAATTCCAAGCAACTAAACATGCATTTTCACTCATAGCTGAAACGAGGAGCAGAGGTGAGAGTAAATTTCACTTTTCAGTGGTCTAGTAACTTTGTATATTAAGGATGAACCTGTCACGAGAATCTACACTCCCTAACCTACTCAGACGCTCGCATGGGAGTGAGAGGGAGATCAGGGTAGTTGAAGCATGGAGGGAAAGCAGCACGGCGACAAGGACATGATGGAGTTTGCTTTACGAAACCCAGATTCCCTCCCAGGTCGTGCCTGCTATTTCTGAAATGATGAATGAAATAAAAGGATTTGGTTGAAGTTCTTGTTGATTAGAACTAATGAGTAACTCGGTAGATTTGCCCGCTCTGCAATAATCATCATCATCAGAAATGCGAACAAGATAAATTTCAGTATAGAGCAGTAGTTGCTGCTATTATCACATAAACAAAAAAAGTCATTTAAGAGTCATGAGCAACTCTAATTATACAGCAAGTCCCAGAAGGCTCTAATAGATTTTTTTAACCAACTTAAGTTTATGCTTATGAAAAATATGAAAAAATGTAAATACTGAGATAGCTTTTTTTCTCTCACTTGCGCACACACACACACACACACACAGAGAGAGCTGTCCTTTAAAGCCTGCTTTCTCTGAGCCCCGGACTGTCCTTGCCTCTGTTAAACCTCCTCAAGCGTGCCACAGAAAGGGAATGGCAATTAATTTGACTGACATCATTCAGAGTGATGGCTGAGGTGGCGACAAGACAGGGTGTGTGTGCATGTGGCGCATCGCAACCATCACCTGCTTCAGCGCCCAGCCCAGCCCAGAGACCCCGCATTGTCAACCGCACTTTGTAGACACGGAGAATTCATTCCAGTTTCCCATGTCTTTGTTCCAGCGGAGCTGGTGAGATTCTCAGAGCGATACTGTCTTTTTAGATTGGCATGTCGGAGAAGCGATGTTAGATGTGGCAACTTCAGATGATGCTAATGACTGGCCCTGGGGAAATGATTTACTGAGACAGGGAGAGAGAAAGAAAGGGGCAAGGAGAGAGACAGTCTTATGTAAGTATCAAGCAATGGCAACTTAAAAAAGAAACTCAAAGGATGCTCTGTAAATATCACATAACCCACAAGTATCACCAAAGACAGACTGCTGTCGCGTCTATAATGAAGTATACTTGCTGGTCACACGCTGTTTGTTTATAGGCAGAGAACACCTGGCACTGTGATTTTTAATGCCGTTAATGATTTCCTCGTCACCCCCTCTCTTCAGCCAGGATCTTAGGGAATTAAATGCAATTAAACAGTTTGCCATAATCAGTATCACTCTCTATTAAATATGTATTATTCACAACTGGCAGAGCTATCATAGTCGCACTAGAGTCTAATGCATTTTTAATACCTCAAATGACAGCCAGATAAGCATAATTGAGAGTGAGCGTGTTGGTGACTCCAGCCAAAGTGCATCAATGCAACAAACATGGGTGGACTGTGCTTGCTCAAAAATGCTGTCGATCTGTTTGTCAGTGTCTGCTGTCCTTGGTGAGGTAAATAGATGCTCTATGATTATTCTCAAGTGATAGGGAAGGAAGAAATCAGCAAGACGGGCACACATCAGGCCACGACTGCAAAATCCAGTGGAAATTTGTTCGTTTCAGGGTTGACATAAGCTATCTTTGCAAACCTTGGAATAAATTTTATAGAGTATGTAAAGATATATCTGATCTTTGTAATAGGCTATTTTGAGCAGTACTTCAGAAATAGACACACAAGCCTCTGCCGGGGATTGCCCAGCACATCTTTCGACCTTTAGTGTTTGTCCTTTGCGGCAAAGCCCCCCATTCCTCTTCCTGGTTTACTCTTGCTCTTCATTTCTCTTTCTTACCATACCCCTCTGCTCTCTTCCTCCACCCACGCTCTGTTTACTGCTTGTGTTGCGGGCCGCTGGCAGTGTTGCCATTCGTCACTCCAACTGGCTCCAGTGGAGAGGACAGGGCCTCTGACCCCACCACTGGGAAAGGAGCAAGAGGAAAGAGGGAAGGGAGAATCACAGAAGGCTCTTCAGAGACAGATGAGAGTGAAAAAAACAAAGAAGATTGCAATTGCGGACTTCTTGACTTTCAGCGTTTCTTTTACAAGTCAAAATATGTATTTGAATGACTAGATGCTGGGCTGATTGAAGGAAAAGCCAACATAAAGTGTCTAAGGATGAATCCCCAAAACACCCCTTCCCCCTCCACTTAACCCTACCCGTCTGTCTTTTGCATTCATGCAGGGTTGGGGTGCCCTGATTGCATTGTGATAGAGGAGTAGAGCAAAGTGTTAGGGCTACTGGACCTTAGGCTTTTTAGAGGCACGTTTCAAACAGAGTTTTATGAGAAATCTCCCTTAGTACCGTGCAAATCACCCGCAAAATGGCTGCAAATGCAACAAAAGAATTGATCAAATGTGTACTTTTTTCATTATTAAAGATTTACGAATTTGCTAACCACCTTCATCTTAGTTTAATGTCATTCCAATGTATTATGATCCTTTTGTTTATAAAAGCATAACGAATAAAACTGGAGGCAGTATGCTGATTTCTCAGGAGCTAACTAGCCAGCTAACATTACATTGTTATTGCTAATTTGTGTATGACAGTCTTTTGGCCTTATTTTCATTTCAACACCCCCCTCGCATTCGATGGCATATGGTGCCTGAAGTCTAACTAAATTCCAGCGGTGAAGTTCTTGAACTTGTTCCTGCACCCCTTATATCAGTGCAGATTGGCAGGGTAGGAAATGCTAATGTTGGCTTACAGAGCACTGCTGGTGGCCGGGGAACGAAGCAGTGACCTTTTTTTATCTGATGACATGTTTGCTCAATTGATAGTGTAAAACTGAAGTGGCTGACACATCATCAGCATCCGTGTTTTCTATCCTGACAGGCAAAAGGCAAATACATTGCTATACAATTAGTGAGGCAATGCAGAAAAAATAACAATGAACATTTTCCCTGGCTACTTTCAGTACAGGGTTGTCTCATTTCATAGGGGGAAGATTTTAATGATTGCACCGTGTAACTAAATGGGGCAAAGGGGACATTGGAAAATAAGGGGCAAAGGGTAAAAAAAAAGAAATAGGATTAGACCCTTAAAGTTGTTAAATCACTTTAAGCCACGAGAAAAGCTTCACCGTGCTTCAGCATAAACTGTGTAAGTCTCTACTAGAGTTAATATCACCATCCGCTAAAATATACTTGTTTTTTGTTTTGTTTATTCATTATTAAGAGTCCTGCACACAATGTGACTCCAACGTCTCCGACATGTTGTAAATTTTGTGTTCACTCTAGTAACCGGGAGAGCCAGATCATACTATTCACAACATTTCCATCAAACCATTCAGTGACACTTCTTGTTATGTATGGATGCATTCGTTATGTTGCTTCGCCAATTTAATCAGGTTTTCCTTTTAATCTGTCACCCATCTGTAAGTGGCAGGAAGTGAGAATGAGTGGGAGCAAGAGATGATGCACGAACTGTAAAAGCAACAGGCCGGCTTATGAGATGAAAATTTGTAAATCTTTCACATCTCAAGTTTATATTAAAATGAAAAAATGTCTCCTTTTTCCCTTTGCTTTGTTTTTTTGTATTTTTGGGGTTTTGTTAGCTTCACAAACCTCAAAATGCCCATATTAAAGCTTAAATCATCTGAATGCAATGATAGAGAATAATCCCTCTTAAAATGCTACAGTTTGCAGTGTCACACGGTGCCATGGAGTGATTTCTACTGTAGAGGGGCCAAAAAAGGAGATGAGTTGACCTGGGTCTTTGCTATATTCAGCTTGATCAAATCCACCAGAGAATTAAAAAAACAGATTTGATGTATTGGCTGCATAATTGCTTGTGTCAAACTCATGTCTGGCCTATCAAGGTTTTCAGCGAGGCAGAGAAGAAAACATCAAGCATGTTAAATGAGTACTAAGCCAAGTCAGTGAACGCATATTAAATTGTGCAATGAGTATTAAGAAGTGTGCAAATGAGGCTGGCTGATGAATGCTGTTTTGAAAAGAAGTGATGTCCACTACAGACACACTTAGCTGGAGAGAGGTTCTGTCAGGCAGGGACGGCCCTGAGTGGAGATCATGCTATTAATGATGCCAATGTTAATGCTCATGCTGGTAGGATGCCCCATGGGTGAATTGTGAGGATGCGCATGCTAATCAGCTAGCTTGTGGGGAGAGCAGATGTGTCTTATCTCTTTAGGAGCACAGCATCAGCAGCAGGAACTGACAGAGACAGAGCGACAGTGTGATTACTGACAACTATGCAGGGAAACTGCGAGATAGTTGTCCCTTCCACCTGGGCTTAAGATCGGTGATGGCTGCTGTCCGTCTGGCCTGAGTGTGTGAGTGAGAGGAGGACTGGAGCCGATGCTGCATCATGTGTGCCAAGCCATGTCAATGCAGCACGAAGGCACTTTGTTAAAGCTTTCAGAAGTAATCTTTTTTATCTCTGACACATATTGAAGAGGCATTATTGGATGTTGAAGTTGCAAGCAAAGCATGTGACATATGATAATTCTTTTCCAAGGGCTGCTGGGGAAATGAGTACTAAGTCAAGTATCACTATGCATCACCAGAGATAGATAGATAACTTGAACAGTAGCCGGTAAAGATCATGTCATACTCTTTAAGTTTCATTTTTCAGTCAGTCACCCACATGAGAAGGTGGTGTAGTTTCATAAAGGTATATTAACTTATAGCATCTTTTCCTGTTTGAAGTTACTGTAATCTCACAATGCCACACCTCCGTGTCTTCCAAGCATCTGGGAACCCACTTCTGGTTAGCTGTCTGTTTTAGGTACAAACTGTCTTTTTACATCATCTTAAATGTTTCATATTCATTTTACACTCTTCTTGAGTATGTTTTGCTATGACTTTTCAAAAAAAGGACATTTAAAGATGTCAACACTCATACAAACACTGCCCATTTTTTGAGTGTGGTGCTAATTGAGACTACACTCTTACAATGTCCAAAAAAGAAAATAAAGAGCCTATCCAGGCCCAGTCTTTCTCTGCTAACAGTATCTATTTAACTATCACATAACCAACACTAGGCTTATATTTCTATAGGTTCTAGGTCTTGTGACATGTAGTAAAAATAAATAACTATTTTGTAATAAATCACTAATTAGAAGAAGCTTGGCAGGAATAGGAATACAGGCAGACGGGGCAGATTTATGTTAAGACCCACTTAAACTAGCCAGTAACTCTCAGACATATTTTGGGGGGTTCTGCTCTGTGCATCAGAAAAGGGGATTAACAGAGCAGGAGGATATTACAGACGACCACTCAGCAACAAACATCCCACTCCAGTCATGGCACAGTGCAGTGACAAGCTGCACAAATATCCCCAGCAGAGAGAAAGAAAGAGCAGGAAGGAGGAGAGGGAAGGGGGATAAGGACGGCGGGGGAGAAAAAGAAAGCTGGAGAGATAAGTAAGAGACTGGGAACAGGCTGCCAAGAGATGAACGATGAGAAAACAGCTTTAAAGCACATACGGTCCTCTTTTTGTTAAAGAAACTAACATTAAACCTAATAAAGACACTTGAACTTGTGCTGCTGTTTTTTTGTGTTGATGTGTGGCATAAGCTGTGAATGACAACTTAACACTGTTTATAAAATCAATGAGAGTTCAGTGGCCATGTTTAGGAAAACTACAATCCTGCTATTTCTGTCATGATCTTTAGGACTGTCGTGTCCTGTAAGTACAAGAGTAGTACGAGAATAGATGGAGGGAAGACCCTAGCTTGAATATCAAACTCAGAATTTAAGTTTAAATAAAACTATTACAAATGTAAATTTGTATCTTATTGGTGATTTTGGATACAATTCATGACTATGTTTTTTTTTTCTATTTTGAGCTGTAATTTTAACCCTAAAGTTATTCAATTTTCTTCAAGCTTAACCATAACAAAAAACTTCCTTGTGGTAGTTTTATGAACCCCACACAGCGGCTTAAAAAGCTGGATTCTCAGAGGACTAGATGCCGTCTTACTTTGAATGTTCCAGGTTTAAGCAACACATCAGCACCAAATCTCCAGGTTGCTGTTCATAAAATTGTTAAATGCAGCATTTGTACTTTTCAGCGTGCTGACTAATAGGGTCTCATTCTTTTGAAAGTGAAACAGTGAGGAATAAATGTTCGAGCGAGCGAGTGAGAGTTCGCAGCAGCTAAAAATGTTACATTCGTCTTAGGCAACACATGTAATCATAGAGTTAGAGACGCATTATAAATGGATTTTTAGGTTGTTTTTGTTTTTCTCAAAAACAAACGGCACTTTATGGTCCTAGAAAGAAGATGCTTTTTGATGGGACTTCTTTGTGTATACCATCTTTGACAAACGGTTGATTAGTTATGAAAGGGGGCGGAGCTAAAGTGAGTAAGGGGGAAAACCATGAGCTCTGTGTGTGTGTGTGTGTGTGTGTGTGTGTGT
>JAQLOL010000026.1:8173905-8184885 GCA_029783665.1 Naso thynnoides | reverse complement strand
TATCTTTGGTCATCATCTGACCTTTCTCTGGCGTCATCCTTGGGTCAAATTTTCAATTTCTCCAATATGCTGGTTTGCATCCAAATAACTGCCAAACTGCATTACCATCAGCTTTATCTGTACTTCACTATTAGAGTTCATTGGCTAAGTTAACATGGTAGTACACTATATTAAGACAGTGAACATGACAAATGTCGTACCAGCTTAACATTCAGCATGTTAGCATTTACGTCTTAACCATGTTAGCATGGTAATGTAATGTTAGCATTTGGCTAAAGCACAACTGTACCAAAGTAAAACCCCACAGAGCCGCTAGCACAGCCAGTCTTAGTCTTGCTATACAACAATTGATTAAAATTGTTGAGTGCACTTGTCTATGACAAACGTGCTCTCAGTAGCATTTTAGAATCTTTCCAATTGTTTTGGCTTTTACAGTCAGTTACCTTCACTGTTTTACTTCAGTTACTGCTCTCGATATTGTTGTTTCCAGTCAAAAAGGCAGCTATTTCATTGTAAAAATGTCTGATAAATACATTACACACTCAAAGCTTAGGATCGAATGGTTTACAAGAAAAAACAAGATGGTAATCTTAGGTAGCATTTTGCAACTGAAGAGAGCTGATGGAAACTACAACAGAGGTAAAAGGATTCTGACACTTGGAATTAGATTAACCCTTGCAACTTTATGAGGTGATTATCAGTGTTGTGTATACGGTTTGTTGAGCTGCCGACAAAGGGCCAGAAAATGCAGGTTAATGTTTACTCTGTTTCCCATGTGTCCACTAGATAAAGATGTACACATGCACAAACACACATATCTGTAATCAAAATAAATTTGACCACAGTATAATCTATTTATGTTGTGTCCTCTCTGTTTGGCTGTGTGGTCAAGCTCAGAGTTGGGAAAGTGTGTCGAAAAGCTGTCAACGCAGGTGAACAAGTTAGGGTCTTCTGTATGTTTTAAAGACAGTGTGACTATCAATGGAGGTGCGATTACTTAGGTTGATAAGTTTGATCAAAATAAGACACACGTGACTGAGTGAAAAAAAAGGAATGAGCCAGCTTATCTGGTACTAAATCTGCTCTCAGATGACAGGTTTCTCACACAGAGCCATTTCAGTCAGGATGTGGAATAGTAGGTGTTAAAAAATAATGATTCATCCATCCATCATCATCAGAACCATACGTGCACTCTGACCTCAGAAATCTGCTTTGAATCCAAACAGAGGCAAATTCATGTACACATGAACTCACAGCTAGGTCCAAACAGTAACTTGTACACAACATACTTTATTGCTTTACATCACGTTTTTATAGCTCAGTGTCTTTTACCAGTCTCTTCTCCGCCACTGTTTCTGCTGACGGAAGTTATTTTCTGAGCGGGTCCTCTGCCGCAAATCCAGTTTGTCTCGAACTGCACAACATCCTGGGGCCTCTGTCCATGTAAACAATGCAGTAAACTGCTGGTCAACAGACTTTACAGTGTGGTCTGGAGGTCCAGCTGCCACAGTCTGCCAGTCTCCTAGCAGACCGCAGCTCTGATTAAAAGGCCTGTTTAACTGCTAATCACTACCCCAACAACCATTCATCCTCAATGCTGCAAAAGCACTTTCTATAAACCTCCTGTTTACCAATTCAAAACCACCGGCTCTGTTTGCTGCCCAGTACATCTGCCTCTGAACTTCAGAGATTGGTTTTTGAATCAGTAAGGGCATCTTCAGTTTTCTGTGTTTTTCTCACACTGAGTCTAGCATGGTGCGATTACAAATCTCAGTACATCCAAGCTGCCTGAAGCTGCATCAAATACAGGAAACTGATGACTTATAAGTAATCTGTGGTAAGGTGCTAGGTTATGAGAAAATTATCAAATTATTCACCACAGGTGCTGAGACAATACAAAAATCTTAAATGCAGCAAGAGTGCTTGTTATCTATATGAGAAGCCTTGAAACATCAAAAGGCTTCAGAAAGTTATTTCTGCATTATACAGCTTATATCTACAGCTGTTGAGAAGTTCTTCACTATCTCACTGCATTAAACATACCGCACTAATAGACTAAACACGTTAGAGTGAACTCTATATAAGGCTGCCATGTTGTATTCAGGGTAAAAAAAAAAGAAAAAAAAAAAAGGTCTTAACACAAAGTCAATGAGGCTCATCAATCTAAACATTAAGAAACTGCAGAACAATTTTAAGCAAATTGTCCGTGCTTTAACAGTGATTGTTTTACAGTTAAAATAATCACAGCCATATGCTGTTCTCAAGCTGCCTTGCTGGTACAAGTCATGATAAAGGGGATAAACCTGAGACCTCTGGTGACAGATAAAAAATGGAATGTTGTGTGAAGTTCGGCTCAATACATATGTAAATATTATGATACATTACATAAATACATAATCAAAACATAAATATCAGTAACCATACTTTGTAACCACATAGGCCTAACTTCTTATTAGGTTAGTTTCAAAGACAAACTACACAGGACTTCCTAGTCTTAGGGAAATATTCTCCACTTCACTTCATAAAAGTACATTTCAAGCAAGTGAAAAATTATAGTACTCATAGTACACACATCTATTTACAGTCATGACTTTCCTGATGCACTGTGATATTGACTGATGGTTCTACCATGTATAACTACACTGTATAGTGGTGTGTGACCAGTAACTTATAAACAAACAAACAAACAAAAAACCTACCACAGTGGACAATGTCAAATTAAAGGTGGTGGTGCCCTCTGGTGGGGGTTTTTTTCAAGGTGATGGTAATTTTTGCAAGGGCTGTAATGTGAGTCAGTGGTCTCCATGTCATAAATAACTTTCAGTTTCATGAGGCCCATCTGGAACTTATTTCTGTAAATTTGTTTGTAATGTTACTTTGATACTGTTTATGTGTATATAATATTTTGCCCACCCATTTGCAAATGAGGAGGACAAAATATTAAAATATTTGCACAGAGAGACAATATTATGTACTGAACTGCTCAGACACCATCTCAGTCTACACTAAACGGTAAAAGCTTCACAAAGGCAGCATGTGGTGCACAATCACAGTATCGGACTGCATGAATGGGAATCTCATTTGTGTGTAGTCCAGTTTAAAAAAGACTGATTTGAAAAAACACTTTAGCACAATGATTTGAATAAGGACTCTTTTAATAAAACAACACGGTCCACTGAACAAAAAGAAAAATAAAATCTATTTAACAAACACTTTCTTATGCGCATTGCTTTGAGTCTCACAGGACATTACCAGTTGAACCAACAACCTGGGCCCTGTTATAACACTGTTTTAACAGCTCACGTTCAAGGAACAAATTGTTTTCACCAAGTAGAATAGTATATATAGTGAACACTAAGTGACGTTATATGGTTGGGGGGCATTACAGTCAGTCACTGCAACCTCAGTTGGCTTGGCTGAGGCTGGCCAGTCTCTGTCTGATGAGCTGGTTCTCCTCTAGCACCTTGGAGATGGTCCTAAGAACAGCAAGCTTGGCCTATCCGGGACAGGGGATCCATTGCCAGAAAATAAAGAGGGAAAAGAAGAGCTCGCTAGTGTGGTTCGTGGGTACATAAGATACAGTGTGTGTCTGCATGGTGAATCAGGAGGAGCAGACTCAGTGGTTTTATCAATAGGACTTTTCACAAAAAAAAAAAAAAAACAATCTGATGGTCATAGTAGCAAAAGAACAAAAAATACTGTAACATTAACTACTGCTCAGTTCTGCTTAAGTGTCTCCATGAGCCATGACAGTGCAAAATTGAATTCTGCCATTGTTAATAATACAATTTATGACATTGCTTTACCTACTGGAACATGTCAAAATGTCTACTATGAAAATGGTCCGCGTTACCAAACTTCTTACTGGAACAGAACACTCACCCACTTTAACTTAACTGGTTACGGTTTGCATATCTATGAACATTTTCAATAAACAAGCAAATATCACATACACCATATGTCATCTGTCAAAGTCCATGAGTGGGCTCTCACTATTTTATTGGCCACGACTGGTATTGTAGTTTCACTTGAGGTGATTATGTTAACTTCAAAAATTGTTGCAATATAGACTGTAATGTAGCTGAGGATATACTGAGTGTCTATAATAACACTTATGTTTGTCTTAATGAGCGAGAGGCACAGTCAACTGCTTTTCTGTTTTTTGTCATCTACACACTTATAATCTCCATAGTAACATTGTTACATAAACTTACATACACTTATGACTTAGATTTCAATGTACAGCTGTCAAATGGAAAATTACATGTTTCAAAATGTTACCATGTTTGCTTTCTTATTTCTCATTGAGTTAAACCTTGAGTGTACTGATTCTCTCTTTTTCGACTTCTTTGTTGGTCTTCACATAATGTAAACTTTGCCTTGGTCCTACCTTTTCATTCTCGTTCACTGCTTTGCTGATGGATCTTTGGGAGAAAACAAAAACATCTCCAGCAACAGGGTCAGAACTAGTGCCAGCAACTGCGTCAAAGAAAATGAACGTGAGTATGACAGTTACAGTGAAGTCTACCTACAATACTATATAACAGCTTATTTAGGCTTAGTTTTGCCAATTTAAATTAAGCAGGTTTGTGTTTAATTTAAAATTAATTACAGGGTTGTTGTTTTTTTGCACAATACAACCACAAAAAACATTCAGCTGAATAAACACTTGTGGCAAATTAAAAAATAAATAATCATGTTAAATAATGTCTTCTAAAAGTAGTTTTGCGGTATGAGCACAGTACAGAATGACAGTGGTTCTGGGTTTTGCACCTTTAAGCTCGAGATCCATAACATTACATATGACCCCTCATCACAGGTCATGGCCTTCGTGTAAACATTAGCTGGATAGTTAAGACCAGTCCAACTATTTTTTCCCCTTTTTTTTAAAATAATAATAATAATAATTTAAGGTTATTCATTTATAGTATTTGTTACAGAAACTGTAGCCTACACATTGAAAATCACTGTGAATGCTACAGTGGTAACTGAAAGGCTAACTGATAACATTTTTTAATAACTGCCAGTTTGGGAACAGTTGAAAAGCACTGCTTCAATAGTGTAACTTATATTTCACTGACTGTGTAACTTGACGTACACCCAAGATAAGCTAGTGCAAATTTTGCTGGATTTATTCATGTATGTATTTGCTCTGGACCACAATTAACCTTACTGCTAGTCAACTGGCTAGCATCACCACTAACTGAAATAGCAGGTTAGCTAACGTTAGCTAACTTACATGAACTTGTTTTAGGTACCGTTAACATTGTGACATTACCAGCAGCTTCACACTGTTCTCCTCCTCTGCTCACAGTCGTCTCAGGTTTTCTTGCAGCACTTTCCACCATTAATTCTTTTGTTGTTTTGTCTTCCGGTGTCACCTTCTTGTTGAACTTCGGTAATTTGACTTTTAAAATAAGTGGGTTTTTTTCTTTTCTGACAATAGTGTTACCCCGCTTGTTCCCGCGCTTGCCTCTCTGGCCCTGACAGCGGGGCTCAGGCTCGGTCTGCTGCTCTGGTTGTGCTTCATCTCTTTGACTGGAGCACGGCTGTGAGCTAAACCATGGTACATAAGCAGTCCTAACTGGGAACATCTTTTCTTACTGAACTCTAACGTTACATTAGAGGTTGACGAGAACACTCTGTCTTTGGCCAACTGTACAGATTGAGCTTTTATGCTGTGGTTTCAAACTGTGCTTGTAGTGCTGATGACAGCCAGCAGGTGGCAGTATTGTACGGCGTGCTAGATGTGGGTAAGCCTGACACTATCTCAAAACGCCAATTTTCTTTTAAAAATAAATATTTACTTGTGTAAATTAAGCCATATCTGAAAAGCTGCATTTATCTTGATAGGCTAAGAAACCTCACCAGCTCTCTAATGAAGTGGAGGAGGCATTCTTAAACGTTCAGGAGTAAAAGTATTAGTAGCAAAATGTAACTGGAGTGAAATAAATTGCATCAATTAGCGTCATTCTATTGGATTATTTTTCCCGATGCATTAAATTGTACCAAGAATTGTGGTTGGTAAGGTGGAGCCAATTTTTAACACTTTTATCTACAACAATGTAATCGTTAAAAAGTGAGTCACATTTTAATCATTTTTGTGCATCAAATCAGCATTTGTTGCATAACTAGTAACTATAACTATATGTAGCACAACAAAAAGTACAGTGGTTTGCTCTGATTTTCAGTACTGAGTATTTCTAAAACAGTGAGTTTATTCTGCTTGGAAGATCTTCCAGTTGTAATAAGATTTTAATAATCTGAGGATTCTGCCTTTTTTTTTTTTTCCAAGATATTTGGGGGGGGTTTGGGCCTTTATTCCTTGGATAGGACAGCTGAAGAACAGGAGAGAGAAAGTGGGAATGACATGCGGCAAAAGGCCACCGGTGGAATTGAACGTGTGGTCACTGCGGTGAGGACACAGCCTCTGTATATGGGGCACCTGCTCTACCACCTGGGCCACTGGACGCCCCGGATATGGCCTTTTACGTGGAATTCTGCTTACAGGCGTGTTGAGGTTGTCCAATCTGTCAGTGGCTTTATAAAGCGCATTTTGTTGCCCCCAAACAGGCTTTTTTTTTTAGACTAGAAAAGGTTTTGTTGGGACAAAAGCTAGGGGGTTTAGGTAAGCGAAATAGCACTCACAGAGGCCTGAAATAAGCCTCAGCCTATAAATACCTCTGACCTGATTCAACTTCACCTACCAAAAAAGGTTCTGTCACACAACAATGGCATCAGGTGTGAGATTTACTAGAAAACATTCAGGGCGCAAATCAATTAACGCGGACCTTAATCCTTGTAAATCAACATTGGGCGTATAATTCTTCCTCACAGCTGTTTTATTCGTTCAACATCTCACATTACAAATACTTCAAATGTATGCATACAGATACAAACAGTTGGCAGCAAATGAATATATGACATTAGATCTTTGTTTTTACTTCAATACTACAAACCAACTATAAAAACTGACTTCTGTATTGTAGCGTAAATTAATCAGGAAGAAAATATAAAAATCGGAACTTACGTATAAATGTGAAATGACTTAATAAAAATCAAAATGATATCAGGTAAAAAAAAAAAAAAAAAAAAGTTAATAAATATAACCTTCCCAGCATACAATTAAAAACTATTGAAATTTTGCAATCAAGTAATACTAAACAGACATAATCAATATTCTTTTCATCTGAAAATGTGGAGCACAATACAGCAATTAGAAAAACTAGACACATCAACGAGTTTAACACATCACCCCAAAAATATAACAAAAATCTGATCAAAATGATAGTTATACATTTCAATTGAAAATATAGCAAATGCTTAATACATTATCGACCTAGTATATACAATGTTTTCAATCACAGTAGCATGGTAGTAGCAAAATAAGTAAATAAGCACAAAACTAATGTTTAAAAATAAATTCAGGTATAAATTATTATTTTTTTTCTTGCAGACATCAGCATGAAGAATAGGAAACAAATAATGTAAATGACTGCATGGTTTATATGGGTTAAATGACTTACACTGCGGAGACTCGTTTCTGGAAAGAATAAGTATTGCACATAATGGCTCAAAGTTAACTTGCAACATTAAATCACATTCAGGTTATGTCCCAAAGCATGCCACATCACAAAGGGGGTCAAGTGATCAAGTCTCCTCACCTATGTCCTACTGAGTGTCCTCTACATTACAAAACGCATCCAAAGTGTTGTCACTGTGTAGATTGCATAAACATCATGTCTGTGTAAGGAAGGCAGACTCCATCATGTAAAGAGAGGCTACAAGAGAGGTGATCTCGAAGAGATAAGTAAAAGAACGTTAAAAAGGAAAAAGGAGATCTAGTGCATTACATTAGGTCCTGCATTAACACTAGCCATGTTATTTCTGTATTATATTATGCATGCCAAGAATAAGTAGAACTTACAGGCAGTCCCAGAAAGAGGATCTAAATATTCAAACAGCTGATAGCCACTCCGGTGATAGAAGGGAAGTTTTCACATTGACCAAAGCCAAAACATTTACCCTATTGATAATCTTATTGACTATAGATAGGAGAGACATGTCAGAATATATTTTTCAAGACTATCAAAATCTGTTTAGAAAGGTCTTGTCATGCCTTAGGATCCTGTATTTATGTTTATAATGACAGAGGAGAATCCATATAAGACTGGCTAATGAAAGCCTTTTTTTTTTTTTTATCTACAGAATCACACCAATGCACCAGACAATTTTCAGATTTACCAGCACTTAAATATATAAAAGCTAATTGAAAATTATATTAATATCATTCATTTTCTTTTTTAAATTAAGTTTACCATAAATGCAGATCTCTTAGTAACAAAGGTACAAAATTATTTTTCACCAAGTGAAAAAAATGAGGTATTGCAAAAGGAGTTCTCCCATCTGTGAAAAATGTGCCTAAAATGACTATTGAAAAAAATATTTAGAAAAGTAGTGCATAATAAATGTATATATGTTCATGACAAAATAATCAGCTATAAAACACTGTACAAAAATCAGCAGGCCATGTATAAAATAATATCTTTATCTCTGTGACAGCAAATTCTAGCTACTACCATATCCAACCACAACACTTGTGATAGAAGCTCCAGTCATGGTAGAGCGTGCAGTGGTATACCATGAGGACAGCTCAGGGAGACTGGACTGTGCATTCCCATTTGTTTGTACTACATTAGCATGTTAGCTTCCAGTGCTAATATCCCTGACAATATAAAGTGAGCAAATACTACTGCCAATACCTGAGCCCTGAGGGCTGTGTCTTTATTAGCCGCACCCACAAACCGAAACTCCAGACATCTCCAACCTTTTTCCTCAGCCGTATGACGAGAGGACGCATTATCCTGAAAACCCTCAGATCGACATCTGCTTTTGATGACGTGTTTTAGGCCAATCTTTGGTTTGCCCTTTCTGGTTACAAAGTGTCGACTTTTAAACCAAGACCTAAAAACTCATGCCAGCGATCTAAACACGTGTGCCAGACTGAGGGGACATTTTGTTTTATGACGTGGCCTGATGCTATACACCGAGCTTCTTGGAAAACTTAAATCGCCCGACCATCTGAAACGGTGTTCCTCCTCTTTTCAACCCAACCATTTGCACTCAACCTTTGGTAAATGGTACAGTTGTTCTCTAATCCTGCAAGCAAAAATTAACAAAATGCACCCTTCTTAAACTCAACTTCCATAGTTAGTATACTGGTTTAGGTATGATGAACCTCACTTAAATTTTATGTTACTCTTGACAACAAATGTAAGCAGCTTTGCCAGCTAACACGAAAAGAAAGTACAGTCAAGTCAGAAAACATCTAAATCCAAATCTAATGCATCCATATGCTCATGCACACTTAAAGTCAAAACATAAATGGGATTTCACTCTCTTCTTAGCATTTACTTCTTTTAGAAGGCCGAATCAGAAATAAAATAAAATTAAAAAATAAATTAAGTTGTTTTGTTGTTGTTGTTTTTTTTTTAACTTAAAAGAAAAGTGCATTTATTTTTCATATCGTAGCCCGTACCCCTTCCCTAACTACCCCTTTCTCTCAGTCCCTCCCCGATCCTGGTTCATCACCCTCCCTTGCCCTCTCGCCTCAGTTCCAGCGAAAGGAGATGTGTCGTGGTCGGTCCCCTCCCTCCTTCACCAGCGGCTTGTGGAACTCGCGGCCAGCCCGGGAGTGGATGGCTGCCCAGCAATACTCACAGTAGTACTGCAGACAGGTCACGTTGGCGCAGAAGAAAGGAGCGAACTTCCCCCCACAGCGGGTGCCCTGGCACTCATCGCACAGCTGGTCGTCCAGGACATATGGCTTCACTTCCACCTGAGAGAGAGAGAGAGAAAATGGATGACAGGAAAACTGGGTTAAAATGGAGGGGGAGAAAAACTTGATTGCATGCACTGCGGCATGGAATTAATATTTCATGAACATCCTCTCTTTCAATTTTAAGACCTGCTTACATCACATGGACTCACCCGTTTATCAATCTCCCCGTGCTGCAGTTGAACAAATCGGGCACTAATGGCTGCAATGTAGCTTTGCTGATTGGAGAAGGCTACTCGCCCCGCCCCTTTTGGATACTTCAGTTCAGGGTCTGTGTCAATCCCAGCATAACACACTCCTCCGTACAGACGGTCCATGATCATGGCAAGCTCCACTGGAACAGTCATACACAAGGCGATGTTTATGGAATCGAAACAACTGCAGCCTAAAGAATGCTTTATATTTAGAGGTCACACTAACACACACCTGCACGTAGGGGACGAGGGACACCTCCTACAAAGATTGTTTTCCTCGGGTCCAATGGCTGAGAGCCATCCATTACAAAGTCACTGTCATTCAGGTTCCAAGGCCGGATCTGGACCTAAACAAAAAAACAAACAACCAAAAAAAACCCATTAATTTCCTCTCAATTAGGCTCTACTCCTCTGTGAGAAAGTTATATTTTGGATTGTGAAAATGAAAGCGGCTAGCTGTGTATATAATATGGATTGAAACATTTCTTTGGTTTTCTACTTGTAAGGCAAGATGGATCGCATGCATGCAGCAGCTACACAGAATAACAAACTCACAGGCTTGTCTTTGATGGTGGGACTGGAGACACACAGGTACAGCTTGCCATCCTCCTGAATGCAGGCATCGATCAGGGCCTGAACGGAGCTTTCATCTTGAAACAGCAGGAATGCATATCCTGGAAAGGTTGTATGTAGGGATAAATGAGCACACTCATCACAGTGCTGCAGAGTCAACGTGCTGGTTAGAAACATTGTGTTTAAAGGGTTTGACTCTAGGGATGCAAGCGACTACTTAGTTTAACCTTTATACGCCCACTTCCTCACTAGTCGGCACCAGAAATACTAGTTGGTTAGTAATGTAGAACGCCGGTTAACGTTATGCAGCCAGCCTCCACTGCCCCTCCCTCCTCCTGCCCACTCCAGCAGCTGGAAAAGCAAAACTTAAACTGG
>JAQLOL010000026.1:8157085-8158726 GCA_029783665.1 Naso thynnoides | reverse complement strand
CTAACATCTCAGCTGCTGCTCCACAACACGCACTGGAAGAGGCCTGCCGAAGATCCTACTAGTCACAGCACACACACTAAAACAACTACATTAGGATGAGCTCAGAAAACCTGCTAATATATCATCCTCCATTGAAATGCAAGTTTTTAACCATGACTGCAGATGAAAAAAATGCAATGGACTGCGATACATTCGACTACACGCTCTTTAACATGAAAAATGAAAACACTACAGAGGCTGGCTCCTGTACGTACAAGCAAGTTAATTCAGGGGTTTTTCTACTAGCGATGAGAGCCCGACCAATATGCTGGTTTGCCGATATTATCGTCTGATATTGGCAAATATAAGCTGCGCTGAGCTGCCACTCACAACTGTTTTTTTTTACAGCAGTGAGTAAGCAGCTGTGTCACTAAAAACTAAAAAAAAAAAAGTCGGCAGTCAACTGTGACTGAATGATTCAAAATTACTTTTTAAAAAATAAATCTAGGGTTGAAAATTAGCATCATCTCTTACTGAAAGTGAAAAAGTGAAAACCTCATTGCTGCTAACCTATCGGCTTAATAGGGTTAGTATGAGTGCTAATACAGTTCCTGCATACTAGTACACTGGACATAAGACAGCAAACAATGCCAGGCACAAAGCGTGTGCATGTCTGTCTCTGTGTGTTTGTTTTCAATACAGAACTTAGCACTCACCAGATGCCAGTTCTTATTGTTTTTTCCTTCCAGTCTTTTTTTTTTTCATTTTTCTCCTCTCCTCTCTGTATTTTCGGTAAACAAAGTATATTTTCCCTCCAGTACATTAAGCAGTCAATGAGGAGAGATTAATTAGTACAGCTTGGTAATTGCTGTGCAGCAGATTAAAGTGAAGTTAGAGGCTCTTTATATCCCAAACCTCAAATTTTTAACTCGGAGCTCTCCTCCTGCCAGTAAAGGGCTCTGGATCAGAGCAGAATCCGGGTGTGTCTCTGGGTGTTTATTCCTTCAGAAGCTCTGGTCTGCCCTTGGCTCTCTCCTTCAGAGCTCCCCGTGTCCCTGCAGCTGTCTGCCAGCATCTTTACCTCAGCTCCGCCCAGTCCCCGAGCGCTCCGCAAAGCCCCGCAAAACGAATTTGAACTTTCATTCAGAATTCAAATGTCAGCTTTACGAATGAAGTTCCACAGCATTACACAATCCTATTTGGAACAGAAATTGTGGATAGGGATGGGAATCGCTCAGATTTTACGGACACCAATGCCATTATCTCCTCTACTTAGCGGTCTGACCCTTTATCAATTCCTGAACAGTTTTCTGTGTGGAAAAAAGTTGGCCTACACACATTCTCAGTGGCAGTTTACATGGCGCAAGGTTTTGAACTCTAGTTCCAGAATGTAATCTTTTAAAACCGGAACCTTCTTTTCAGCAGTGTAAACTGGCAAAACGGAAAGCCTGTGAGAGTGGTGACTAAGAGTGCACTCACAACCGTGCCTCAGCATGTTTGACCCCCAAAGTCCAATTTGTTCAACTAGTTTAAGTGCTCTGTACCGCACCCAAGCACAGCACGTTTTGTCAGCTTTGTTGGCCCTGGCACGGTTGGAAGAGGTGGGCTTCAGCACCGTACGGATGCACAAGCACAGGCACAGAGCGCCGCCAACATCGCTGT
>JAQLOL010000026.1:8147085-8152085 GCA_029783665.1 Naso thynnoides | reverse complement strand
AAGGGCACTTGAAAACCTGGGAGAGGAAAAAGCTAGGGCCAGCCATGACTAACGTTAACGTTAAACCAATCGCATCCCCATAACGTTACTTTCTTTAAACGTTGGCTTTTGATTTAACGCCAGTCTAATAAACACAACATCACTCACGTTCACTTTCTCCAAGGCGACGTCCGAGAGGTTTGCGTTGACTTTACCGGTGAGAGGAGCCGTTAATAGTCGGTAAAAAATCCGTTATTTCAATTGTAAAGCTTGGAGTAGTCGGAGTTACTGTTTTTTCGCTCCTGACTATCTCCCCTCTCCCTTTCTCGTTGACTGTTCCTGCTTCCCCTATCCACATCCAGCATTCCAATATGGCTGCTGCAGGGAGCGACGGGGAGAGAGAGAGAGAGAGAGAGAGAGAGAGAGAGAGAGAGAGAGCGCTGCCCTATGAGAAAAGCGTAGCCGCAGGCTCAGCAAACAGCAACCCATGAATGAATGAATGTGTAGATTCTTTACTATTGGGCAAATAAACTATAGTAAGAGAACTACTGTTCTGCGTAGTAGCATAATACTATCCACTTTATTTTATTTTAATTAACTAAACAGCTTTACTCAGGTAAAAGTAGCAACACAGTGAAGAAATAGCCTATGAAAAAATATAGGCTAAATGTAATACAATTTTACTCAAACATACAAATATAAAACAAAGTCATACAGTACTTACGTATTCTACTGTAATTTTATCTCTGCTATTTTTATTCAAATTATTTAAGTACTATGCTCTAGTAGCTTATAATCTTTAGACAGGCTATATTGTACTTAACTCGAGCATTTCCATTTCATCCAACTTTACACTTTCACTTCATTACATCCTGTATTGGCATACTGTAGCCTACCTTTTATTTAGGCTACCGTCATTTGATTAAGCTAGGCGTTATACTGACACTTTGTTTTTGTAAATAAAGGTTTTACTTTGAAAATGTATGATCAGTTTATATAAATATGATCCATTAATACAGATCAAACTATCAAAAGATGGCTATGTGAGGTAGATTATTAGCTCATTTTTGACCTATGGCAATGTTGGCTTATTTTAATGGTTTAAATAGTGCTGAACAGCTTGTGAGCGCCAGGTACCATCCTGCCATCTCATATAGTTTATATCGGCTAGTATGTTCTTCTATACAGACTAAATGACGACATCTAGCGGTCGCTACTTGTTATTGCAGCATATTTCTAGATTTATTTGATTTTCTTCTTCCTGTCGTTTTAGTGTTTCCTTATTTTTTTCAGCTAGTAACGTTTTGAATGGATTTGGTTTTGGTCTTGGTGTCTCTGAGCAGATGTTTTGAAAAGTTCACACGGTAGTTATAGGCTTCTTTAAAAATAACATTATTTTAAAAAGCTTTTCATCGTTCTAAAAATGCCAGCAGTTTAATGAACTTCTGATTAGCAGCGTAATCATGGTAATCTCTTACACTAAACGACAATGGTGTGATTGATAATATAGCCTATTGGAATTAGTTCTAAATCAATCTGGACAACGCATAATGTGCCGTGACCCGGATTCGAACCGGGGTTGCTGCGGCCACAACGCAGAGTACTAACCACTATACGATCACGGCTGGCCTTCTCATGGTGAGTGACACGAGTATATTAATTAGCCTACATAATAATGAATTGAATGACAACTTACCAGTGTGTTTTAAGTGCTAGTTCAAAGGTGATAAGACTCAGTGCGAACTTCATTCATGGTTCATTATGTAGCCTACACCATTCTTCTTCTTCTTCTTCTTAACAACAACAACAACAACAACAACAACAATAATAATAGTAATAAATGGGCCCTGGTCACGTAATAAATTTTAGGAAGTCCAGCTTTTGTTGACACTTTTTAACCGTCTTTTATGGGCTATTAATAAGCCTACACTCGTTGATATCATAGGGATTAACCTACAAGGGTAGCAACTTGTCAGCAGGCTAAAAAAAATTCAACGACACTACAAACAAACGTCCTTCCAAATGACCATCATCCCTAAGACAGTTACAAAAACTAGCCTAATCATATTTAATACATGTATGGATTTAGTGTAAGGCTCATAAAGTGACACATAACGGTTTCAGCACTGAAGTCTGATTATCTTATTAACGGCTGGACGATGCAGACACCGCTGTGTCTTCATCTGGAAAAGATGCCGTGACCCGGATTCGAACCGGGGTTGCTGCGGCCACAACGCAGAGTACTAACCACTATACGATCACGGCTGATAGTATGGCTGTCCTCTTTATGATAACTATCGTCAAGGCTCAGGGAATTGATGAAGCATCTTTAATTTGTAGGTTTCAATTGATGTAGTTATCTGCAAATACTCTGTATTTTCAATTACGTAGCCTATTATATTATTATATCTTTTTCTAGGCTACATTAAACCACGTTTTATATGCATTTTAATGTACATGTAACTTATAATGGGGCTAGGGTAAAAGTTGTGTGATGGCTCGGCATGGCATTTACAGCCTTGACAGGCATATAAAAGCCACTTTACACTAAAGATTCACGACAAGACGGCTTGAAACTCGCAACTGCTTGCAATGAGCTGCACTGTGAAAACATGTCAGAGAGGGAACTGGAGCTGAATCAGCGGTCTGTCCAGTATCCACTGAATGTCATAGCGGGCCCCTACCACCAGGGGCGCTGAAGCTCAGTGGTAGGGGCCAGCTGCTCAGCGGTCCGTGGCGTGGTCCCTGTGGTCTGGACCAAACACAAGCCTGATCTACGGTAGCGGCATCTGTCACGTGTTAGGCAACAACATCAGAGGTCTCGTGCCGTTTGTTTTCTTTGTAAATGGTTGAGGTTGTGCTTTCATATGCCCATGAAAATAAAAAGATTGATTCTTAAGTATGTTGAACCCTGTAGAAGTTGTCAGTAGGATGTGGGCAATCGATAAGCCCTTCGCCCTTTCCTGCGGAGAACTCGTTGCCGAATTCAGGCTAATGAATTCTAACTTTATTCTTTCAACTATATACAAAATTTCACGAAGATTAATACTACAATGACATAAAATCTCGAATCGAATCTTTACTTGCATCTTTTATCTTTATTTTCAGCAGGTGTTGTGATACCGCAGGATCGTTAAACTACAAAGCGGATGAGGGCCGCATTAAAAATAAAAATAAATCAATCAATCATAAACACGGACCACAGAGCTTCAGCGCCCCTCGTGGTAGCGACCAGTCATGACATTCAGCGACAGTGGTCCGCTGCTGGGGCTACAACCCCTGCATATAAAGTGCCGTGACCCGGATTCGAACCGGGGTTGCTGCGGCCACAACGCAGAGTACTAACCACTATACGATCACGGCTGATGGCAAGATTGTCGTCTTTATGTAAACTATGCTTTAATTGATGTAGTTTCTTTATCTTTATATTTTGCATTTTCAATTACATAGCCTATTATCATAATATCTTTTTCTACATCAAGCTACTATTTATGTGCATTCTAATCTACATTTCACTTATAATTGGACTAAGGTTAAAAATTGTATGATGGCTTTAGCATACAGCCTTGACAGGTAGCCTAGGCAACCAAGGTGGTGGTATTCTACTGTATTATGTACAGGACAATGCCCGACGAGGAGTCTCATCATCAGGAACTAATGGACTCCGGCAGAGTCCATTAATTCTTGATAACTGGAATTCCTGAGTGGACGGTTCACCCTCCACCTTGTCCATTAATTTGCTGATAACTGAACACCTCCAAGGGCATTATCCCGCATACACATGGTCATTTGCTAAAGAAATAAACATTAAAACCTTTTATTTATATTCAATGCACTTTGCAATTGAAAACTAAATTTTTTACAAGTCACAACTGCGTTTCCCTGGCAGCGCCTGAGGGTCTGACTCAGGGCTGTAACCAGGGTTTAGAACTCAGGAGCAAAACTGCAAAAATGAAACCTACAAACACAACCAAAGCTATACACAACACACAAAAAACTCACTTTCAGTCATTAAGATGCATACAGAGGAACCTGGCTTGTTACTCTCTTATAGGCCTAGTTTAATACTTCCTGCATGATATTCACTGACAGAAAACTGTGAAAATACTGTATATCACTGTGTGAGATGACGAGATGTCAAGTTAACAACAGTAATTCAGTTTGCATGAAGGTATTTTCAAAATATTATTTCAAAATTGGGTGTCACTTACTTATAATAGGCCTACAGACTGAGTCACCTACTGGAATTCTATTCTTTGAAAAGGCTTTTAACATTTTCCGAAATAAAAAAAAAATAAGAAATTGCCACTGACCCTCTGCAATTAGGCCAACTGATATAAGATTTAACACAGTGTTGTGCAGCTTTTTCACTCCTCGCTTATTTAACTGTAGCCAAAACCGAGAAATTCTGGAGACAGATGATACTTAGCTTCATTTTATATCAAACTCAGGGACAGCCGTATTTGACAGTAACTTTGTCAGCTGTCAGGAGGAGCTCCCTCTGTTATAAAGGGTAAATGTCATGATAGCAGGTTGACATTCACAGGATATGTTTGTTGTTGGTACACAAGGCAGCAGCGTGAATTTGACTGATGAGTTTCCTTTTCTTATTGAACACAAAGGGGAACAGTATCTGACAGTAAAATTGGCAGTGTTGCTGAATAATGCACGCACCTCTTAGGTTTCTTTGCAAACAACTTCAGGATCAAAAACTGTTTGCTGTTCAAATTTTGAGCTGTTCCGACTCAGCCCTGAGATTTTATACGT
Source organism: Naso thynnoides (assembly GCA_029783665.1). Classification (NCBI taxonomy): domain Eukaryota; kingdom Metazoa; phylum Chordata; class Actinopteri; order Acanthuriformes; family Acanthuridae; genus Naso; species Naso thynnoides. The sequence goes on along the minus strand of JAQLOL010000026.1, from coordinate 8,147,339 downwards.
ATAACGCTCACCTGGTCTGAAAGAGGGCTGCATGCAAATCTCTGCAAGGCCAAAATCAGTGTTGCGGAATAATGCATGCACCCTTAATGTTTCTTTCCTTACACTTTAAGATCAAAAGTTTGTATCATCAGATCATCCAGCTCATATTTTGGGCTGCTTTGATTTAATACTGAGAGGGGGGGGGGGGTTGCTATTCTTAACATGCAATAAACAACATATATCCATCTTTACTGTTAGTGTTCAAGTAAGCAAAT
>JAQLOL010000026.1:8107044-8147075 GCA_029783665.1 Naso thynnoides | reverse complement strand
CATCCCGCTCATCTATTGGGCTGCTTTGATTTAATACTGCGAGGGGGGGGGTTGCTATTCTTAACATGCAATAAACAACATATCTCCAACTTTACTTTTAGTGATCAATGAAGCAAAAAGTTTTGTGAGCACGTCTGCCTCATTTCGACTCACAGTATGAATAGGTTTACTAAGTCAGTGAACTCAGCTGAAGCAGCCTACATAGCAGATGCATTACAGCCATTATAGTTTTGCTGATCAAATAATTCATACCTTAGCACTCAGTGAGGACACTTCAAATCAAACTGAGATACAATTACGATGATATTATCAGCACATGCTTTATTCAATTGAACTGACAGACCGTATTTGACCCTTGAAAATCATCTTTCTACATATAAAAAAACACTGAGTTCGCCCTCAGAAATAAGCTGTATTTATAAGTCTGACAAAACAAAAACCACTCTGAATATTCATACGCTATCGGCATTAAATGCTTTCTCGGCCACCATGAAAAATAATGACCTTTTCCAACATTACACTGATGTAGACATCATTACCATGTCTGCATCCTTAAGTAGCGAGTTAAACAGCAAATATCATGTGAGATGATCACTCATGTGATATGAGAGGGGCAGAGCACATCTCACAGCAAGTGTGGTACAGTCCCCATCCTGTTGTGGTCAGAGGAAGAGACACCGAAGGACTCTGTTGTGTGTAAGATTTAGTTTTTTTAAATTAAATCAATTTATGATGGCAGTCAGATGATGCCAGTGCAGGTAGAGGTTTGTTAGCTTGATCAGATAAAGGCTAATTTGCAATATTGCTTCAAAAGCCAGATAAGAATGCCGTGACCCGGATTCGAACCGGGGTTGCTGCGGCCACAACGCAGAGTACTAACCACTACACGATCACGGCTTGTTTGCAGCAGGCTTCTTGGCCTATACCACCATGGCATCACAGAGAAATTTACTGGGTTATTATTCCTTTGCTGGTTTTGTACCTGTAAATCAAAAAAAATATAGATAGATCAGATATTGATATCACGATTTTGTTCACCAGGTATACAAAATTGTTTTGTTAACTGGATAAACAAAATTGTAATTGTGAAATAGCCCAATGCATTTTTCTGCATGACTGGTTTTCTTCCCTCTATTATGTGATAGGAAGGAGATAATGATAACTAAAAACAGCAACTTCTTAAGGCATGTCACGCCTCTCCCATTTATCTCAAACAATTTCCACAAGTGTTAGTCTCTTTAAATGAAAGCCAAACAAAACTGCTGTTAATTGGGATGTGTTGCGCGAGGCTAAATTTGAGGACTGTCTAAGACTGATAAATGGCCCACTGTTTTATTCAGCAAATAGCCTATGTTATTCTCTGCAACAGTTAAAACACAACTTCGAAATGCAGGATCTTTAAATTGAAAAATCAGATGTATATCAAATAATAAAAAATGTACATGTAAAGGCTGGACTCAAAACGTGGCAAGTCGGATTTGCCTCTGCAACATAATCTGCATGCAGCCACAGTTTCATTATCCATGTTTCTAATCTGCAACTAGATCGAGAATGCTCACATTTGAGTGTTAAGATCTGTAGGCTATGTGCACCCTATGTGTGAGAGGGTCCTGTTATGTGCCTGTCTAAATGTTACTCTTGTCAGTGTGTATTGGTGTGTGTTGTAATCTATGTGCCTCTGTTCCCAGGACAGTGTTGTGTAGAGTTATGTATGCATTTAGGTGGTCATATGTATTAATTTTGACACCATTTCCACTTTACAGCTGCATGTTTATGCTTCAGGACAGGTCAACATTTCTCTCAAAAAGCAAGCAGTGAAAAGACCGATTTACAGCATATATGTGGAAAAAGAAAAATCTTAAACTTGTGACATGAAAGTGTCATCATAACTAAGAAAAAATAGTTCTTTTATCCTCATCACTTTATATTTCAGGGTTAGTTTTAAAATGCAAATCCGGATTCATATACATTCTTATACATTTTATTTAAAAAAAGAATTGAGACATTCCGCGATTTATTGTTCTTTGCATACTATACTGCAGTACAACAAACACAAAGGAGATGGCGCCATGGTACGCTTTGTGCAGCTATAGCAACCATAAAAGAAAAGGCTTTTATTTTGAAATTCGGTATACAGGAAATCCAGCTGGACGTGGCGCTGAGCTCAGTTTGACAGACTCGCGGTAAACCGCAGTGTGTGTAAGTGAGAGAGTGAGTGTGTGTGAGTGTGTGTGTTTGTGTGTGTAGGGCTGTGTGAGTCTGAGGTGTGTGCATGTGTGTGTGTGTGCGTGTGTGCGTGTGTGCGTGTGTGTGTTTTTTTTTTTTTTATGTGGAGGTGTGCATAAGTCTGCAAGTGTGGTTTTTCAAATGTTGTAGGGGGTCAAAGGTCAGGATAGTTTCCTGCACTTTCACCTCCGGATGTCAGTGGCCTCTGGGTCTTCCTGCTCAGCCACCACTCCAGCCTCTGGACTCTGGCGGCGAGGTCCCTGGCTGCGATTGCGTGGATGAGTGTTGAAGCCTGCCTTACTGGCTTTCTCCTTGTCGCCCTGTCGCGGCGGGCGGGGGGGCTCCGGCTCGGGGTGGGAGGGCAAGGGGCGACGGTGGTGTTCGGCGGTGGAACCGGCGGGAGATGGAGCGAGGGAGGAGCACAGGCTCAGGCTGTCACACAAAGCCCCCCAGTTTTGCTCACACTGCAGCCGGACACTCCGTGTCAGCGCCTCCTTTACCTCCTCACCACAGCTAAGAAGAATATTCACCAGCTCCACATATGGACTGAACAGAGAGAGGAAGCTTGTTATTCAACATTCTGCAAGCCCAATACATTGAGGTGTATAACAGACTAGGTGTAAACTGGCATAAGAATCTATGAAAGGGGAACAATTAGGGATTAATATTCAAAAGATGCTCACGCACCCTTTAGGAAAGAGATCTTGGAAATGGATCATCTCCACCATGACAGCCACATTCTCCTTAGCGGCAGAGCACAAGTTGTGTTTGATGTAACATTCTCTCTGGAGCTGGAACACCATCTCTTTAATGGACACACACTTCCTGCTGATACAGCTGAACTTGTGCCGTAGCCCGTGCGCCATACATTTCAGAGCATCCTTGATAAAGGATTTTCCCTGCGTGAACACAGAGACAGAACTGTTGAGTAAACTCAGACAAAGTCTCCTGAAGTTGTTAAAACTCGAGAGCTCAAACATGAGCCAAAGAAAACACTCTGGCAAGTTGGTGCGTCATTTTTACTTCAGTGTAACTTACACATAATAGATTTTGGTATTTTGGAGATTGTGAGCACCTGTGTTTGCAGTGTTGGAGTGCATGTCTGGTTGCGTTGAAGCAAACTGTGTAGGTATATACCTCTAATACAGGATGGGATGGTGACATCTTGCATGAAAAGAAGTAAATCATCTTATTCTTCTGTGACAGTCTTCTGTATTTGTCTGCCACTGATGTAAATTCCTAGCATGATGTGACCCTATAGATATATTAAGATTGCAGTCAGGTCTGGCTTGGCAGGGCTTCAGCCTCCACTATGTATGAAAAGGGAGCTAACTGGGCTTCGAGCCAATTGGCTCATGACCCTTGGCCCTAACTGTACATGCACCGGCCCACTGAGAGGGAAGTGAACTTCCCAAGAGAGGAAAAGAGATTATGAGATGCGTGCATGTACGATCACATTTCTAGAAACACTGATACGTTTTGAGGTATGAAGACAGAAAAAGCACAAGTAAACAAATCTGTTCATGAATGATGAGGGTGGAGCAATGAACCGGTGAAAAGGAAAAGGAATGTTGCCTCTGGTTATATCATTTTTGCAAACACACAGACAGACCAGTTTAGTACCTGAGAGTCAAATTTGCCAGCGTTGTGCAGGAACGTCATGCAGATTTCCTGTAGCCCTCGTATCTCGCAGGAGTTATTCTCAAAGCATTCAAACACACCACAGCCAACATCCCCTGCACTCACCAGGCAGTGCTGGATCTCAGCTGGAAAGAGAGAACAGGTTAGGGGAGGGACCTTATCATCTGTTCACAGCAGAGACGGCAGCAGATTGTTACAGGCGTGTTGGCACTGAAGACCATACAGCTCGAAGGCACAACTCCACTTCAGCGCTGATTGCTGCGTGAATCACAAAGCTGATGTGGCATGTAGCTATTTCCACAGACACAGGCGGTCGTTCGCATGTTCATGACCTAGAGTCTAAGAGAGAAAAGGGGGATGCAGGGCGGGAGGCAGGAGGGGCGGGGGTTTGGAGGAGGGTAGTCTAATTTTCCAAGCTGAGGGGTTCCTGCAGACGAACACTTGGTGACAGATATTACTGTGTCATTCTGCACCACAATCCATCTGCACTGCCTAGCATTGAGACGGGATGGTGCATTGCAGATACAGCCTCGACTACTTGGAGGAAACACAAATGCAGTCATTTCTGTTGTCTGTCAACTAGTACATGTGCATCAACAAGTCTCACCTACTGCATTTGGAGATGAGCTGAGAGTGCACACTGAAATCACAATATTAAATAGGTGAATCATGAGCAACATTGAGGGGGAGGGGGTCCAACAGCAGCAATGCAGGGAAAAAAAACTAAGGAAATATGTAAGTATATGTCATGTGGATACATAATATCAGCTCCTGCACACCACTGGCTTGCTCTCAAGTGCCCTTTTCTCTTTACTGTAGCCATGAAAGACAGAAATAAAACAGATGACTAAAGATAGAAATTACCAAGAGAAAGTGAAGGTCTCTCTCTTAACCCCAAATTGCTGTCTGAGAGTCTGCGTTATGAGACATCTTACTAACATCAGGGAGCCTGTCACAGAAACGGCCGCTCACCCTGTGTGACATCGTCGGGAGGGTTTTATTCTTGAGTTAATATGGCAAATTGCAGGTTAGGTTGGGAGCCAACAGGCCGCATAGTGTTTCAATTTGGCTACGAAAACCCAAACTGTTGACCTACGTAAAACATAATTACACGCGCGATTTGTCCCGGAGCTGATAACTGATGCGCGCAGGGACTTTTTTTTTTTTTTTGCCTTCAGTCGGAAATGCGCACCGGTTGCGTAGAAGACCGCCTTGACCACAGCAAACAAATCACGCTTGTCAACAAAGAGCCTCTGTTGGGGGGGCTGGTGGTGGGGGGAGGGGGACGAGCCGCTGCGAGGTTTGTAGGCACAGAGTTGAACTTTAGTGCGCAGGAAAAGTGAGCCGCTGTCAGCAGTGCTTGTTTTGGCATCGCGGGAATGTGCTTGGATCGTACGAGCCTGGCCGCAACGTGCATTGAATTACACAGTGGTGTTACCAGGGTCTCTGCTGTGAAACCTGCATTGGAGTTTGTCCCTATTTTTTCGGCGTGGAGGCGATATAACAACTATGCTGTAATATTTTGACACAGGCTCACATGGTGGGTCGCAAGTCATGCTGTGTATGAGGTGAAAGAGCGGCCGCTCTAAACGGCAAGTTTCTGGGTAAAGGCAGCAGTCCAACGTGGTGTTAGTGCTGTGTGTTAAAAAGGCACATCACACGTGTTTTATGATGGCATTTAAGCAATATTTCCCAACAGGTTTAGTTCAATGAATAAACTTGCCTTCGGCGCTGACCAGCCACCCCACTACGATCATTACTGCTCGTATAACCTGCTTGAACACATCACCCAGCAGTCATTTGAAGGGACAAGCAAAAGCCAGATTTCTTCCAGAAAACCACTAAAAACTATCACCTAGAACTCGCGCACACCAGCGCGCACGCACACCTATATGCACTGCCGTATACATTACCTATTACCTTGTGCCATTCTATTAATAGTTTACCAACATATTGGATTTCTGTCTGAGAGTATTTACAAGATATCGTCTGTCCGAGTAATCGAAAAAGGGTCACTGGTGTGCACCGCAGCGCCGGGATTTAAGTTAAAAACATCGGATTGCTCATTTGTCCGGACGAGTCCCCAGCGTGGTTTAATTTGCAGCCACAGAAACACGTGTACGGACAAACCCCACGTAGATGTGTGAGCAGTTGCACCAGCCGAGAAACCTCCACATTCTTATCTCCACTGACACTTATTTCTTACCTGTATTCTGCAGGGAGAGGCGTCCTTTCTGGCTCACAGGCTTCTCCGGGAGGCTGTCATGGATATCAGTATTATCCGATCCCACTACTTGCTCCAGCACTGACAAAACCAGCAGCGCCACGACCAGTTTGACCAACATTGCGTCCCCGACGGTGCGCTTCGATTCCCAGCAAAGATCCCAGGCAGTGTGCGAGTGTGTGCGTGGGTGTGTGTATGTATGTGTGTGAGTGTGTGTGTGTGTGTGTGTGTGTGTGAGGGTCCACCTTGGATCAGTGATCAGCGCGGCTGCGGCTTGGTGTCTTATGGGGCAGCTGTGGGACTAAATGCATGAGCTGGAAGGGATGCTGCCTATATTTCTCAGAGCCGCGGGTGTCAATTTGGATGAAGGAGTTAAGCAGGTGTTGTCGGTTGGGGCTTCACAACCAATCAGAGACGCAGACATCCACGTCCAAGGTTTTAGGGGAGTGTCCAGTGAAAGTCCCCTTTTTGCAATAAAACTGGCGCCATAAAGCAATATTCATGAGTAAGTTGACTGTGACAGCTCTGGGATAAGTGTTTCACAAACCAATTCTGCACTAGTCAGTCATATATATAGGAAAAAAGTTCAATATAGACCTCTAGTAACACACACGCAGGCTTTATTATAATCCTCCAACACCTCATGTGTTTTGCATATTGCAGGACAACTTACAGATCCTGCTTGTTGCAGCAGTGAAAAGTCAATAGAAAGTCTGTTTTTGCCATAAAACTGGAGCTCGTATTTAGGCTACAAGGCTAAGTATGAGAGCAGTGGGAGGATCAAGGAATACAGAGCTTGCCAACAAGCTGGAGAAAATTGAAGCATATGATGTCCAAGTCTTCTACATAAAATATGCTAAGCTTGTGGGTCTGCCAAGTGAGCCATTAATGCAAGGTAGTAATCAAATTAACAGCAGCTTCAAAGGTGTCTGCAGCCATTGCTCTCATGGAAAGGTGGGTGAAAAGTGAAGAAACACTAAATGAAGTTGAACCATACAGTATAATCTTGTAGTCAATGTCATAGCAGTGTCAGAACTTTATATATTTAATTTTGATTTTGAGATCATGCTGTCATTGCTGGGTACGTATAATTAAAAGTTCCCGACCAGAATGCACTTAACTAACTTTTTTTGATGGCGGAGTAAATACGGGGATGTCTGTTACACAAGGCCCAGTTTAGTCTGTGACAATGAGTCCGCTAACCACTACTACAGAGAGTGATCTAAGAATAGAGGACCAACATTGGCAGGGTTGCACATTTGGAGACGTTAGAGGAATCTTTTTCAAGAGCAACACTTAAGGATGCCATGTGGAATAACTGCAAACAGACCAAGCCTGCAGCAGGAACATAAAGTCTCTGTCTTCGAAATGTTTCCAGTGACCTAATGGTGTTACTACACTCAGGTTAAGGCTTCTATAGGAGTGGGCAGCTGGCACATCACTTTCTCGCCCACCCTGCCAGGAGGCTACTGGTGGACAGGAAATGGTACAGACAGGAGGAAGTGACTATTAGTGTGCAAGGTGGGCAACTGCACTTGGATCCCAAGCCTCTAGGGGGCCCACTGATACTAATTGTTCCTAACTTTCCTTGATTACATAGCACTTGAGTAACTCACAAGCTAAACTTCCAGGCAACCACAGACCCAACACAAACAGATAAATGCACTCAAAAACAGACACGATTGATCAAAATTTTTCTTTTAAAGCCTGTATGTCACAGGATTGTGGAATAAAGCTGGAGCATCTAGAGGAAACCCAGCGAGAAATGAAACCTCCAAAAAAGGACCAAAAAAAAAAAAAATCAGGCAGTGTCTTTCTTAATCACTGGTGGTTTACTGTAAAAAATTCTCAGATTTGAGACTAACTTCCTCCATCATATTGTGGTTGAATAAGGAGGAAAGATGAGGTGGTTTAGTGTTGTGTGGGATTTGGTGTGCGTGGGGACCGCACTAAAGCCCGGACCCTGAGACAAATATGTTACGGCACTGCCCAGGCGCCCCATAAACGAACATGGGGAAACGATTGGGCATCGTGCGTGTGTGTGTGTTTGAAAGACAGACATGGGAAGAGACAGACAAACAGGCATCCATTTGTGGCTGGCCGAATTTCATAGATCTGTGACTTTGAAATGTGTTTATCATAACATTTCACTTATTTTCATAAAATTGTTTTCATGGGAAGCGCTGGCTCTTACTGCTGGAAAAACTTTAAAACCCAGGCTATATTTAGACCATCAATGAAATTAGCGTTGAGCCGGAATTGGACTCCCACTCTAACTTAACCAAAATGACGATCACTTACAGATCTAAATATAGATAATTATTATCACTATCTATCCTTTGAATTGAGGTTTTTGAAGTCAGTGGAATAAATTGTGGAGAATTCACCACAGATGAGAAAAGGGAGGCACTTTAGCCAGGAGATGGTGCAGCATAGAAAAAGCCTACATTTCATTTTTCTCATAATATTATTATGATATAGCCTATGTGGTCTTTTTCTGCCAATACATCTTTTTTGACATTACTCTAATGCAAAGATTAGCTTTGATGTAACATTAGCATAGCCTTATGTAAACTTAACATAGCATCAGTGGACTTTGTTCTCCTCATAAAAATTTGTTCCAGTCTGTGTGCCACAAATTGGCCTAACTTTGACAAGCACAGAACGGAAATTGCAATTACAGTCGTATTTTCAGAGTCTGTTTGATTTGCAGCGAAGCCATACAGGAGGGTGTAGCATACGGGCATGCCTCTGGAGGTGGACTGGATGCGTTTCCAGTTTGCCCATACCACAAACTGGAATCTCCTGCTCAATTCATGTCTGTTAAAAGCTGCCCACGCTGTAAACACACCCTCAATTTTGGCCAATCGGAGAGCTGCAGTGGACCCCAGGCTTGTAGCCAATAGAGTACGTCATGGCTACTGGTGTTGCATTCATGTCCTATGGGAAAAAACTGCTGCAATCATTGGTCCTTAAAGCATGACCAATGGCTTGCCTTGAGGTAAAGTTATTTAGAGATTTTTGTATTTCTGTTATTAGTATTTCTTCTGGCATGTTAATGCATTTGGCAAACGTAACCAGTCCACAGCAAACAAATGCTAAATTTAAAAAATAAATGAAAATCTTTTATCTGGAATAAACTTGAAGACACCAGGAAAATCATTTCAGAATGCTTCCCTGTGAATGAAGAAAATTAAGAAACATAACTTGGGTATTCCGCAACTCATTTTAGCTGTCTCCATGAAAATTGAGGAACAACTGATAAGGGGATCTTGACATCTTTTCTTTTCTTTCTTTCTTTTTTTTTGGAAGATCAAGAATGAACATAATTAGCAATTGCACATTTAACCTAGCTTACAATTGTTGGTTAAAGGTTCGGGTGGAGGTTTTGGCCGCTAGTAGTGCTATGGAGCAGTGTTTCAAAGAATGGGTTTCCTGTGCATGCGAGCACAAACGTGCAGGTATGCTGGAAACAGGATACACATTCCTGCCGTTGGTTTTACACTTTTCCACTGATTTGCAGGTGGCAGTGATGAACCAGAATATACCCAAACACCCCATAAAGGCGCTGTGGAAGCAGACTGCTTGCTAGCCTGCTTGTGTGTAAACAATATAGGTAGTGTTTGTTTTAACAGGAGCGATATGTAGACTATGTATTCATATCTTCCGTAAAATATATTACTGCAGATGTGGCTCAGTGTGTGGTTGCATTTTCAGCGGCACAGATGATACTGGATGATCATAGAAATATTATCCAGAAATTGTAGGAATACTACAGACAGCATCGTGTCTCGATGATCATCTCACTCTTCCATGACTACTGCTAGTTCTCACTATGGTCATAAAGGTGACACTACTCTATACGATATATAGGCTCCAAGATAGTATAGCACTGAGTTAATAGTATGTAGTTTAGAGAATATATAATAAAACTGACAGAAGGGCGGGACTGAGAGAAAAAGGTTAAATTACAAATCCGTCTGCTCCTTCAGCACCAGGGACAGCGCCACAGATTTATCAATAAACAGCACAGTTAGGCTATTGATATTTCAGAGCCATGTTCAGGGATATAGATTGTAACCTCAGTCAGATAAAGGATCAACATATTCAACCAAGCGTCTCCTCTGCCTCTGAACTCTCTTCTACAAGGGAATGGAAAGGGGGTTGGCAGGTTAATAAGGGGGATTCATTTTCATCTTATTGCTATCAAATGGAGATGGTTTCCCCCCTCAAATCACCAACTGAATAGAGGATTGAATCTTTTAGTTAAAAATGGTTTGCAAATGTTGTGTAAGGAAGAAAACACATTCAGTACATTTGTTTGAGCTCAAGGAAACACTGAATGTATTTTTGGGCGAAACGCTCGTCACAAACAAAACTTTTGTTTGTTCACAAGAAGCCTCCACAGGAAACCTTTAAGGCTGGGGAATGTGGTTGGGACTCTGAAATAAGACCTACGTTGTAGATTTAACCACCAGGCAAATGGTACTTCATTTATTACCGCAGGATAACTAAGGTGAAGTGCTGAGAGGTGGAGAGTAGAGTTGTTCAAGGTGCCTTCATATTTACAACTTTACTCAAATGCAACGTAAAAAAATCCCGAGCCTTGACAGAACAAGGACATGCAGTGGTTGGACTAACCAAATGAATAACCATCATGATTTAAAACTTTATTTACAAGATTTAAAATATTCTGTGAATTCACATTTTCCAGAGTAGCTTGCAATGATGGAGAAGGCTGCAGCTAAGTTCTGAAACATGTCTTTAAGTACATTTCTTTTAATTCAAGTTCATCATGTTTAAATATGACAAAACAATCTAACCTCAGTTGCCATTTAGTGGCCGTTCTAGAGCTTTTATACATATCATATTATTCTCATTGACTTTTAGATGTTACATTTCATCTATCTCATACATGCTGGCTTAAAGCTGAGGTAGGCAGTTTATTTTTTGTGTCATCAGTTAAAAATTCCATATAACTTTTCAGCATATTGTAATTCAGTAGACAGTAGACTTCAGCTCATCTCCTTGGCTCTCTGTTCAGGCTTTAGAAAATGAAGACTGTGATGGGGTCTTTGCAGCCAATAGGGAGTCATTTCAGAGATCATGTGTTACTACTGGCTGCTCTATGCTGCGCTTCTAAGCGAAGGGTGATGTCGCTATGAGCTGATTGGCTGTTGAAACAAATGACGTTCCTTACATTCTAAAACTGGCCTCTGGCAACTTGAAAAGCTGAGTTGCAGGCAACGCCATCAGCGGACTTGAGTCGGCTGCAACTTTCTCTGTAACTGTTTCATCTCGTTGTGAATCTTTGGTGCAAACTGGACTTAAGATATTAAGATTATTTGCTTCCTTAGGAGTCTCATGCTACAGCTAGCTTGATTTCTAGATGTTGCCTACCTCAGCTTTAAAAGCTTATTGAACTTTGTTTGAATTGCATGTTTTGTAAGGGTTTCCCAGGGTGATATTTCACTTTATATGAAGACCTTCATCCTCCATCCACTTGTCATTCACAACTGGACTACATTTGCTACAGTCACTTAAATATTAGAACTCATTGCAGACCTGTAGCTAATGTCAGTCAAGTTATAACTAAAGTGTTAGGACTCAGCTGGTGTGGTTGCTACAGTTGGTCAGGTGAAAGCTTTGTGATAAGTTTTTTTGTTCTTACATTTAACCTGTTTGTTTTCAGAGGTTTTCAGAATCCACTTCATGTCGATGTTGCATGAAGGCATTAACTCTTTTTAGTGGCACTGTCCGGAAAATAGACAAGCATGCTTTGACAGCATTAACATTCATTCACTATGACTGCTGTACTGTAAACATACAGAAAGCCGACATGTGTTCTGAGTTGGGACCCCTGGGGCCCTGGCGAGTGATCAACCAATGAAACCACAACAGAGAAGCCAAGCTGGGGTGCGTGTGTGAGAGAGTGTGTGTATTTGTATGTGAATGGGGGGTCGCTTCAGTGGGAGGGAGGCTTCTGTAACAGCAATTAATGTTAGCAGTTTACAGACTGCTATAGTGCTTTACTGGAAGCATGTGGATGTAATTCAGCTACAAGTTCAGGCTCAGTGGTGGAAAGCTGCTGGTCAGCTGAATGACCCCACAGAGACTTCATGGAAAGACTTCAAGAATCCTCTTCATTCACACTCAAACACTCAGTTTCTTGTTGTTAAATGAGACACTATATTTATGTTCACACTCAAGGTAAAAGTGACTCCAATCTGATACTTGTCCTTTAGTCAGATCCTTTTAGCATGAATAGAAACAACTAACACATTTTCATACATTTTCTCAGGTATTTGGAAAAAGACAACAAACAACTGTGGTGGGGTCTGACTGAGTTATTATTTCAGAATGTAATTTTAAATTATGCTTGAACGCCAAAACATACAAAACAGCCCAAGGTGGTGTAATTGGTTTAAAGAGTAACAAGTGAACGATGGAAGGCAAAGAGGGATAGTTTGATGTTGTTTTAAATAAGTCCTTTTGTTTTCTGGCCAAGAGTTAGACGAGAAGATCATTATCATTCTCATGTCCGTTGGTCAAATATGGAACTGCAGGGAGCAGATGGTTAGCTTAACGTAGCACAAAGACGAAAGACAAGTGAAAACAGTTAGCTTGGCTCTGGTTGAAGGTATCATAACCAACAACAGGCACCTCTAAGCTTCACTCATTAAAATGCGTTAAAAAAAAAAAGGGTGGAAAACTACAGGTTGTGGTTTTACCAGACTGGGATATATCTTATCTTATATCTCTGTAGATATAAAAAAGCTCATTCTTGGGTAACGAAAACACAATGATTTGCATTTTTTAGGTGATTGCACACTTATGAAAACATACTGTACTTAGTGATAAAATCTACAATTTCTGCTATACAGCTACTACAGATAGATTGCCTTTTTAGTGCTATAGAGCAATGCGCATTAAACATGTTAGCACTTTAGCACACTGACTATTAAGCACCATGTAGTCAGTGACATATAGTTTTGTTTATTTGCTTGTTTGTCTTTTGTAATTGTTTTGTAACTCTTTGCTGTAGTGTAATTGTATAACACCATGTCAGGTTGAATGAATCAATGTTATGTCATATCTTTACGGAGCAACCATGTACTCTGCCCAAGACAAGTTTCCCCTTAGGGACAGTTAAGTAAAACCTAACCTAAATCCTTTACACTGGAATTTAAAACTAAAATTGGTGCATTTTTTTAGTGTGTTTCAGAGTTAGACTGTAACGTGAGCAGCAATATGTGTCATGACATGTGGCCTCCATTTCATTCACACGCTTCTGTTCAAGAATGACAGGTGGATTTTATTAAAATCAATCATGTTATTTGGCATTAGAGGCCCATTTTAAACTGATACAGGGTAAGGCTCCAAAACATAATGTGAGCAGCCTTAAAAAATCCGAACAGAAGAAAGTCTCACAGTGCAAACATAACTTTAAAACCCCTCGAGGAGAAAAAGCACACAGTGTCGGGCTGTGAGAAGCAGGAGCCGTGAAATATCAAATACCAAAGTCTTCGAGGAACCTGAAGATGATATCCAAGTTTCTAAATGTGGCTCAGTTTATGACTGTGTGCGTTTGTGTGTGTGTGTGGTGACGATGTCCGGTGAGAACCTTGTATCAAATAAATGTTGACTTCTCAGGAGCCACATTTCAGAAAAACATTCCTGTTTCAGCAGGATGACAGTGCATTTTTGGCTGTCTAAAGAATTTAGAAATGGTCTCAACTCACTTTGGAGCATTTCTAGCTTACCATTTTCCACTGTGAGTATGAGTAGTGCAACAGCAAAAAATATTAAATAAATAAATTTAAAAAATGCAATTTTGTAAGCTTGAGCTGTAGAATCTCTCTCTCTCTTTCTCTCTCTCTCTCTGTCTCTCTCTCCCCTATTAATGTGCTCTTTGGTGTGTTAACTCACCTGAATCGTGAAAAGAGAGATTTTACTGGCCCAGCTCAGCAGGCCAGCTCTGGGCTCTGATTCCAACTGGTGTGAAAGCGCCACATCTCAGACCCTCACTTAACTTGCCTCAAACAATGTGCTATTATAGAGTTTGCTCTGTATGGGTTATATTGCTACAACGCTGGCAGATTACAAAGTGCCTCGTCTCATTATTGTCCATATAAGCCCGCAGGCCTCGCCAGCACAAAGGAGTGATTGAGTGATAAGGGAAAAGAGATGGCCCATAGCTGCCCATGAGAGCCCTCACCTTGGCTGCTTTTGCCTCGATGAGGGCTGAGGTGATGTCATCATGGCTGGAGACACAGGGGTCGACCCCTCTGATAGGTGGGCATGCTGGGACAAAAGAGAGCAGCTGGGACACAAAGGCCCCATTTAATGAGAGTGAGACATGAGGCCAGAGCGGACATCGTGGGTGGCACATAGTGTCATAGCTGCTGAAAAGACCGGTGAGCAATTAATCATCTGATTCAAGAAGGGCTTATTATGTAAGATCAGTTTAGACAACAACATTGAGGCAAAGGGAGTCTTTCTGGGTTACACTTCTATTTAATCACACTGATCCCCAAAATTCTCCTAGATCCATAATATTGGATCCAGGGGATGCTATATTTATCATGATGGCCAGGTCCAACAATTGTGCAACATAATATGACACACTTATCCCTCATTAGAGATGAAGGGTCCTTTGTGGCAGCCTGACAATCATTAAAACTTCTCCCCTGGCTTGGCTTGTTTACTCTGTGGTAATTACCAGGTGATTGTGTAGCCTGTGACCCACATTCAGAGTCAGGTCAGCCAAGACATGGGGGATAATTGACAATGTTCAGAGAAGTGCACGTAGAGAAAGAGTGTTAGAGTGGATAGTCATTTGTTCCTGCCTCATTAGACTGTGTTAGAAGACAAGCTGGCTCACAGTATTCTTGCAGTGGAACAATACCTCTTTCCACTGTAGGACCAAAACGTGGGCTCTGGTGTGTGAATGTGTTTGAGAGGGCATATGGCAGCCTCATTTATCCATTTATGCATTCATTTATTCACTCGCCGGTAATATGGAAAATGAGTGAATAAACCGACTGTGTAATGTATATGTCTTTGAGGCTCATTTTGACTGAATATAGCTTCTGAAGCATTTAGGACAGCATGCACCACCCATTTCACCTGTCCAAGTCAGTAGCCTGCACCACCTCTCCTGGCAGCGCTCCTGCCATAACAGAAACAAGTGACTGGCTGCTTCCTTTAGACACTAACACACACACACACACACACACACACACACACACATAAACGTATAAGAGTTTTAGGTGGTTCTTGGCACTGTGCATATTGATTTAAATGTATAAATTAAAGTATATATGGACATGCTATAAATTTTTATATTTTGTTAAATACAATTTATTTTTATAGCTAGATTCTCCCCTAACCTAACTCTCATACCTATATTTTCGGGGGTTGTATTTTCTCCCTTATAGACCTTTAAAATTTTGGGTTTTCCATATAGGACCCATAGCAAAGGTGGATGTTAAGGGGTTAAAGTGGTCCAGTGTCTGTTTCCCTTGTCATCCTAGGGGTTAGCTTGCCACCCTTCACTGGCTGTAGCCCCATATACATGAGTTTATGAATATGGTTGTGCAAATCTGAAAATCTGCTTATGCTACAAGATGTGTTTATTATGTGATTATCTCCAGAGAGCAACACTGGTCTAAACACAGCCAATAAAAGCAATTTGTAGGCAAACTTGTGAAAAGCTAATAGCATGCCTCCTGCATCGCTAATGCTGGCAAACTAAAAAAAAAATCGGCACTGCTCTCGAAATTCTGTGACATTCTCTGTGAGGTCTGGACTCCTTTCAGTGGATCCAGGTCTGTTTGTTTAAAGGCATCCAACACATGAAGGTAGACCACATGTGCAAATCATGGATGACTGCTGCTTGTTTTGGTTGCATCATGCACTTTCGCCAGCTTACACACACACACACACACACACACACACACACAAACACACACACACATTTGATTGTGTTTTCAGGTGCTGCTGGGCCAGAATGTCACTGACTTTAAGCTAGTGCTGTGCTAGCCTAGATATAATTTAAAAAAACTGAAGATGATAATTGATTCGAAAATTGCTCGTCTTGAGTGCCAAAACCCCAAAGTGAAAATATTTATTTTCCATTTTACCAACTTGTCAACTTATGTGGTTGTTAGAAGCATCGTTATTTAAGAAATCAGACTCTGAAGGAGATTTTATCCAAACTTTTATTTGTGTCTGAGATTATCCAGTGCTCCTCAGACACATCTTGGACTCCACCACTATGCATCGCTTAGCAATAATAACCCTTTTATGTAGCTCATTAGAAAAGTGTTATTTGACATGGCTTGATTTGAGAGCATTGTTTCTATACTGGCGCCTGTGTTTACAGAAAACAGCATTGGACTGTGATGGTGATAATATAACTGCCTTATATAAGAGTACCTGTCTGTAAAAAATAAAGCAATTTATTGTACTGTTGAAGAGTACCATATGCATTTAGCTTTCCCCCCCCTCGTTTGGAAAACAAATGCCAAGGAGGGAACTATTTTCTGATAGTGATATAAATAAAGCCAACGATATATTTAGAACAGTTGAGGTTAATTAGCCAGCTCATGAATTAGTGGTTGGGTCCAGATCAAACCAACATGTCACATATTCTTGGGAACCTCAGTGCCATGAGGTTACAATTGTAGGATGTTTTGAGATATTTGTTGTTTACGATGTGTGTTCTACAGTTAGGGGTAATTGATTGCTGTGATGGTGTGTGTTGGAACATGTTGTATTTTTCCGTGAGGCAGCATCTGAGAGGGGGCTGGGCTGCTGCAGGAGATAAAAAAGCCTTCTAGGACCGTCCAACCTTCCCAGAAATTCCCAGAATTCCATTTCCTAATTATGACATCCACTGAGCAGAGGCCCAACAACCTCCCCATCACTCCAACACCCACTACAAACACACACTTGCAAGGACACACGCGCACGCACAATCATGTGCACACATTCCAATCACCCCGCTGCTAGCATCATCACAGATGAGAGATGTAAATGTGGGGAAATGGAGGGAGGATTGAGAGCAGAAAGAGCAAGAAGAGAAGGACAAAATGAACAAAGAGGAAGTCTGTATGCCAGAAAGATGCTTTAATGGTTAAGTTATTGCTTTTTGCTGTTCTATCTTAACAGGTATTTTAAAGGTATAGTGATGAGTCAGCTTGGCTCAGTTCCTGGAGGTCTTTGGGATGAAACAACAGATTTTCTTGAACGCAACAAAATGCATCATCTCTACATTTCAGGGTTTAATATTTTGTAAATAAACATTTACAAGTTTGTACCCTTCAAACTAACGATAGTCTCTGTTCTCTAAACATGCATAGGTGTATTCATCCACCCTGGTGTTCGGTAGATGTAACTGAAAGCAGATGAAAACTTTGGTCTACTTTTACTATAATGATCTAACTAAACTTTATTAGTTGCATACATACTTATTTCGTTCAACCATGAATCCATTTGGAAAAGTAAAGGGCGGTCTCTACCCAAGTAGAATTGATCTAAATTGAGCTTGATTAGATCATGTCAGCAGTCAATACGGTGCTTGTGAGCAGAATAATTAAAATGATATCCATGAGTTTTTTAATTAAATGTGAAAAATAAAAAAAACTTTTTGCCACTGGGGGGCAGCAGAAACAAGCTCTAAGCAGATTATTAAGTTATGACCTTTTGACTTGATATGATGAGCAAACACATGCCTAAATGCGCATCTCCAGATATGAAGAAAATTTAAAATTCACATAGTCATGTTTTCATGTTTGTGCATCAGCAACAGCCGTGGCTGGAAGCATCGTGTTTTCGGGTTGTCTGTCCATCCCATTCTCCTCCTGAACACAACATCTAAGGAACGCGTTTAGGGACATTAAATTTGGTGTACTCAAGCTTGGACTTAAGGTTGAACTTTTTTTATTTTGGTGATCAAAGGTCACAAAACACATCTTTGCTTATACTGTGAGAATTCATTTGCTAATTAGGACATAATTTAACAGGAATGTTTAACAGGATAAATTAGATGAAGTGATGACATTTTATATCCAAAAGGTGAACTCTACTTAACTGACACGCCAGATGGTTTGTTAAACACAACCATCTGGTGTGTCATTCTTGTAAACTGCTTGGAAAAGGGCAGGCACTTTCTAAAAATACTAGGCATGGATTGATTGGCTGAACAATCTATTTATCACCGTCTAACTTCAACCAATGAGATTGACCAAGCGATGTAGTAGGAGAGCCCTAGTGGAGGCAGTCAGTGAATTCAACTCTTGCTGAAGCCAGTCAGGAGGGGTAAAAAAAAGTCTTCTCTTTTTGAGAAAAGGCGTCAGTGCTGCTCTTTGCTCTTCTTTCAGGGAAAACACACTTCAGCTCTGATGCTACAGAAGCATCCATCTTAACATCTTTAGGAGCCACCATTAGTTTTGTCAGATGAGCAGTTGCTTCTCTTGCTGGTCGTCACACCTAACCCATGCCTGTAACTGCCAGTTGCTCCTCTTAGGATGCTGATTAGACCGAACCGCTGTGGTTTGGACACAAGTGCATAGCTTGGAGCCTGGCAAGATGGATTTGTGAAATCACATGACCACATGATTTTGCAAATTCAGTGCCTTACAAAGAAAATGACAAAGCTCTCTTGATGAGGATGCCATGTTTCTCAGTGGGAAATGAAATATTACATTAAAAATACACTTAATACTTTTTATTTAATTCCCTAAGAGTCTTCACAACATGGATTATATAAATGTGGGCAACAGACATGGTTATAATTTGTGACTTGACTGGTTAACAGAGACAGCAGTGCAGCCATAATTATAGTTAGTTGCTCTGATAGTTTTCGGCTGGTACTTGCTCTGTTTTTTGCTTTGTTTTTGTTCTCTGCCAACTCTTGGCTCATTAGCTGCTAAATGCTCCACCCTGGTCATTAATCGCTACTTGCCTTTGTCAGCCAGCTGGTCCATCAGTGTGCGGTTGGTTGTTAGAGCTTTTCTACTAACATCACCTCAAATAATAATGGAAATTCTAAACAATGAACCGAAAGATTCAAAAATGTTCTGTAAGAGCTGATGGAAACTGAGTCAGGTGAAACTTCGTGGGTTCATCAACATGAGAAAAAGCCTTCACTAACAAGTTGTCATGTGATTCATGTAATTACATTGATAAATATCCAATTAGGTTGGAAAAAATTTAAAATTTCTTTAAAACGATCAACCATCAAGTCGCTGGCTCCAACATTTTCCATTCACATCAAGCAGTTTGGGGCTGGTTAACTGGTTGTCAGCCTGGCTTTATGTGCAGTGTAACGTGCAGTTTCCTGTGCCAGAAATGCTTTGGGTCACAAATTCTTTGGTGTAATTCGTGGGAGGTACGAACTGAGCACGGGCGTTTCTGTTTGCTCCGTACATTTTGTTCCTCGGGGAAATCTCGCTGATTAAGTGCTACTATTTTGACAATATGTCAACTCACGGGGAGTGAAGATGAATTTATGTGCTTGGCAGTTATGTAAACAGCATCGCTGACCAACATGTTCCCAACCTCATCCCAATGCCATCTGAAAAAAAAGGGGCCAGAGGACCATCTATTTTAGTGCTGTTCACAGACTGTAAAAATGTAATGAATCGTTTTAATTAAAACCCTTGAAGTGCCCTCTCTCTTTTTCCTTTATAATTTCTCTTCTAAATAAATCTTTGGTGTAGCATCAATGACTGTGCATGAATTCGCTGTGACACAAATATACCAGTTCCTAAAATGCATATGTATGTTTCTTTATTTTTAGGATCGAGCCCCTGGCCAGACCACTCTGCGAGTCGCCTTGGGGATAAAAGGGCCCTTTATTAGAGATGGCACACAGGGGTCCTTCATAAGGCCCACATGGGCACTTTATAACACAAGCATTTGTGAGTGTGGTTACCAATGCTTGTGGTTCCATCACTGACGCTGCGTGGCTGATGGAGTCTAGTCTTATTGGGTTGGAAGAACTCTGCTCACTCTCTCTCTTTCTCTTGCTCAACCCTCCAACCAACAAAAAAGAAAAAGGGAGAGAGAGCAGACGAGGTAAACATAAATCCAGAAGAAAGAGCAAGGGGAAAATGAAAGTCTAGTGATGCTAGACTAAAAACACACAGAAGTTGGATGAACACCACAAACTTCATATAAAATCTCTGAGGGGGCTACTAATCATTGTTAGCCAGTACCATATTAGTCTGCTTCAGAGGTGTTGGCTGCTTTATTAACGTGTAATAGAGAATTCCAGAGCAACTAAAATTGGCATTTTCTGTTCCTTGGAAAGATGGCACCTTTGCGCAAACAACAATTGCATATTACTGCTAGAAAAATTATTCAGCCTTTTTTGATCTGAAATGTGCATGGTAAATGTTTGGTTTTAAGTGGTTATGGATAGGGAAAGATCATGATTGGGCTAAAACAAGGCTACCAGTGCAAGCAGATGGGAGGATAAACATAGCAATGCTTTGGGCGAAATGCTGTGACAGCATTCTCACAATGACATCATTAACATGCTAATGTGTAACAGGTTGAATACTATGTTTGGGCGAGAGTTGAAATGAGGGACAAATGAAACACTGCAGTTTTCTCTGAGCCCATACAAGTGTGATATGTCAAACTATGTGAGCGCACACAGCTCTCAACAGCTACGAAAATTCTAGTTGGTACATAAGACTATCACTGAGTTACACCCAAGAAGTTTTTTTTGACCATGGTAAGCAAATTCACTTAAGTGATAACGTTTTTTCAATGACAAATCATTATTTCATGTGTCATTGTTATGATCATTTGACAGATGAATAAGTGCCTTTGCACATCCTGAAGTATGACATGTCAGAGTGTGCAAGTATTTAAGTAAATCAGGATTAACTTTCAGGAGTCACTGTCAGGATGATTGAAACAGCTGTTCATTTCTTCCCTCTACTGTAACAATAAGTGTGATTAGTGTATGTTGGTATAACAATACAAGCATAACGTACTAGTGCTGACTTGAGCCGACTGACTGTGTGGCTTGCAGATACCGACATCACCTGTCACCAAGAAGCGCAGCGTAGACTGGCAAATTAGGACAGAGAGCACAGAATCATTTATTTTTATTTTGTGGTGGCAAAGAAAATATCTTAGTAAAAACAGGGCTTATTGGAGACCAGCTTAGCAGCCAATGGTGTCATTTTTCAGTTACTATTATACTGTTTAATCCAGTTATATATCAATGACAATGCTAAGCCAAAAAAGTAATCTAGTTTCACTTTAATATTTTTGCAATTACATACAGTACACAGAAGTATATATTCGAATAATAATATTATTCAATATATTTTATATTTATATTTATATTTTTTAAATAATTATTATTAACAATAATAATAATAATAATAATTTAAACAAGAATAACATAAACAGTTCAAGTTTATACAGTTGTGTTTCTTCCATCCCACCCCTGTGTTTCATCTGTCCTGTCTGACTGGGACAAGCGGAATAAAGCACAACCTCCATTTAACGGCAAATTATATCAAAGTCTTTCCACAAGTGCGCAAACTATGAATGTACTCCCTGTCCCTTGGTATTGTTAGAGCACATATGTGTGTGTGTAAAATAATCTTTCAAAATTAATTTGTTACGTTTATCTGACAATGTTTCATCCATCCCGACTCTCTCCTGCTGTGTTTGTCATCTTGGTTGAGTGCGTTTGCATGCTAACATTGGCTAGCATCAATGTCAATGTCAATGTCAGTTTATTTGTATAGCACATTTACAAACAGCATGGCTGAACCAAAGTGCTTCACAGGTATAAAAGTGCCTAGGCATAAAAACAACATTGTACACAAAGTATGCAGTAGATCATAAATGTTGTTTAGGTTCATCCTCTGTGTACCTAATGTCCGTACAAAATTTTATGACAACCTGTCCAATAGTTGTCAAGACATTTCACTCAACCAAAAATGTCAAACTTTAAAGTGGCATTTGTGGAAAAGTCATGATGTGTGCACAGGCAGATGGTCGACGGCAGACGATGGAGGACACCTGTGTACCAAAATAATAAGCTTTTCATTGTTGGGTTTGGCCATGTTTTATCCTTGCCTGAGCCTGAGGCAATTAGTAAATTCCGTTGCGGAGGATGGCAAAAAGTTAAAATATTTAAACTATGACAGCAATGCCGTCTACCATTACCATTGCTTGCATTCTCTGCTGGCCTCATCAAATTTTACCATCCTGCGCTCATCCATTTAAATGATGGTTAAGGACCGTCTGCCTGATTCCATGTGAATGCAGCATCTGGGTCCCACGAATGTTCGTAGCAAATTTTAAGTCAGTCTGGTAAATAGAGGTTGAAATAATGTATTGAATAACTAGAGGAGTTTTATGATCACTAATTCATTCATGTCTGTTTGAAATGCCTTGGCAATTATTCCCATATTTGATGACATATTTCATTCTGGACCAAATTGTTCTAATAACCAGCCAATGGGCTGACATTTCTATTACTAGAGCCCTGCTACGACCATGGCTAAAAATTTATTGACCAAGGTTAGAAAAATATAGTGGTTGGGGTTTAAAAAAAAAGTATGACTTGAGTTTAAGGCAAGATCATGGCCACGGTAAAAAGAAAATGTTGACAGCTGTAATGAAAGACACTTAGAGCAGTTGTTGGTGTCACCCAACAATCCAGTCTAACCTCCTCCCAAAGAGACTTTCTGCGGTGCTATAACAACATCATATTGCTTCCACCTTTGCTTCTGACAGACAACAGTCATAATTCGCATGGCCGCACAAGGTCTCTCTCAGAAAATCATAAACAGAGGTCATTTAAGGCATTCGAACAAACAGCCAGTGCTGTAGTTTTTCTTATGATGACCGGTCTCCAAATTTAGCCAATGTCTTCAAGGTCAGGAATGTTAGATAACCTGCTACCAGTTTTCAGGCCGTGCCTGTGTTTGTGTTTGTATCCGTATGTGTGAACATTCCTTGCATGGCCAAGCATCAGAGCTGAGTGCGGGGTGGGGATGGGGGGGGGGGGGGTCAGTGGAGTGCTTGTAGACCAACTCAGTGAACCCTGGAAAACCAATCCTTCATCATTACCTTGTGCTGAAAGATCTCACTGAGAAAGAGAGAGTGGGCTGCCTTCGGTTGTTTGTGCACGGACAGAACACACTTTTATCCATTTCACAATCCCTTATCTATCCCTTAAGCCGTCACTTATCCATTGCCTCTGAGCACATTTTATTGAGTCATGTAATAAATCTGTTCTGTGTGGTTGGTTGGATTTCGAGCAAAGCAAGAAACTAAAATTACTTTGTTTTTTCTGATTCAGAATTTCTGAACCTTTCTGACCAAGATATTAAGTCCCCAAATTATGTTATAATTCTGTTTTCAAGAACATGGGGGAAGCTCCAAATAAATCACTTAGACATTTTAATGTATTGAAAGCTCTTTATTTTTAAACAAAATATATCAGACATTCATACATCAGTTTGACAAATCTCCTGTGACCCTGTTTGCATATTAAGCAACCACAAATAGCATCTGGACCCCAAGGTTGAGAACTATGGTATAAACATTTGAAGCTCTGCTGCTCTTGTGCAACAAGTTGAAATAAACTGGACCAGTAAGTACTTGTTGCAATGTTGATGTCTTCCTCCACTGTGAAACTCTTGTTTGGCTCTGAACTTTCAACCACATTGCAGAGCGAGACATTTTTAAGGTCCAGGGAGCCTCAGCGCAGCGAGGTGCAGCTTAGTTTTCATGACATTGCATTGGTGGGCGCCACTCATCTTCATGGTTGCGGATTCCAACCCCCATTCTAATGATTGCACTGTCTTGGCCATCCCAGCATGCGTAGTCATACCTGTGGGTTGGATGGGAGCTGCAGACAGCTAGTGAATTGAAGTTGAGCTGTTATGGTGTAAGAAGCAGCCCCGGGGTCTAAGCATGGTCTTAGTGGAGTCTGTCATGGTTGGTTTGGTGTGAGAGGCAGACAGTGGTTCCTCCAATGCCTCTGCGGTTATCGGCTTCTGTTGTCTGAGCTGATCTTGACTGTGGTATCACATGATTCACGTTAGCTTTAGCCTATATATCCAACATATATGTTGGCTGATGCTTCTGGTTAACAGCTATGTGCGTCTTGCATTAGATTTAGCTGCTAATCCAAGGCAAGGCTTCTTTATGAGACCTGGCTGAAGTTGCTGTGTGGGCTCTTTGCTGGTTGGTTTGGGTTAGAGGGAGTTGGCCTGAGGAGCTGAGGATGTAGCAGACATGCACAGTGGTGGGAAGTATGTGGTAATTATTGTGTTCAGAACTGCCATCTGTCAACTCTCCCCTTCTAGATATTTACTGGACCCGCATTCCTCCTGCTGGGTTGGTGGATGGGATGCACTTTGTACTGTGTGTGTTTGTGTGTGTGTGTGTGTGTGTGTGTGGTAAATGCATGCATGCAATAGACAAAGTGTTGCATATGGTGTGTGCTCCACATTCTCTGCCCTGGGCCATCTTCCATCATAATACCTTATTGTTCAATGCTTCTTTTCTCCCTCCCTCCTTTTCTCTCTCTTCCTTTCTCCCTTTCTTATTTCTTATGGTTTATATTTACTCTACAGATTCAGTTTGTCTTTTTGAGCTATTTACATTTTTCAGAGACGCAGTTATTCAATGAGTATACAAATATAACTCAGTCTGTTTATGTGTTGTGTGTATGTTAGATTCCAAACATTCTCCTTGTAATGATGCGCAAGGCATTAGATGCATTAGTTGTGTGTGTTTGCAGGCAGGGGGGAATGCTTTTCATTAGAAAAACAAAATCCTTTTTGCTTTTTTTGGTTTGTATAGTTAGCTGCAGCCATTCCAAGAAAAACAAATAAGAAAATCTGCAAAGTTGAGTTTGTCTTCACTGTAGGTTTTAAGTGTACCTGTCATGGTGTGAGTTGGGTTCACCTCCACAATTTGAGCAGAACTCTTGGCTTTGTTAGTGGAAAACTGTCGAGAGCTTATGCTTGGGCATTTGAGGTTTCTGTTTGTGCTCTATAGCTGGTAGAAATCGATGACAAGTTTGTGTTTTGACCTGATTTGACTCCGCAGGGAGTGATGAATAAATGAATACAGATGAATTTCTCTCTGTCAATTTCTGGCTCTGTCTCTCTCTGTCTGATAAAGAAACAGTGGTCCTGGTCTCAGAAGGGAGTAGCTTTAGTTGCATCGCCTGTGGAGCCAGAGCTGACTTGGAGGATTATTATAATCCCGTTAGATAACAAAGATATCTTTAACTGAAAGCTGAGGAAGCCTGTAAAAAAGTGATGGTGCAAAAGAAAATAATGCATGAGAGAGACATGTGGGACAAACAGGGACAGGCCAAATCTCTCTGCATGTTTTGACTATTCAGAAACAAGAGATACTATACATGTGCATGCATATGATTCTTTGGTCTGAGATGGTTTCTTGTTGCCCGACACAGGTCTATCCAACATCCCTTCCCTTCCTGAGACATGTGGTGATGTCAAAAGAATGACTTGTGTCTGAGAGCTGCTCTTGGCAACAGGCCATAGAGGTCGGTCAGTAAACACCACGGGTCCCCTGTAGTGCATTTGATGTTTGAAGTATATTCAGCAGGCAAGGCCCGAGCAGTGGTCTTGGCTGTCATGGTGGGACCCTTGAAGGAGTCTGTGTTGTTATAGGAAGGGTCCCAAGCCACGGCATTAGCTCTTATTCCCCACAGCCACTCATGACAAACCAGCAGCCTTCAGATGTGGCTTTTCCACACACACAAGAGCAGAGTGGGTCAGACTAATATTTTATAGACCTGTAAAAACAGCACCATAAATGGAGGCCTCACTGAGTAACACACGGGGGTCTTTTCCTGCGAACCAACAACTCAGAGAGGCAATGATTTTTGTGTACATGTGTGCAGTCATTAAAATTCCGTCATCATAATACTGAGCCTTTAACTCCCTTCTGTAAAATGAGGTGTGTGATTCTATGTATGTGAACTCAGCAGTTTACAAGAGCTGGCAGCTGGTGTCACACATCCAGAACGCTCAGTGTGAGTGTAGTCTTCTTGGGTCAGCAGCGATTTCACTCACATCTTAGCTTTTCCTTGAAGGTCTGTTTCTCATGGCAGTGAACTTTTTTCGTTGGCTGCAACTCCCACTGGCTTGACCTTCAAAATCACACTTTCTTAAATCAAAAATTCCACTGAAATATAGTTCTCTGAAATACTGTATGGTGTATGTGTTCCCAGAATATATTGTTCCTAGAAAACCGTGTGCTCAATCTCAGGAATGCATAGGAAAACCAAAATATGGGCCAAATGGTTTCTACGAAAGCCAAACTTGGAAACAGATTATGAGATGGCAAGACTTTCTGGATCATCAACAGAGGGCAATACAGGGGTGTGATAGGATAGTGAGGTACATGGTGGGATGGAGGAGGAAGGGGTGTCTTGTAGTGATCATGTTGCTCATGATTTGGATTGCTGAGATGATTGATCCTGTGAGCAAGCATTCTCTCCTGGGCAACTTTTATGGACTAGTTGTTGGGCACTGAGGCCCGCATTGTTTTCTAAGCCGCACATACACTGCAGAGCGAAGCCAAGCATGTGTGCCACCACACATGAATGGAGATAAATGCAGTGAGTGCCTGAGGTTTCCAACGTGGCTGTGTTATATGAGTAAATGATTAATCCGCATAGTTGGACCCTGTCTCCTGTCCGCAGCAGCATACTCCAAGGCCACACAGCTGGTACCAATTTGCGTGCCCCCGCCACATTGTGATCCAACTGCATGTGTAGGAATCATGGCTTATCGCGGCAGTAATTCACTCCTTCCTCTCATGCCGAGGCTATTCGGGGCCTTTCTGCCTCTTTATTTTTAGTCATGGCTGCTCCTCTGGGTCATTGAAGTGGTCTTGATGTGGTGTGTCAACTCAAA
Source organism: Naso thynnoides (assembly GCA_029783665.1). NCBI lineage: Eukaryota > Metazoa > Chordata > Actinopteri > Acanthuriformes > Acanthuridae > Naso > Naso thynnoides. Next base: position 8,120,033 of record JAQLOL010000026.1, on the reverse strand, counting down.
GCAATGGACCCTGGTTCCTGAACTGTCATGAATCACCTTTGCGATGCTTGATTCAACGCAGTCACAACATGTTTGACCAACACAAAACTTGCTTTGTGCTGCTTTGTTTCTTTTAAAAGCTGCAGATGTTACCACTCACCTGGATGTGGTGAAACCAAGAATGTGTCATCTGTGTTTTTTAGCTCTGTAGTGCGGCTGTTAACGTTTAGGTGTACATGTACATGCAAGAGTGCGTGCATGTTTGACTCTGTCCTTCAGTGCATCAGGTTTAAATGGCATCTTGCACAAAAGAGTCTGGGCCCAATTAAAGCTCTGGCAAATGAAGACACAAATAATAAAAATAGACTGGAAAGTCTCTGATAAATCTTGAAATGAGTGTGTATTCTTAAAAAGACACTAACGTGGTCACTCAGGACGTGTTGTATTTCCAGGCTGCTGCAGACCCTGAGGTGACCTCGCAGGAGGATGGATGGCCCACGGGTTCCTCGTTTCATGACCTCATTTACTGTATGAACTCGTCTCCCCGTCCTCTGTGTCTTGGCTCATCCCAGGGTTCCTGGGTGGACTGAGAGCCACAGGGAACATGGAGTGCATCCCAGATTAACATAATGGAGTTAATTGATCAACCAAAGTTCAGTCAGGGGACAGTCCTCGAATACACACACTTCTTTTCTGTGTGTTACTCACTGAGATCCAACATTACCTCACTCCATTCATACTTCATACCTGAATCTGAGCTCTCGGGTCACATCAGATAGTAATGACAGCTCCCTTTGTCTCATTCTGTTGCCTTTTCTTTATTCAACTCTCTTATTACTGTTGGGGTCAAAGGATACCAACAGTAGATTGGAAACAGCTCCAGTTCTTGAGATGAATGTAAAGTAGATTGAACATTTGTAAAGATACAAAATAAATATATCGGGAAACAGGGTCATTTGCTTTCTTACTCGGAGTTAAACGAGAAGAGGGTGTCATGTGTGCTAAATGCAAAGCTACAGCGATGCTATGGTTACTTTAGCATAGCATAAAGAGGGACTATTTTTTGGTCGGGCGCTGTAAACAACTGGAGACTTACTGTCACTGTTGTCACTCTAGGAAGTGACTGCGATTGGCCAGGAAATTTGCTATATCCATTATGTTCGGACTTCACCACACTTGCAGAATCGCAGGCTTTGTGAGCGAGTTCCCGAGAAGTCTGCAGGTGCTGAGGGCTGCTTAAATCCACAGTTCATCCAGTCCACAAAGGGTCTCAAACAGACTTTCTGCAGACTTCCAGAGAGTCTGCTTTGGCTGCAGGCTTCAGCAGATCTTGCTCAGAAAATTACCTGCAATTCATTGCAGTACAGAAAAAAAACAATCGAAATATAACTTACTAAAAATGTGTGAAATAATCATTTCTTTAAAAGTTACTTGAAATATGTAGGCCAAAAATAATACTTATTCATATCATGACACCGGATTAAAATGATCAAGCAAGTGTAAATGTTTGCTGATAGTGTGAAATCCAGACATTTGGATTCAGCTGAAACTTTGCATTCTTATTGCCTGTCAGACTTGATGTGATGATGATGAATACGTTAAGTGCCTACGACTGAAACCCGTGAGAACTTTGTCGGCAAGTCCAGAATGTGGAGGTTTGGATCCAGATTACAGCTCGTCCTTTACACTTTTGTACAAATCAAAAAACAACATATAACATGTTGATTCGTGAGCTTTAGAGTTGCTGCTTGCTGGATTTCCTTTGATGTTGTAAAAAGCAATGTAGCTGTTTTCAGCCTTGAGCTCAGCTTAACTATCCAGGCTACTGGTTCCAGCTTCATATAAGTTAGATAAACATGAGACTGGTATCATTCTTCTTCTCTAACTCTTGAAAAGAAAGAGAATTAGTATTTTCCCAAAAGGTTGGGCTAGCTTATTTAAGAACAAATTATACAACAGTATTGAAGACTTTAAACTTAAGCAATCACTCATTCACATTTCCTGTTGAAAAGGAAATTAAATGAATTTACTTATCAGCCAAATTAAATACTTGACCCAGCTTCATCAAAAGTGCCTTCCAGCAACATTTAAGCAACATGTTATGTTGAGCATTACACTCACTCCATTACTTTCCTTCTTTGTTGGTTGGCTGTTAGCGGGTGGGGGTGAACTCTGTGTTAGCAGTGAGGCCAAGGTTTATAAAGTGTTAATGTGAAGCAGCACTGAGGGTTAACTTTGTTAAGTTACTGCTGGAGTGACAGAGAGCCTACACCTGTTTGCTGCCTGGCCTACTTCCTCAGGAATTTGTTTTCTTTTTGGACTGACCACAAATAACAAAACTTGAACAAAAATGTCTTCAACAAACACTGTTTGGGCTGGCAACTTGTGGGGTCCTTCTTCTCGAGCTAGCCACTGATGCTGACTTGACATAAGCCCCAAACAACCCACTGCCAGCCGGCCTTTAGTTTCCTCCCTTCAGTCATCACTATTTTCTGTCACACACACAAATTACCATAGCCTAGATATCAAGAGCAGATTGCAAGCCATTCTTGTAAAAGCTGACAACTAGCCAAATGTTAGCCCAGCTACTAAAGGCTAGCTAGCAACTAAGAAAAATATTGTACAAATAAGGAAACTTGTGAATTACTGGGAGTAGCATTTGTCCTCTTTTAGAGACATGTACTGCACCACTCAGATCAAGTTAATACCAACCCTCTCATCTAACTGGCCTGAGTTTGCCTGTCTTCAGCACTGAAGTAGCTCTAAAGAAATAAATGAATAGCAAAATAAAGCATAAATAATGGCCAGTTTTCATATAGCAGCTAATGGACTCTGACAAAGACCAAAGGAGCAAAAGGTACATGCATGAGAAATGAGAGGAAGCAAAAGGGATGAACTGAGGTAACGTCTAATGCTTTCCTGCTTACTGGCTTATGTAGATCACTGTTCCCTCATTAAAATACCTCCTCGTCCTCTGCTTGGGGAGCAACTACAGTCTCTTTAAAGGCTGGATATCAGCTTCAAATTAGCCTAATAATGTGTGTGCGTGTGTGCACGAGTGTGTGTTTTTGCTGCTACAGGAATCCGTGTTTGAAAATGTGCCTGTATAAGCGAGCAAGAGAGAGAAAGAGAGAGAGGAAGAATGAGAAAGCAGTAAGAGAGAAAGCTGGGAGAGGGTTATTCAAAATAGCTCCTACTGTGGCAGATAAGCTGCCACTCGCTATTTAGGGATTTGCCATGATGCCGTTTGTTATCAGAGTTACAGTTAATTACTTCTAGGAAGAAAAATATTGGGGGAATATTTAATTTGGAGGGTTGGTGGGTTTTGAATGCTGACAAACACTTGAAAGAGACAATTTTCCTCACTTTTTATTAGCTGTCTCAATCTTGATCATTGTGTGAGGGTGGAACCATAAAGGCTAATAAGTTATAATGACTTGAAAAATATTTTCCCTCCTATTAACTTTGTGGTGCTTTGTAAATCAATAATAAGCCCAAGTTGTGAAAAATCCCTTTCGGCTGGTGTTTATCCTCCTTGAACATGACACTTTTACTTTATGCATTTTTAACAAGCCTATATAAGCTATTTTTAATTCATCAGGAGGCCAGTCTAGTGGACGGTTTCAGTTTGTTTATTTTACCATCTGGAAAAGAGCTGCAGAGCAGCTGTGGAGCATTCAAACTAAAGTACATTTAATGATAATTTAAACATAAACAATTTCTGACTTGATCTATATTTGCATTGGAATAGCTCTTTATTAGGAGGTTATTAACAGCAGACTTTAGTGAATATGTCATTAATAAAGGTTTATAGTTTACTCACATTAAACTGAGAAATCATCTCTGTAGCAGTAAGTAGGGTAACTCTACATACCACATGCTACATTTTGGCCAAATAAGTACATACTGCTAGTGGGATCCGGTTTCGAAAAACAGCCCTCGAGAATGTTAATCATCATTCCTTAGAAGTTAAAATGGAAAATAATCATCAGCTGGATCAACATTAGCATTTTACAGTTTGGTAACCTGAGAAATTAAAGAATTGTTCAACCGGATAGTCCTGGCTCCAGCTCCATAGCATTCAAATATGAGAGTTCTACCTTACTCTGAAGAGAAAGTGAGGAAGCATTTTTCCTGAGGAGTTCCAGTGTTTCTTTAACGTATATTTTTCTAACAATTACTAAAGCCATATAGTTACAACATATCAACAAAAGTATGGCTAATTAGAAAGCAACACCATGAAGATTTTGTGTGTGCATATGTGTGTGTTTTTTCCCCCCAAAATTGGATCTCAAAATGGACCACCACATCGGTCTGCAAATCATCCATAAACAACCTTAAGCAGACAGAAGCCAAATAAAAACCTTGTTTGGGCCCTAAATCATTTCACCTACATGTGACAGGCTCAGACCTCTTTAGGTATTGTGTGCATGAGTGTGCGTTTGCGTGTGTGTGTGTGTATGTGTGTGTGTGTATTTCAAGGTTTGCGTGCTACCAACACCTCAGTTCTTCCTTCGTTTGGCCAAGGACAACACTGGCATGGTAGCAAAATGGCCATGGCGAGCATCTGGCAGGGGCATCCAAGAAGAGAACGCCAAGCTGAGGCAGCAAAAATCAAGTCTATGCAAAAAAAAAAAAAAAAAAAACCTCACACCCACACCTCTGCCCTACAGTTCGCTCTGCCCCAACACAAGCAAAGACTTGCCGATGAGCATCTCAGTCTAATAGCCATGAATACACAAATTCATCAAGGTATGACTACAGCACACTGGTGATATCTAATGAGGATGGATGGATTCATGCTCATATCAGCCAGCGCAGTCAAATCTGTGGCGATGGGAGCATCTGCTAAATGTAAATTAGGAGGAGCAGATCCCAGACTGCTGGCGTTGACCTCATACTGAGCTCTGGCACCAGTATGGAATCATGTAGCATTATTTAAATTGAGGTGCTGAAACCCGTCCTGTATGTTATAATGACATTTGTACATTTCTTCTGGTCGCACCATAACTATTTAACTGTTTTCTGGGAAAAAGAAGCACCAGTAGATATTATTTGTCAAATCCAGTTTTTCCACCATTCATCACATGGGCAGGGGTAATTGTGGAGGGTATAGCCTATGGAACATTCCATCGGGAGGAATGATGGGGGTGGATAGATTCAGTATCTCTCCTGTGCTGGACAGAGCCTTTCGAACTGTCCTCCATTAAGCATGTGTTATGATGAGTTATTCAGTGTGTCTATATTGGGCAGGAACTCGAAACAGTGACATGAAAATGCAGTTTGCAGCAGCTTCACAAATCCCACTTCAGGCCCTGGGAAACCATAATCACCACTTTCGTTTTTCAGCCTTGTTTATTTCAGAGGCCGGGGTTACAATTAAGACCATTTGCCTTGCAATTACTGTGTTAAAAATAATAAAACAATTTCGGCCTACCTAAAATACCTGCATTTTGTGTAATGATTCAGGGCGTGCAAATTGAAATTGCAATGCTTGGACTTTGTCAGGGAGCTGTGTGAAGTTGCCAGAGTGATAGAACTATGTTTATCTGGATGTTTGTCTGCTTCTGGATTGCTAGCACTTTGTCAGAATGCAGCCAAACCCTGGTCACAATTTCTGCCTGACCTTCACGGGATAATTTTAGCTGTGTGGATGTATAATGTCATGATTTACTGCAAGGATTAGTTTTTCAACAGCCACAACGTAACTGAGGAACGTCTCCCGAGGGCCAGTAAGTAAATTCCCTTGTCAGTAACCCACCCCCGCTCCAAACAGCCTCCCCTCCGCCCACACACTCCCCACCACACCACTTACCCCAATTTTCCCAATAAAGTCATACAGCCCAGCCAATGTCTGCCCTCAAGCCAGCATCCAGCCAAGGACATACACAACACTCTGAGGGTCAACTCAGTTAAAAAATAAATAAATAAATGTCCCCACACACATACCTCTCCACTGAGCTGACCCCACTGCTCATGGAGGAGACCCCAGGAAAAGGAACACACACACACACACACACACACTAACTGCTAATAAGTTTTAAAAAAAAACACACAAATGTTTTTCTGCATTTCATTAAGACATAACTCTTTTTTGTGTACAAGATTTTAGCCATGAGAAACACATAGAAATACATTATTTTCCTGGCTTTAAAATACACGAATAGTTAGCACAAATCCGCCTTCTCAGCCACAGAAAGACACTAAATGTCAGTGGAAGTCTGAAAAACATTTTTGGTAAATTCCACCTTTGATGATCTGATACACATTTTTTGCTGACTGCAGAGACAGTAATACAAAAGTGTGGTGGGATGTTTTGGTCCAAAAAATATTTATCACTTCTGCTAATGCGGCTAATATAGCTTTTATTTATACTGCTTATAAGACGTTCTTACTGTGGTTGGAAACATGTCATCACGCTAGCTAGGCCTGCATTTCACATTGATGTTTTGGTAATTAAGCTGGTGCTTGAAAGGGGCCATGTGGCATCACTCACTTTCATGCAATTCCACACACAGACATGTGGGTGGCAGAAATGTGCTGTAAAAGGCAGCACAGCGCCAATAAAAGAGGTGAAGAAGATCATTGTCTGATGTCAATACTAAAAGTTTCTTAGCATGTTTAAAAGTCTACTTTGCAAATTTTTAATAAGGAAGGAGCAACAGAACAAGGAAAACTCATCAATGAGAGTATAAAGTTGTTATTGTGAACATGTTAGCAAAATCCAGGCAACGTTGGCATTCATATGAGGTCATCATTCTTGGTACCTGAAGAATGTAAGCCTATTGTTCCCTCTCATTTTCTCTCTGTTTTTGGTCTCCGCCTACACCTGAGGGAAATATTTAGCTCATTAGCATCTCTAACGTGGTCTGTTAGCCGTTTGGAGCTGGGCAGAGAGTCTTTACTGGGTTAACTAAAGCATTGTCATCGAAAAAAATCTGCCTGCTCAGACAGAAAACATGGTTTCGTGGTAATGTTAAGTCAATCAAAGTGGTTAAGTCGCTGGTAGTAAAACCAAAACAACAAGCTAAAAGAAACTAAAAACGGCAGAATCCAGTGATTTTTCCGTAGGTTCATCACAAGTGGCCACTCTCACAGACACACTGTTATTTCATCAGATGATATACAGTAAGGCTATTGATTAGTGCAACTCTAAGTGTTCATTTTGGTTTTAACACAACTGTGAAACCAAAACTCAGCAATTTGCCCAAATTACATGACGCAACAACCATAGTTTCAGGAAAACAGGAAAAGCAAATACAACTGCTGTGTAAATCATATTACATTGTGTTTACATTGCACTAAAATTGTTGTCATGTTCATACAGATATTTTCAATCTTTACTAGGCCTTAATATTACACTCACACATCAACCAGAATTTATCATTCAACCTTTTTACCTCCAACATCCCCTCCCTACAGCCCTCTGTCATATTTTTAGTGAGGCCTAAATCCATCCTTTCTTGTAAGACGTTTGGCATTGATGAACACCACCGTGTGTGTGCGAACGCAGCACGGATATGGAAGTCCGTGTTTAAAGTTTTTGATCCAGTTGTTGTGGAATCTTATTCAGACTGCGACACATGTGCTGTTAAGATGAGAAATAGAGAGCCCATAAAAGTTGTGCGTCACATCCCACGCATTGCAAGCCAAATAGGCACGAGGTCTGGCTGTGCCGTGCGGGGGAAAGCTCACAGTGCACGAAAAGCTGATGTCTCACACCAAGCTCTGTGCTGCAGGCCCACGTACACTAATTAGACCTGATATACAGCCTGATGTGCGCTGATTGAAAGCAGGCTCATCTAACTCAGGACAGGGTCCTGTTGCACTGCTGCAAAACGCCGCAGGCTGTCTTTTTGTTTCCAGGCGCTGATCTAAGGTCAGCTTCATGATCTCAAGACAAATTTATTTGGTAGTGATTTAGAGCGGGTAAACTCATACAGATCTATGAAGATTATGCACCAACTTACTCACGGTGTAAAGAGATGTGTTGGTTTGAGGTCTCTCAGGGCTCTGCAGCTCACAACCAGCTGTCCATGTGGCGACAGCTTCAGCTTCACAAAGAAATGAGTGGCACGCACCAGGCAGCAGAGGCCGCGGCACCATGCCAACCATGCCAGGCACTCCCTCTGAGCCTTTTGCATCCCTGGGCTGGACGTGTTAGGCTCTAGTGCCTTGCTTCAGAAACAATAACAGGAAAACACTAAGCCCTTAACCATTGTTATTTATCTATTTATCTCTTTCTTTTACGACTTTGATGTAAAGTTTTTGTCTAACTTGGGCAAGAAGTACATGCTTTTGTGTTAGGCTTCATCTGCACCATCCTCTCTTCCTCTCTCATAAAATGTATCACTGGGGAGCTACTAAGATGGCAGGACAATTACCCAAAGAGCTGTTTTCGTTTGAAATGCAATCAACCATCTGGAAGACTCAGCCATCCATAATCAGGCTTTCGGCCAAAGCTTTATTATTTTCTCTTGATGCACTTTATGTATTGTTGCTAAGCAGATACAATCTTTAGGTATGGATTTGATAAGGAATGCTACATAAGGCTCTATATTTGTTATAGCAGGGCAATCTGGTGGATCTGCTCAGAGAATGTTTTCGGTGATCTCCAGCATTTTCACCTCAATCTATAAAAGAAAATGCTGGGACAGTAAAACAACTCAGACCAATAGCATGTCGAGAACAGCCATCCTTGTGATTTTACAGCTGGTTTGCAATGGCAGCGTAATTATAGATTAAGAAAACATGACTTGTGTCAATGAAATAATGGCAGCCCACTGACAAAAACACCTTCGGCAGCCCAACACCTGGTGAAAGGCCAATTGTTAGGTTTAACAGCATGCCAGCTTGAAAAAAACACAGTAGGTACACTGGGTTCATTTGTCCAACATTCAACATGTCTTTGTAATGAACCAAAATTTTTCTTTGGGATGCGGACCTGCCATTTGTGCGAAGCTTAAACAAATCACGTTCCAATAGCTTTTTCAATGAACCAGAGGTGATTTGACTTTCCTTCAACTCGCACACTATTAGTCAAAATATCACATTTCTGTTTTTTCTGTAAGGACTGTATGTCCAATCACTAAGAGTCCAGCAGAGTTGTTGACCTGAGTGATGGTGCCCATGAGCTAAAAACACAGTACGGTGTCCGGCCCGATGTGTTTTCACTCCTAATTATGCGCAACGCTAACACTTGTGAAACAGTTTCCCAAGCACATGGGTACTACTACACAGATATGACCAGCCCAACCCCCAGAAACCCTGACAAATACGGAGAAAAGCTAAAGCTGTGGAAAACAGACCTCTTAAAAAACTTTTTTTAACAATCCATTGGTGCATACAGCTCTTCTACCAGCATACATAACCCTCTGTAACATCAGCATTTTATAACAGATCAGCTCCAACATGGGACAAAAGAAGATCTTTCAGCAATAGTTGGACCATTCGCGAAATAGTGAGACCACGGCAAGAAAATCACTACCACTCTCACTTCTGTCATGTGAAGATGTAGCTGAAGCCAGCAGCTAATTATCTTTGCTAAGTGGGAACTGCTAGCCTGGCTAGCGCCTCAATAGCTTACCAATTAATATTTTAGATTTAGTTTGCTTGTAGAAGAATTGAAGTGCCTAAGCTTTAGGTTACGGGTTTATGAGGTGTTATGTGGATGCAATGACTCTGTAACTTGTCATTTTTACCCTTTATGTTTCTGTGTGAATCAAACAAATAAGATATAATGTGTTGTTAATCTTTGGAGGTGCTGGCAGGTAGATTATGCTACCTATATTTGCTGTTTTCCCCTGTTTTCAGCCTTTATGCTAAGCTGAGCGAACTTGCTTCTGCCAGGAACTTCAAATGTAGAGTTTTGTGAACCTTCTCTTCAAACTCTTCTCAAAAAATGAATACGTGTATGTTTCAAAATGCCAAACTTTTCCTTTAAAGGGATTGTTTTAATTTGGAGTTGTATGAGACACTTATGCCTCATTTTGAGTGGATGTTAAATCTATCTTCCAAGATCGTTGTTCCTTCCTTGTCGCTCTGTGTGATGTGCTATATTGCCAGTCAGTTCATGCTCCTTGCCTGGTAACCTAAGTTACACTGACTGGCATCATGGCGGCCAGGGCTAAGGTCGCAAGGAAATGACAAAGTTCGATATGGAATTACTTTGATGCACTGACAACAAGAACAAGCACACACAGAAATGCTAACCTAGTCTACCTTACCTTGAAAAAGTCAACGAGAACACGGAGCCCCTCTATCATCGGGCGGTACAACGGACAGCCAGACAACATAAAACAAGCAGCCAGCTTTGCTACAGTGATTCAACTGGCATGATAACCAGTGGCAAGTTACTTCAAACCAACACAAGAAGCAGGAGCAGGACATTTAGTTTTTATTACACAATTATTCTGACCTTTTCGATTCTTTGAAAGGACACCGCAAATTTCAAACTCTTCATCAAAAAACACAGGATTATGAATCTGTGGTTACTGTGCTCAGGATAGTATATGAGAAAATAATGTAGTTAACATGTTGTACCAGTGGGAAATCGTGCAGGGTTTTTGTATATTTACAAAGACCTTTGAAGGCAAATGTGATTTTTAAAATTTGGAGACCTGTTTTGTTTTCTTAGCTTTTTTGTGGCTTTTTCATTCAACTCTGCATTGTATTGCTGGACAAAAGTGTTCAGCAGTAGCATCTAATAAATTTTGTTGTGTTAAAAGCACTGGTTTAGTAATTTTTCAAAGAGTTGTACAGAAAAACAGACATATTATGTTTTCATCTTATTATCTCTCCACTTTAAAATGAAAGGTTTTTTTCTTTTTTGGAATAAGAGGCGACGTGCAGAATGACATATGCACGAGCCAACTAAGAGACACAAATCTGGTGTCAGAATATGTTGATTCAGCTCTTCCACATTATACTGTGTTTGAAAAAGAGCTGGCTCTGTTTCTGACAGAGGATAAATGCAGGAGAGATGCCTCCTGATGGGGATGTTGGTTTGTCCTGTGATTTAGCTACCAGTTGGAACTTCTCACAGCGGCACTGATTCACTTAAACAAGTCATTTCAGTAGCACAAGCTGAAGCCAGCAGTAATGATGAGTTGCAGTGTGCCAACCACACGGTGGACGCTGCCTCACTAGTGGCCTCCTCAGACCTCAGACTGTCTGCACAGAGATACACCTTGCTGTTTGATTGATTGGGAATGGATGAGTGTGCCAGAAAGCTTTCAGCGGTTTTGATCCTTTAGTCAAACTGATCTTCTTTTCTCTCTGCAAATGCATGGACAAAAGCTCACATGGAAAGATGCATGTGGACTCATAGCACATTTATGCACCACAGGTGATAGTTTACACACACCAAAGTTCCTCTCCATCCAACTCTCTTCTTCCCGTCTCTCTCCTCCTCCTCCACCTCCATCCCTTTTTTGTCTCCCACTTAAAGCTGCTTCTCCTCTCTGTTGACAGCTTTGCTCGGATGAAAAAAAGACGCAGAATTACTGAGTAAAAGGGAAAAAGAGAGCAAATAACAGCTCTTAGAATGTTTGGATTGTGAAACCAGAACATTAGTACAAACCATAATGGCTGGCCCAGAGAGCCCCGCGTCTCTCCAGAACTTCACTCTCACAGGCAATGATGTAACGCCAGCCATTTCATATGAAGCATTCGCTTGTTGCACTCCTCAAAGTCTATTTATACCTTCTTCGTCTACTCAAAATAAAGCAGCCTATGTTAGGCTGATGCCCTTTAAATAGCCTGTTTGTTTAAGCTGGGGGAATTAGAATACAACTTTATGGTGGCGATAGCTTACTGTAATTCCAGTAAACTTTGAATTGTTTAATATCTGCGCAAAGTAGAAAAACGTGTTTAACATAAAAATGATGAAAAGAAGGACTTTTTAGGACCTTGCCTGTTAGTGATGATGCCCTGCACTCAGATAACCATAAATGACCGAATTAATGGACATAAAATACAAGTGAGTCACTCAACTGGCAGGTACAACCTGCTGCGCTGTCCAGGATAGATACTTTACTACTACAAAGCAATGTGTGTGTTTGTGCGGCACGTGTGTTTGGCCTCGGTGTATACTACGCAGCAGAATAAACAAGTCTGTCTGTGTTCACAGTCTGTAATTAAAGCCGTATAAAAGTGCACACGCATGCAGTAACAGCACACGTCATGGCTCTGTTTCCCCACAGCCCTCAGCATGGGTTTGACGACAGCTGACCTAAACCACCTATTGCTTACTTCTCAGCACACACATGTATGAAACATAAAAACATAGCATAAAAAAAGTTGCAGCATAAAATAAATGCTTCGTAATAACATGCTGCCACTGCTGCTCTCAGCCGCCCTTTGCAGTTGTGCTCTGTCAAAGCTGGATTCAGAAAGCAGCGGCCTGCATCAGTCTCTGCAGGGAGATTTGATTGTATTGGCTTATTCTGAAAAGTAATCAGACCTCCCAATGGCTCCACCGCCACCACCTCAGCCATAAAAATAGCCTAGACATGAGAGAAGACCACATCATGTTGGATCCTGCCAGAGTTTGGCTTAAACATAGACATACTCCACTGGCCCGTAATCTACCGTGAGGTGAGCTCATCGGGGAGTCAGCCTCAAGACCTCACAGCTCAAAGATGACAGCTACCTGTGTTGTGTTGATCATGGTGGGCAATCAAATGAGTTCTGAGGCCAGTTCATCACATTTCTCTCACTTTACACGCTGTGTTGTTGGTAATTAAAGCTATAATGTGTAACCTTGTGCAAAGAACAGTCGGCATACTGCAAGGCTCCAGTTATTAAAAATATTTATTGCACCAACGCTGACAGGTTATATTTTGAGCATAAATACTCTTCGTCAGACGCTTGCACACTACAAGGCTCAGTCAGTATTTTTTCCTATTTTGTCAATAATATATAACCTGTCCATATTAAAATGTCAAAAAAAAAAAAAATATATATATATATATATAATATATATATATATATATATATACATATATGTA
>JAQLOL010000026.1:8093192-8104547 GCA_029783665.1 Naso thynnoides | reverse complement strand
TTGTCTCTTACTCTTATTCTTATTCAATACTTCCAAGACACTTTTATATCAGCTAGAATGCTCCGAAATCCAATCTGATGTTTTGTATCGTGGGTTACGATTATTCTAAACATGCCTGTACTCTGGTTCAAAAAATTATGGTTCTGTCAAAAATCTGCAGAAACTCCCCTCTCTGCCCCAGCCATTTTTGTTTGCTTATCCTTATGTTTTTTTCTTAAAAAGTACTAAAAAGTTATCCCAAACTTGAAGGGAATGAAAATGGCTGGTGCAAAGAGAGAGGAGTTTTTGATGGAAAAATATTTCTTCGAGCTAGGGTACATGCATGTTTAGAATAACCGTAACTACGACACAAAACACCGGATAGGTTGTGTTAGACTGAGGAGCTTAATAGCTGAAATAAAAGTGTTTTGGAAGTATTGAGCACGATATGACACGGTAAAGAAGACTTGGATTATACCACGTGAAGCTGCCAAGAGTTTTGGATGGACGTTTTTAGATAGTTTTGATGCTTTAAAGAGTGTACCTCCATAAACTGCCAGCAAAAGGGTGCGCAATTTTTTAAAATCACCCGTTTACCATAGAGGAACTGTGGAAGGAAAAATATTCTGCAATTCAAGACATCTAAGGGTAAGTAATTGATGTACAAAACAGAATTTTGCATTAAAATGTAACTTTAAACATTGAGATCAGCATGGGCTTGGTGCTGCGGGTAAATAAACCCAGTTCAGAGGCTATATAAATCACTTTTATTGTTATCACAGGAAATTTAGAAGTGACCAAATCATGATAAACGTGATAGCTGACAACCCCTTTCAGTGCAGTTTTAATTAAACCAGACACATACAGGAATCCACACCCATCACTACACTATTCATTCCCCAGTAACACCCATCACCGCCCCTGTGTCAGTTTGAAGGAGCAGCATTCAGGGAATGTAACTCATGTCGTACGTGCCTTGAGGTTGCCACAGAAATTAAGCACATAGGTGTAAAGAAATGCCAGTCAGCCTCTCCATGGCTCCTTCAGTTCACCTCCTGGCGAGGCCCGGGGCCCAGGAATGCTGTGCCCATCTGTCAACACGGAGCTGCCTTCCCTGGCAGATGCCACAGAGAGGATTTTTGTAACCTGGCCCTGGGTGGATTTCATAACCTGGCCTGGCAGTTTAGCACTGGGCCCTGAGGGCTGCAGGAAGGTTATGTGTGCTAGTATAATATTGAGCCGCAAGCGTGTGTTTGCGTATCATATGAATCTACAAAGTAGGTTGGATTTTAGGCTGATAAAGACACTAAAAAAGTTTACTTCTGTTGGTTTTATTGAGCTATCATCTAACAAATATCTACAGTAAATACTCTCAGTGCTGCAATCCTCCACCCGCCTTCTCTGCTCATCTCTCTGTCCTGCCCTCTCTTCCTTCACCTTCTCCTCCCCCTCTGATATCTCTTCGCACCACTCCTGCTCTGCTACTGTAGCACTGATATTTATAATGAATAGTGTTCTCTATGTGGGGCCTGGATGTGTGTGTGCTGGAGCCAAGGGAGCACCACCTGAGTGATGATTCTGTCTGCCCTGAGTCTCTTTCTACCTCTCTCTCTCCCAAACACACACACACACACGCCTGACCTGCTGGGAACACAGGGTCTTGCTGTATCAGGCCTCTGTGGCAGGGGCAATTAGAAAGGTCCAGACTGAGCACAAGCTCTCTTCTCATACTGTCCCCATTAGAGAGGGAGAGACAGGCTATGAGGAAAGACAGGAAGAGGACACACATTAACACACTGTCTCTCTCTCTCACACACAAACACACACACTGGCTGTACAGTAACCTTAAGCAGCCCTGAGCTTGCTAAGGTGTCTTAGTGGCCCAAGTCAGTGCACAGAAGGGCACCTACAGTGTGGTGCTGGTGTTAAAATTAGCCCCCTTTTTAATTCCTCAGCTGTGTTTTAACCCTCTCATCAGATGACTTAGTGCGTGTCCAGGAATTGGGTCGAGCCATCATGCTGGTGTCCCTGAAGCCCACTGTCAAAAGCTGAAAATAATGGGCCGGAGTTGGACGAAGCGGAGTCTGATCTGTGCCAAGATGACGACACAATGATGGATGCTCAAATGCTGCACAATTAGAAGTGATGAAATTGGATTCAGAGTCACTGAATGAGGTGTTTATGTGTGTGTTTGCATTTGTGTATCTCCACAGTGTTTTACACAAAATGATGCCAAAGACTCGGTGGCCTCCCCAATAATATGTGTATGTCATATCTAACAGCGTGTGTGTGAGTGTGTGTGTGTGTGTGTGTGTGTGTGTGTTAGAGGGCTCATCCTTGACCAGAGACGTGCACAGAGACCAGAGCTCTTTCCACGCCGCCTTTGTCTCCACATGAATTATCCATCGGGCCAAGTGTGGTAATCAAGCTGCTCCGGCAAGCCTTATTACAATGTTGGTCATTTAGCCTATTAGCAATGCTCTTACCTCATTTCTTGGTCAGCTCCAATTGCATGGAAAACAGAGAAGTCAGCATGTTAAATGGGCTCTGGAATGGCTGGGAGAATTAGGGGCCATAAAGCGACGGCAGCTAATACAGCACTAGCAGGCTTGCGGCATGATGAGCTCACGAAAACCGGTATTTAAATATGGGGACAAAGGAGGACACAGAGTTAAACTGTATATTTACAAATAGCCTAAGCATTAAGGAAAATTACATAGGACCCAACACACCAGTCAAGTATAATTTAGAGTTGAAAAAGTCCAAAGAACAGATCAGATAAACACACTTATTAGACACAATGAGTATGCTGGTTTTAACTGTTGTGAATGCATTCTTAATACAATTCTAAGATGTGATTAAATATCCATGGATTTTGCTTTTATCCCAAAAAAACCCATAAACATGATGACTTTGAGGTACTATTGTGAGTGAGTTGGTAAACTACTGTGTGATGCTGCCCCCCTCTGACTTCTTTGTGTGCTGCAAAAGGCACAGGCAAACTGATACAGTAGATTACGTTGCATTTAAGATGTGTTTAGTTTGGTTTACTATATTTAAGTCTCTACTCCTTGTTTCATACAAGGTGTAGAGATGTGCTTTACCTGATTTAACTACCAGCTATTTTTTTCCACAGTTCCTGTGCAGGTTAGTTAGTATTTTGTGACTCTTAAAACCATCTTTCTGAGTAAATAATCTAGGTGATGACATCAGATGGGCTTCACATTTGCAATATTTCACATTTCTTCACTTCTCAGGTGACTCAGAAAAAGGTCTGGGGCCTCATTTATAAAACAGACTTGTGATCAGTTTTGCTCTTACAGGAAAACATGCTTTTTTGGTCAGTTTAGCCAATCATCCACAATCCCTATGTAAGGCACGAACGTAGATGCCTTTACCTTCTCTGTCCGTTCAGTAGGTCGCCAGATAATCACCTATCGCCGGCACATCTGAAGATCTCCAAAACACTCCATCTACATGGGGTGACCATGTGATGTCTGCCACATTTACGACTGTATGGTCTGACTAGTCACAGTGCTGTAAGTGAGGCACTGTGATCAAGGCTCTGTGTCACTATGCCCATAAAAGTAGTTCTTTGGTACTTGCTCTCACAGTAACATTGTGTCTATAGTGTTGTTAATATGCAGGTCACACACACAACACATAGATGGAGCATATTGGAGATTATTTGGGTGTGTTTTAGGGGCTTTAGAGGGCGGTAATGGTGTATCCCCACTACTTCCATCGAATGTGCGAAACTGCCAGTGTGAGGTGGCTATCTAGTGACCAACTGAATGCACAGAGAAGGGAAAGACATTTATGTTCTTGTCTTACATACGGACTGTGGATGATAGGCTAAATCCCCCAAAAAAGTACAGTTTTCCTTTAAATATGACTTCAGCATGTTTAAGTGACTCTCTGTAAAACCTCACATTAATGAGAAAATCTCTAGGCAATGTCTTGACTTGACATGATGTAGCTTTTTACTGCTGGTCATGGAAGTATGAAAAGGTTTGGGACATGTATGAGTCCAAGCCTGTGGGGAACTTTGCATGAGCTTTATGAACAATTATCATACAAATTATCAGGTAAAGTTGTGAGGAATTAGGAGTGGACTGCTATGGTTATGTATGACTGTCCATTTGTCCTCATAGTGTATCAGCCACAGTTCTTTCTGTCTGTCCCTGTCCGTTCACTGCAGCGGTGACACACTCTCAAGCTGCGTGCTGGGCTTCGTTTGTCAACCTACTATTAAGTCCACCTAATGATACGTGTCATCTGGCTTGAAATTCCTCTATCAATGCTGTGATCTTGTTCCAAAAAGTTTATTTTCTCTGTTGGTCCTGACTCTGTTGGACCCTCATTAGTCCTGGCATTATATGAGGGGAAATCACAAGGCAGGTGCCGTCAATTAAAGGTGATTTGAGATTTAAACATCCCATGTGTGCAGATTAGGCCTATAAATGAGGTGCAGAGGTGGCAAAAACACACAAATTCTTTACTTTAGTGGGAGTACAGAAACTTTTCTAGATAAAAAGATTCTGGTAAAAGAAGAAGTACTGACTCAATGTCTTTAGTCAAGTAAAAGTAATAAAGTACAGGTTCTGAAATGAATTCTACGTATACAAGTTAAAAGTATCCCTCTGAAAGAGGTTTCTACTGATACCTGAACCCCACGTCAAATTAATATGATGCAGAGACTACTAGACTTAAAGGTAGAATCATACGATTTTTCTGAGCTGTTCCTATAAATTTGTTGATTGATGAGTCTCATGTTCAGAATGTTACATACTGACATTTTTGGTTGGTAAAGCTCCAGAGCACAGCCACAAAAGGAGACAACAACAGAACTAAGGTAACGAGCCTGTTTTGGAAATGTAAGGAGCAGAGGGTAAAGAAGTTTGTGCTAAAATGTAGAGGGTGAAAGTAAAAAGTTGTGAAAAAAATCAACACTCAAGCAAAGTACAGATACCTGAAAAATCTACTTCAGGAACAAAGTATTTGTACTTTGTTATTTCCCACCTCTGATGTTGAGTATCTTAAGAATCAAGTGGAAAAACCATGTAGGAAATTATCTAAAGACTACATTTAAGTATAAAACTAAGTATTTTTATGAATGAGGCATCTGTTCGGAGGAGATATTAACTTTCGCCAAATTCTTTTATCAGACTGACATTTCGAGTAACAATTTGTCACAGCTCATCACGGTGTGTTGACATTAATGATCATCATAGACCACCACGGTATCTATCCAGAGGGTCTATTGACTAGAAAAGCATCAGTTAGCAGTTAATCAGTTAGTTTTAAAGCTTAACTTACAAAGAGGACTATCTCAACCACTGCTGCTTCATTTTGTTCTTCCAACTTCATGAAAGTACAGCACTAACTCTGTGAAGTACCTCTTGCTTCATATCACATCAACAGGGCACAACCTGTCTCTTGAAATCCATTCATCAGCTCATGAGTTACAATACAGCAGTGTCCTACCACCGACCTCAGACATCAGCTGTAGACAAAACTAAAGCAGGCATGGAATAAGAAGCATCCTCTTATGTCCCCTGGGGGCCCTAACATCACCTTGACCTCAGCAGAAGACTGTGTGAAGCTTTGCCAAGCCTGTGAACATGACCTGGGGAGTGTGTGTGAGGGCTGGGGAGGTGGGCGGGTGGAGGCAGAGGATGGAGGGTACATGAAGGGGATGTTGCTCCCTCCAACACAGACAAGACAAATGATGCACAGACAGATGGCACTTGACATTGCTGCCATGTTCAGTTTCCAGTTACAACAAACTGACTCTGGATCAGCAGATGCGCATGTCACGCGATAATGATACAGTGACTACTGAGCCATCTTTGCCAGAGCCTCCACCCCCATCATTCTCATCATTAAAATCCACAATGTATTAATCAAGGAAGCAAATCAACAATGGAGTTAAGCTGCAGTTTGTGAGTGCTCTTGCAATGGCCACATTGGCCACAAGGTGGTGGTATGACTCAAAACTGAGTGATGAAGACTGAGGTGCCAAAGATTTAATTTATTGGCCAGTAAACCACATCAGTCACGTCTACATTGAAGTCACATACATCCACCCAAGTTACTAATATTACATGAAACATCCAGAGGTGGAGCCGATGGGTAACAATGTCATTGCCAATGCCTGACCTTGGACTGGAGGCAAATTGGACAATTCAAGCACTAAATGATACGTGAGGAGAAAGAGAAAGTATCACAGGAAACATGATATGCAATGAACTCTTGAAATGAAAGACGGAAAAACACAGGTGGCAATATGAATTAACAACGTAACAGGCAACAAGTCTAGTGGGTCACATGAGAGCTATGATGTCTGTTGTTAGGACGAAAAGGGAATCAGTTAAAGGTTTAACTTTAAAGGTAATTTAATCCAGGCCAATATAGTATTTATATCACATGTCTCGAAATATGTATTATTGATGATGTAGATGTAGGTCAGCCTGGAGCTGCTTGAATGACTGTGATGGTCAAAGGAAATCTGCATTTTTGGTGAAAGTATTTGATGGTTTTCTTAGGCCTAACTAATGATTATTGAGCAGAAAAAAACTGACTGATATCCGGAGAACTATGTGCGTTTTGTCAGTCATATACCAGATTATTTATAGAAATGTCATGGTCTCATTATGTGTGCCAGCTAATCAAAAAAAGAAATTAATTCATTTTTAAACATATGTCATTTCAAATCTGAATTATTTTAAGAGAGGCTTCTTAAATTTCCCTTCACTCCATATGTTTGCATGAACTATATGTAAAATTCATGAGTTTGGTGTGTTGACCTGCTGGATTCTACTGATAATATTCTTCTTTTGTCAGCGTTATGACTTGCTGATATGTGTTTGTGGTACTAAATGCTTCAGGTTTTATTTAGTTTAACAATGTAACACTGTTGCATTAGGATTTTTCTTTGCATGTCCTTGAAACTGTCCATTAGAAAACTGAATGTATTTTAAAAAATATGACAAATTGGTCTGCTGTTATTTTCAAAATGATACAATCGCACAGCGGACCAGAGAAAACTGTTTGCTAAATCTCTCTAAAGTGGCCTAAATTACTCCTGCAGATGGTATTTTCTCTTGTCGAGATTGTTGTCTCATGTGAGCGCAGCTGCCAGATTCTTAATGTATCCAAAACAAATGAGCAAATCACTGCTTTTACTGGTTGCCAGTGAAGTTTACAGTCTTTACAGATTTCATCATCACAGATCTTGTAGATCGGCATGAACAGCGGTGTGTTGTAAGATCCTAAAACAGACACTTCTGGCCATTCCGGGTTCCAGATTAAAGTCATCGAGGACGGGCTTCTTGTTTTCGAGCCTGGAGGCTTTGAAGGAGCCTCTCTCTCGCAGGCCGGTTCGGCGTGTGTCCTCATCTAAATTCAGTTCTTAATAAAAATGTGTTAACTTTAACTTTATTCTATGATTTATACATTATTTTTTTGCCCTGTGCATGAGCACACTTTTGTATTTGCATGTCTGTGTGTAAATATTTACACAGGTTAGTGAATAAGTGTGTTTAAATGCTACAAACACATGTAGGTGTGTAGCTTTACACACGTATGTATTTATGCATGTGCAGTGAATAGATACAAATACGACTGTGTGAGGAAAGTATATGCTGAAATTCTTTGTAATAAGTTTTATGTTTTGGTTACAACTTCATAGCTTTTTATGTTGCCTTTTTTATGCAAACTTTTCACAATATAAGCAGTTGAAAGTAATTATTTATTGTAGCCTGCATGTACACGTTCGAAAATTTCCAGAGACATTTTATATTCGGTCTTTTACATTTAAGGGAAATACATAATTTATCCTCTTCTGACAGATAAAGTTAGTTCCTCTGCATCTTTTAGCATCTGAGTCTTTAGATAAAATATTTGCTGATCTGCCTGCATGTACTGACAACTTAAATATTGTGATTGTTTTAATGTCTTGTATAGGCCCATATATTAATTGTCCATTGCTTGTAATTTTCTTTGTTGACCATGTGTGAACTTTTACAGTCTGTGTTAATCATGAGGAACCTCACCTGTCCATATCCCCAACCAATTCAATACATTGCTTGCATGAGAGCCTCAGAATTCTTCAACATTTCAAAGGTGGTTACATTTCAATTCAGGATTAAATTATATACACATAGACAAGCCTCCTTGTGCATTTCAAGCAACATACAGCAATGTTAACATATAGCTTGTATACAGTAACAACTCAACCATAATTCTACACGGGGCTGTTTTTGTTTTCTTTAAGAGCACTTTAACATTTTTTTGCAAATCTTGCTGCAGTCGTGGCGTTGTCACAAAGTGCCTTTTGTCCACGTCTTCAACGCACTGACACGTTGAACAGATAATGAGGCTAAACAGCTTTTGTGGAGAAAGTGTAAAATGTTTGCAATGTCATTCTTCGCCGGATTAAATCCTAATGAGCCTGTTGCATCCTAATTAGTCTAGTCACTTAACAGTTAATGGATCTAAATCGGCAAAAGGCCTCCGGGACATTTTAAAGCAGCGTCGTGCGCGACCACGAACGTTTAGACGAGAGTTTTTTTCTCTTTTCTTTAAATTGAGGTCACACACGCGGGGGCTCCCGACAGGCAACCCTCAAAATACCCACGCGTTCGTGCAGCGGAAGTTTTTAAGCAACCTTATCTGAAGCTTTATCTGGGCTGGAGATGTGCTGCAGAAAGATGGGTCAGAGGGGACCGCGGGGCTGCTGCAAGACGAAGCATTAGGGATATGAAACACATGCCAGACCTGTCATGTTCAATTTACAGTTGACTCAATACTACCGGTAGAGCTGAAGAAGTATGGATGGGGGATGATTCATCACCCCGCAGGATAAATAGTTTGAATTCTGAATTTCTTTTTTGCGATGAATGACATAAAAACGGGGAGACGTTACACTCGAGCCGCGCCAGGCCAGTGAGAATCAATCACGATGAAAACATTTTCCCATGTCTTCTCCCCCACCCGCTCCCCTCCTCACCCGCGTTTACTTTATTTCGCCAATTATTACAGCAAGAGCCGCGCCAGTGTTGACTCTCGCTGCGCCTGAGAAAGATTTTACGGCCATTCATCAGCTCGCGAGGCGCACAAATAGTCTTTAAAACTATAAACACCATCGCTGGGTCGGAGACAGGGGGACCCATTTACCCCGTGGCTGTGCTAAACGCTGAAGATAAAACAAACGATAATACTGTCTGTCTCCTGTGACCGTCTCCACAGGCATTAATAGCAGGTTTAGTGCCAACCGTGCGGGGGGAAACACATGCGGGTTATGCGTCATTACGCACAGTTGTCTCCATTTTACTGCTGTCCGGTGAAATGATTTGTACTTTGTTTTTGTTCATCTATAAATCACTGATAGCGTGATTAATTGCCCCCCCCCCCATCTCATGTACTTATGTTCAAGAATGCACACCCGGGGGTGACGAGCAGCTCTGGGGTGAGTGACTGCTGGTAATCGAAAGTGCAAACTTTAATGCTTCATAGCGATAAAACTTTGGCTGTTTTATTGGTTAAAACGTGGGTGTCATACATGGCACGTCTTGGGATAACCTGGCCTGCAGCGTGGGTGGGAGGGCATGCGTGTGTGTGTGTGTGTGTGTCTGTGTGTGTGTGCAGGTTTGTTGTCATCTGTTATCGCGCTCTGATAACGCAGACAGTGGCTCCAGAATCTCTTGGAGGCAGATAGCCGATGGTTCAGGGTCCCAACCTGTCTTGACGCTTGTCTGCTCCGTTTCCCGTCGGACGAGGGACGGGCCCGACACCCCAAACACGTGCACGCGCCTGATCTGTCTTATCAGACACATTAACTCCTGTCAGTCCCTCTCTCTTACCCAAATA
The DNA here is from genome assembly GCA_029783665.1 of Naso thynnoides. Classification (NCBI taxonomy): domain Eukaryota; kingdom Metazoa; phylum Chordata; class Actinopteri; order Acanthuriformes; family Acanthuridae; genus Naso; species Naso thynnoides. Next base: position 8,094,695 of record JAQLOL010000026.1, on the reverse strand, counting down.
GTGCGAGTCTGGCCTTCTTAGTCGTTGCTATACTTTTTTTTTTTTTTGGATGTAGCTACACAAAGTTAGGCCCAGATAAATTATCCCTCTTGGTACTTGAAGATATGTGTAAACTTCCGTCCAAATGCTGCGCTTAGAATTAACTGGAAACACATTTGCATTGTGTGTAATGCAAACAGCAATAAAGAGGAATATCCATCTAATGAGTCGCTTATTTAGTTTTCCTTAATTTATGAACTTTATATATCAGTGCTGTGCTAACCCGAGGCAGCAGACGATAAATGTTCCCACCAGTGTGAATAAAATGACAAATTTAGGAAAACTGCTCTAACAATTCAATTTGCTTTGGAAATGAATAATGCGCTCTTGGTTGGTTATATAGGCTTATATATTTTTTTCTGCACTGATTGAAAACACACAGGCCTATAAGAAACAGCAGCCCTGGCATGCACCAGACATCACTCTACGTCATGAAATGGGAGTACCAGCTCCATACAGAGGGTTCCACTGGCTCCCTCTCTCCCTCCCTCCTGCGTCACCGGGAGGAGAGGGAGGCCAAGAAAAAGTTTGGAGACAGGCTTGACATTCAAAATGCACACTTCACTCAAGATCAGCCTGCTACACCAAACTAATACTTAAATCTAGTAAATATTGCTAGGAAGGAGAGAGAGTTTGTTGACGTCTTTTTTGTTGCCTCCATATGACAGAGTAATAGGTCACTTTTGGAGTTCTTGGCAATGTTTCCCAGCCCCAGCACGTCCACTCCCTTCTCTGTAAAGGATATATTAAACTTGGAGCAGAGTCATGACGTTATGGTGTCTCTGGACGTCTCCTCTCGAATGGACTGCTGCACCGTGCCGACCTCCTCCTCTTCTTCTTCTTCTTCCTCCTCCTCCTCCTCTTCCTGCATGCTGGCCCGCCTGAAGCAGGAGCCTCTGCGGGACATGTCGTCCGCCGCCGCCGCCGCCGCCGCCTCGATGTTTGGAGAAGACCTCCACGAGTCCAGAGCCGGCAGAGGCAACGCACTCAGCTTTGCAACTGCCTTTTATGGGAAATCACTCATGGAGATGGATTTTGTTAAGGATGGGAAGTCTGAAGCGTTTGAGGTTAAACGCAGAAAAGGTGAGTATGAAAAGGTGGAAGTTTCTTTTCTTTTTCTTTTTTTTTTTTTTTTTAGGGCCTATGCCGAATACAGGCCCACAGGCTCGTGCTGTCTGATTTGTAGCCAACGCAACAGATGCACCAAAAACAAATTCAATAAAGCAGAAACTATAATTGGAAATAATGTCATAGTAGGAGGCCCAGATATACACTAAGCGTTTAATTATCCACAAATTTAGACGTTGAGTTCATAGTAAATATTTTTTGTAGCCTGGGCCTGCAAGAGTTTTAGGCTACAAGATGTATTAGCCTGAATGTAAAACAAAACAAAACAAAAAAAAAAAGGGGGGGGGGGGAAAATTGGCAATTCAAATACCGATTAGGCCAACATAACATCATTTA
>JAQLOL010000026.1:8077045-8093092 GCA_029783665.1 Naso thynnoides | reverse complement strand
ATCATTGGCAAGTCTAATTCCGATTAGGCCTACATTACATCAGTTACGTGTCATGTGTGTAAATAATGTGAAAAATATATAGCCTTTTCATTATTTTATTTTTTTTATACAAAGCTTACACTGATTGCATCATGGGTGTCCGTGGGAACAGATCACCACCTTTGCATAATTAAATTATCCATACTATAGACTATGTATCATTACTGTGATATGTCTTATTATTATTAGGGCTATTGATGTTGCAGTAAATTGAACCTCTTCTTAAAAAATGGCCTATCTGTCTAGTCCTCTGTTAAGGAGCCCAGCTTTTAGTCTATATGTGACATTTATTAGTTTTTCAACATTTTTCTCCGTTGTAATCAGAGGAGTTCAGTCCTGCGGCCGAGCCTGTGGAGGACATAAAACCCGAGGATCCGGACCGACCAAAGCCTCGGAGACGCAGGAAGCCGCGGGTCCTCTTCTCCCAGGCGCAGGTGTACGAGCTAGAGCGCCGCTTCAAGCAGCAGAGGTACCTGTCCGCCCCGGAGAGAGACCACCTGGCCGGCGTGCTCAAACTCACCCCGACCCAGGTGAAGATCTGGTTCCAGAACAGGAGGTACAAGTGCAAGCGGCAGAGGCAGGACCAGAGCCTGGAGATGGTGTCTCTGCCGCCGCCCAGGAGGGTGTCCGTGCCGGTGCTGGTGCGGGATGGGAAGCCTTGTCTGGCGGCAGACACGGCCACTTACAACCCCTCCTACAGTATGGGTCACATAAACCATTTCACTTATAACAACTACCCTCCTTTCAGTAACTACACCAGCTCCGGCTGCAACACAAACTATGCGTGTAATTATCCTGCAGCCCCAATGCAAACTATGCAAGGATCCTCCAGCAACGGGAACTACATGAACTTTGGGTTAGGGGACTTGAATAATGTCCAGAACACCTTCTCCTCTGGTAACGGGGTGTCTTCGTTACATGGCATTAGGACGTGGTAAACAGGGGACATACAGCCTGTATTTAAGAGGCCTACGCTTGTTAGGCTACCTAATCAGTTTTAAAGAGGTTGGTTTTCTGACTGCATGCATTACTGAACTTGTCAAGACTTTGCGTTGTAGTTTGTGTTACTTTCCTTATATTTAATAACTTGCTTTCTGTAGACTAGTTTTTTTGTTTTGTGTTCTGCACCGCTTTTTTGATGAAAAGGCAACATTTTTTAAAATTTATTTTCGTGACGTAGCGCAGAGAAACGTGATTTGAGCGTGTAAAAGCTGTAAAACAAATCGCAAACACATTTTTTAAACGAGATTATTTTATATTTAAATTTGTTCCCAATATAGCCTACTTTTTTAACATTAGCGCAAGATGGATTGTGAAAAAAATCTCTCTATAAACCTGGTTTCTTATTTAAAAATGTCAATTTTTATATCGACAATTATTATAATTATTATTATTATAATAACTATTATTATTATATTGCGGAAACACTGTTAATTTAAATAACTTATGCCGTTTAATGTGACAACTGGCTTTGGCTATTAATCAAAAAATCATTTAAAAAATATATTCAGAAAAATATAAGAAAAATATTAAGTCTACATTATCTAATATGTTAGAGTTATTTAGGTCTGATTCTTGCCTCCATGTCACATAATGGTTCAACTGCTATACAGCAGATCAACATAAATGATCCAAACAACTGTACAGCCGTCATATGGTTTGTGTCTGCTTTAAATGTTCAAGTGGCTATTAGGAGGCTTCCTTCAATATGCTTAAACAAGGTTAAAAGGTTGCTTAAAGTATACACATTTTACAACCTGCTGTCAGCCACATGTACACACTATACACGTGTTTAATTTGCAGGGACAGAGAAGGCTGTGGGCCATGATCTTATGCTGTATTCCACGTTTTTTAAAAATTCTGTCCTGCTGATTTGGTCAGGAAACACTTTTTTTTTTAATTGTAAGGAACTGCCAGAATTTTGATTTTCATTAACTGTATTGTGTGTACAAGCATTTAATATACAATCTGTCAAAAGCCAAATCCTGAAAGTCAACATTTTCTCTGTTAACATGAAGTTCAGGATGTTTCCTGGTCCAACATATATTTTTGGGCTTTATATTTTATTATTAAAAACTCTCCTTTTGAGACTTTGTTTTTTAGTCATTACTGTGCTTTACTTGAAAAGTGGAACTGACAAAGTTCAAATTATCTCTGTGAAAGTGCACAAATAACAAAAGTTAAAATGAGATAAATTACTGAACACAGTTCCGCTCAGCTGTAGAAGTTATTAATACACAAATGCAAAGTCGGAGAGACTTTGTCTGGTTCCTGTTTGCGCCGTCAGCCCAGTGAGACCTCAGTCCACTTGTGCAGATACAAACCTTAACACTTGATTGACACTATCGCTGTGTTAAATGCAAGAATAGTCCAATTTGCTTGACAGAGAGCCAGAGTCCTTGTCTAAGTGTGCAGTTCTATGAACAGGCCAGAAACCGGCTCTGCCCAACTGCCACCACTTTACATGAGTAAGAGATGCTTAGGCATCTCTCAGGTCTCTCCACACATGCTTCGTTATTGTCTTCTTGTATTTTCAACAATACTCCCCCACAAACACACATTTCAGAAACAAGTCAAACATCCAGCCAGAAGATTTTTTTATTAATAATTAATACTGACAACATTTACATTTATGAGACAAAGTTGCAACGCCAGGGAATTGCAGGCAAGGGTAGCAAGGTCATCTAGCTCCACTGGCCACCCTCTCCTCGGAGGTGTTGAAAAGGCACCGTCAGATAACAGCGGCACACAAAGCTAAAAATATTCCCCCTCGTCCTCCACCCACACTGGAAAGGGAGAGGGAAACGGGTCGGAATAATCTGCTTTTCCGGGTCTTATCTGAAGAAAGGCAGGGATGCATGCTGCTCTATCTCTGCCAGTGTGATCGCTGCCACTGCTTTTCTGAGCTTTTCTGCTCTGCTGCAAAGCAGAGCCAAGCTAACGAGGGCAGAGACAGAGGGAAGGGTGCACGCCATTTGTCGAATATGGTTTTTTTTTTGTTTTTTGCTTTGCACACTAACTGGATAAAACATATGATGATCCAGCCAGAGAAACAAAAACAAAATGACTGCAGTCAGGCTTGAATCATGTCAAAGTCATACGCCATTTAAATTCTATCCTCACAAAAAAGGCATTTTGTCTTTATGATGTCGTGATAATGCAAAACTTACTGTGATTATACAGTATGTCATCATACACAGTTATACGGGATGTGTGTCTTACAGTTAGTGTGGAATACTTGAAATAATCCCCTTTCTGCTTCTCAGAAATGTTTTTTAAAACCATTATATTGTTTCCACAAAATGCATTATAAATATTGTGACATTTAATTTGATTATTAAATAGTAGCAATAAATATTATTTTAATGGCATGAATGCCAATAAAAACTTGGTGAACAGACAAGAAAAGTGCATTTGTTTTATGATTTTAACTGAAATTCGATTTAAATTTTCTCCTTTTGGCCCTTTTTTAAAATCACTAAAACCCACTGTATTAAAAACATTTCACATGAAATATATATGAAAACAAAAACCATACGTGATATCTTCTGAAGGAATGCATGAAAAAACGATAAACATGTATCATTCAATTCTTTCTTACAACTGACTGAATTAACAGCAATGCACAGCGTTACTGTCACACTAACTAAAAACTGACGTCTGACACACTTTGTGCTACCAAAACAAGCCTCCGTTTTTCCAAAAGAAATGCAATTTTTTTAATCTTTTGAGTGATGAACTAAAATCTTTCCAATAAATTAAACCTCGAATGGAATGTAAGTGTGGTTTTTCGTTCTCTTTGCACACAATGTTTTGCGCTCGTCAGCTTCTCAGTTTAGCAGTAAGCGGTCCAAATTTCACTGAACACACATTTGTGCGTGATGAGTTTTTAATATGTCAGGCAGCATGCGGAGTTGTTAAAATCATCTGTACTATAGGAAGGGGAACAGTCTCTTCTTAAGGATGTAGAGAACAGTGGCGAGAAAGAGGGCGAGCGCCAGGAAGATGAGCAGTTTATCGGTGAGCTCCCTGCGGTTGTACTTGGTGATGAGTTTCCTCCCGAGCTGGATGGTCCCCGTCATGGTCTTAAATTCGTCGTTGGTCTCTTGAATGGTCCTTGAAGAGGTTGCTTCAAACAGAAGACTGTTTTCAACAGACGTACAGCTAAACTGAATGGATAGTTTTAAGTGCGTGAGTGTTTCCTTCACTAACCTAGTGATGTCACGGTCTCCTCGCTCTGCTGAACTTGCTGCGCCATCATTCGGCTGATGCTCATAAGATTCTCTGTGATGTCACTGGCTGTCTGAGCCAGGCCCTCTTTGGTTATTTTCCTGAGAAAGACAGAAAAACGGTAAAAAATTTAGGTGTGCTAATTACCTGTATTATATAAAAAGACTAAAAAGAGGTAAAAAAATTTGTTTTTTTTTTCAATAAAACATTGATAACATGTTGTCTTTTGTTTAAAAATAAAAAATTGCAAAGACATTTAGCTGATCTTGTCTGAATGAATCAGACATTTCATGTGTCTGTCTAACAAGTACGACATCTTATCAGCTCACCTTTGTCTCACAGCACTGTCCGCTCCATCAAGGAGTGCCTGTTTTTCCATATTGTCTATGGACAATTTGCTGGCCAGGTTCGCTTTTCTCCAAACTGTCTGGTTACTGCAAAAACAGCCATACAAGTAAAATATACGTGTTTTCATAAAGCATATAACATGTTACATGCTTCTTCCACTTAGGCAGCATTATCAACATAGAAATTCCACAAAATAGACAAGAGCTCACTTTTCAAAAAGTCAGGGAGAGGTGGCCCAAGTTAATCTAAGGACATTACCTCAGCATCTGTTTTCTATGTCCCTCGACCTGACAGATCAAAGCTTGCTTGTCTGACTCTTTGTCCTGCTCCATAGCCATCTGCTCTAAATCCTGTCAAAAAAAAAAATGCACAGAAGTAGTCAAAACCATCAATAATAATAAAACCAAGTGCGAATGGTTAATGCACAGTGCAACTGTTCCCTGTCACGTTTGCAGAAATATTTAAAAACAGCACTGCTGACCTGTATCCGCAGTCTGAGATTGTGGAAACTCTTCTTCACGTCTGCGTTCAGTTCTGTCAACTTGCTTTGAGGGCCTGTGCATTCATTGATATCCTGGTAAGACATCACAATAATGATGAGATAAACACACACACACACATACACTCCTGTATCGCTGTTAAGTGAAGTTTCTGGTGTCAACATGTGGCTCATTTCTGGGGCAAGGACACGCTGCTGGATGGTGAGTTTTCTAACAGTTTCAAGATGAACTGGAGATCGCTGCGAGTAAGAGGTACATTATTCTGTCAATTCTATGTCTGCAATAACTCACTCAATTATTCTTTATGATAATTAATCACTGACTGGTCTTTTATCAATGATAAATATCACAATATAGTAACAAGTGCCAATCACATCTTCCCAGTAAAAAATAGGCCCTTGAAGTCCTTAATTTTTCTGTTTAACTGTTAAAAATGTAGTGTAGTGAGTGTTATATGATACAAAACAGGGACATGATAAGTATTGTCAATAACTGTCATTCTTGCTTAAAAACTACTATAAACATCAACCAGTAATCAAAATTACATAATTTTCTGATTTCTTTAGTCGAATCAACTTATTTATCATTAGCATAACTCAGTAAACACAACAACAAAACTTGAATTAGGTTCTACTACTAAAAATACGCTTAAAAACAAGGGATGGAATTTTTTTTAAAAAGGAATTCTGGGGAAAACTTGATTGATAATGCTTAGTTTACGTACATCTGGGCTACACGACTGAAAATGAGCTACAATATAAAATTTTGTCTACCTAAATGTCGTCTCTAATTTAGCTCATTTATGACAGCCCACTGCTCGTTCCGTTTGTTTTTTTTCAGTTTTAATCCCCCACTTGATATATTCAGCGTAACCTCACGGTAAGCACACTTCCTTGTTTGACCTCTGACAGATACACGTTGACGCACGTCCACTTCACTTGTAACGTTAGCGGTAATTCATCTCGAGAAGGCGGCTCCTCAGCTGTCGGTACACCGGCTGGTTGCAGCTGGATAGGCTAGCATAAATGCTATCGGATAAGACGATTCCTCCGACTGACAAGCCCGACAACAAGCGTATCGTGACACAGCGCTGAGCAATCTTACCAAATAAATATTCGCACCTGGATGAGAGCTTTGATTTCCAAGTCATATTTGAGAATTTCTTGTTCGCATATTCGGACGTGGACATCTGAAGACGCCATGTTGCCAACGTATTCGTCTCGAGCTACGGCAAGCAGGAAGACTGTTTTGAAGTTCGACTCTCGGCTTTGGTCACACAACTTAATCTATAGTTGTATTTGTATAGTTTTAGGTATTAAGTGTTTATAGCTTAAATAAGCACAATGTATATAAATAAGCTAATAAAAAATATTTTAAAATCATTTCCTGCATATAAATAATTTATTAACTTTATGGAACACAAAGTAAATCATAAAGCATAGATGGTGTTGTATGGTAATAATGTAGAAATACTGTGCCTAAGTTTTGTTTTTTGTTTTTTAAAGCTGTACTTTACTATTTCTGTAGACTTTTACTTCACTACATTTTCCAAAGAAAATGAATAAGCATTTTAGTTTCTAGTTACTAAATAAAACCAGGAGACTTCGGTAGGCTACTAATCAATGACTTTTGTTTCAATAGTAATGTTTGATCACAGACTGCAAAAAATTGAATTAGTGGTAAATCATGTTAGGGATATTGTTTTATGACTGAGATATTTTGTCCTTTTGTAGACCAGAGGCTACATAAATGAAGAATAAAATATTTTTAAAACGTCCAACTTGACTGCTTTTTACATGTACTTAAATTTTCAATACTTAAGTAAATTAATATTCACTGTAGTTTTGATACTTAAGTACAGTGAATACCATCTACTTTAAGACTTTTATTCAGGTAATATTCTAATAGGCGACTTTCACTTTTACAAAAGTCATTTTTCAGTGAGGCATCATTACTTTTACTCAAGAATGGCTTTTGGGTACCTTGTACGAGAATGACAGAGAAGTCGAGCCATAAATGAACTGAAATTAAAATTTAAAGTGTGAAGACATTTTTAAAGCCTTTTAATAACATTAGCAAAGTAATTCAAAGCCATCTTGAAAGTAAGAAGTACATGTTCTTTACATATTATCATAAGGAGGAGATATGACATCTAAAATAACTACTTCCTAGGAAATTAAGTCACGATACCTTTTGCAAATGGTTGTGAGCTTAAAAATAAAAAGATGCAAAATCTATGAACCAGTAGAGTGAAATAGTTTAATAATTAACAACTATTAAGTAGATTTACATCAATAAATGACATTACCAGACAGACATCACATCAAATACACCACACATCAACTGTTTAAGGCAAGGTCTTTCATAAGAACAGCAGTAAACACAATATACATATGATATATAAACCAAACTACACCAAGTGACGGTTGCTTTAATTTAAGAAAAGCACATTCAATGAGATCTTTGAGAGGTCCTTTGGAATTTATTTTTGTACAAGGCATCGTTGTGGGCATCACTCAGTAATCACACGGGGGTCTGAGTTTAAGGCGATTCGGATAAAACGATCTCACTCTGAGTGAGCGGCAAACATCCATTGGTATGTGCAAGTGTCAGGTTCACTCCTGCTGAGAGAATTCACAATTAACACAGTTTAGTTAAATGACAAAATGCATTATCTACAGGGTACGTATACAATAAGCACAGGCGGCGTCTATGTATGCGAAATAAAAGTTGACAGATCAGTATGGGTTACCTGCATGGAGTTGTGGGCGGGTAAATTAAGGCCAGTGATAATACAGGTACCAGATGGCATCCGTGGACAGAGAGGGGCCCAAAAGTGGGTTCAGCTGGGCCAGAATTGCTATCAACCAGCTGATGGACAGAAAAGATATTAGGATCACTCCTGCCAAAATAAAACTACTCGCATCCTTCGAAGCTCAACCACACAGCTCATTTCTTAATTTCTAATGTGAGGTTATCATGAATGAGGGCCCACATTTATTAAGATAAAGCATCGAGTTGTTAGGACTGTTCAGCGCAGCAATTAAGTGATGACCTTTGGGAGGTAACACACATGCCTGCAAACTATTTTGTCTCTATATTGCACTCTTACACCCACATCACAATACGGACACACTATGAATAATTGGACTAACTCCAGTTACACAATTGGTTTGGTTGTTACAGTAATGCACAGACAACACAATTTTCTGTTAATTGATTAATTGCCTAATACTTTTAAGTATTTATATTGTACAACTAAGTCTTACCAACCCTCCACTATTTTGTTTAAATGTGCGCCACATAGTTGCACACATGTAAGCTGTGTCTGGTGATAATACTTACAACAGATAGCAGCAAACTGAAGTTAACACCAGCATTGTGACAATCACACTGTAAGAAATGAAGAACACGTTTAACAAGGCGTTTATTTGACATCTAAAGACTGCATGCATGGTTTTGAAACACATTACAGGCCGTTCATTAACATAGCTTGATCTCGTGATGTGTCCGTCAGACAAATAAGGGAAGTTGCATTGGGGACATTTTCCAGAGATGGGTATATTTCCCTTTAAGTAACGTTATGGTATCTAAATATAGGAAAATGGGTTATACAACAGTTTTGTCTATTAACGACAGATGTAAACAATACCAGTATTACAAAGGTAACTTTAACGCTAAGACTGATTAAGTACGTTATCATTTTCCTACGGCGTAAGACAGAGCTGTCAAATTAGCTTTAGCTAGCTAAACAGAACTTTTACCCAATGTTACAAACGAGTAACGTCGGGCGTTTAAATGGTTGAAATTATTCCAGTAACTGTGAGAAACTTATTGAAAAATCATCGCAACTTCATACACTGTACTAATACTTGTACCAAATCAGAGTTAAGGGATAAAACAAACAAACAAAAAAACTTCGCTTCACATTAGCTTTCGACTGGCTAGCCGTACAGCTAACAGTTAGCTAACAAACTTACCCTCTGTTTGGTCCTTTGGGGATGAACCAGGGCACAACTCCTCCGATAATCCCCCAAAACAGGGTCATCACAGACATGGCTATCACAAATCGAAGTTCCGCCATGGTGGCGTTTTTGGTTTAAACCAAGAACAAACAAAATGAACAAACTTTTGACTTGAGAAAGTTCAGTGTTATCCAGCTGCCACTCAGAAGCCACAGGACGACTCAGAGCAGGCAGCACGTATCACATGACCATTAACCAGACAGGAAGTAAAGCGAGTGTTACTCTGAACATTCATCTCTAGAGCATTTATTTGGTTGAAGATTAAACCTTCTTAAGGAAACAGGATGAATTTGTGTTTTTCTTTAGGCAGACCGCTATTTTATATAATATTAACAGACTTTAACAGGTAAAATAGCTTGTACAGTATCACACCAAGCAGCTTTCCTCGGATAAACCAGCTGCTGAAAAAGCTGACACACAGGCTCTTTGGCGGGTTATGCCATTTTGAGGCTCTGTGATAATATTTGAAGTATTTTATTTCAGACTTCTAGAATTGAGTGATTACAGACTGTGGTAAAAAAGTGACACCTATTGTACATTTTGTGAAACTACAAATTTATCAGCACAAGACCACATTATCTGTATGAATATTGCAAAACAGGACTTTTGTCCCCTTTCAACTTTTCCCTTTTAGAACGTCATAAAGTCTGTCGATTTCAGGCTAATTGAGTAAAGCTGGTGGCACGATAAAAATAGAGAATTGTCTGTGAAAGACAAACCACCAGTTCCATTTTTATCAGACTATCTGCAATTCCCTTGTGTGCTGTGCTGAGAAAGCCTTGAACAGCACAATTCCAATGAAATTGTTTTAATGCTCCTGGTTGTTTGGGCCTTTGGCTCATCCTGTCAAGTTTTTGACACCCTATTATCCTTGTAGTGTTAAAGCAACCAACATAAAACCACCTGATCATATAAACTGGGGTTTACATTGTAGCATGCACATCTTAAGGAGCCCATTTTTATCAACATCAAAAATTTCTCCCAGTGCTGCAGACATTTGCCAGCACACAATAAGTAAAACCATCAGTTACACAGACCAATGCTGCAAGATACATTGGATTCCAATGAATAGTGCACTGTAGCGTGTGGTTTTCCAGGTTATAAATGATCACTACGACCCAAATTTTCATTATGAATGATGATGTACAGTACAGCATTCAGTGTCAAGACTACCCCAATAAGATATGTTTGGAATTAGAATTATTTCAATTACAAATACATTTAACATGATGCAAAAACAAAATCCCCCCCATTAAAGCATGAGACGGACAAAGTATGATCCATTTATACAGTTTATTGATAGCAAAAGATCATTTTCACTCCTGCATCTTCTCAATGGTCTCCTCCTTGTATTTGCCCTTCTCCTTTCCATCAGCGCGGGACTTGGCCTTACGCTCCAAGATCTTCTTGCGGTCCTTGTCCAGCTTTAGCCTGGTGATGACCACCTGCAAAGGAAAAAACCAAGGGTTACTAAAAACAAAACAGAACAAAAACTATGAAATGTCTCATTGGCAGTGGCACCACTCATGACAAGAAAGAAAAAAAGAATGTCAAAAAAATCTGGTGACTTCAAAACTTAATACATAAATATCAGAATACACGTCTACTCCTTATTTTTAATGACTGCACTGGTTACCTGTAAACAACCACTACTGTCCTGTAGACTAAGCCTTCAGACTATTTGAGGAGTTACAAATGCCTTCTATGTTCAACAGCTGTTGGCCTTCGAATTAGTTAGGATCATGTTGTGCATGAAATATTAAAAAGCTGTATTTCCATCACATCATTACATATATTGTTCTTATAGGGAAGTGGCCCCCTGCTATCAAACCATCTCTCAAAAGCCAAAAAAAGACACCCCTGAAGTTGTCAAAGCAAGAAAAGTTCAGGGACAATTAATGATGGCACTGAATTTAGGTGCGTCCACACCACTAGGTGTTGTTCATGGCTGCTACATGGTATGGCTTACGGGACACTAAAATCGAATTGAACCCTCGTTATTGCAAACAGATGCACCGTGACATATCAGAATGTCTGACAAATTGACAACTACCCGAGCCAAACGCTTTCCTAGAAGTATCAAAACTGCAGTTTGCTTTGGCTGGTTCACATGTGCCTGAGAGAGCACAGCAAATTCCTGTTCTCCTCAACCACGACTAGGTGACTGTCTCTTGAGGTCTTAGTGACAGCCTAACATTCAACAGCTCAACACTACTTATATTTGATCAGTAATAGGAAAAAAAGATGTCAAATACAAGAAAATGTAAATGTGGTTAAAGAGCCACAGCAGCTTGAAGGAAAGTAACAAACTGGACGACCAGCAGATGTGCCGCAGTGGTCACAGCAATAAGGTTGTCCGAGAAAAAATTATTTATCCAACAGCAATTTAACTGCTTTCTGAAAGTACAGCACCTCTGTTCCTAACAACCTAGTCTCCAGTCTGTGCAAATGCCCCAGTGAGCAATGACAGTGTGACAGTGAGCCAACATGCACAAGAACACGACCCTGGTTCCTCCTGAGCCATAAGCAACGAAACTATGTTTATCCATTAATTTTATTATTTACACCTCTGCTTTTCCTGCTGTAACATGTCACATTTTCCATGTAAAACAAACAAACAAAAAGCTTCTATGCAGCCCTGCAATTAATACTTTGATTTCAAAAACAGTTTGGTATTCTACTGTACATCGAGATAATTTAACAACTCTGTATTCAAGGTTGTGGTTTAAAATGTAGCCATGTTTGAGTGCAATACATTGACATCTATTTTTGTTTACCTTATTTCTCCATAGGACTAAAAACTTGATTAACACCTTGAAATACAATTATGAGCAACAAACACTATAAACTACAGCAGGGGGCCTAACTTATGAGCCTGTGACCCCAAAAATAATGGTGCTAGTGACTGGGGACCCCCATCGACCCTGATGGGGACATCTAATGTTGTGCACAGTCACAAACCTGCACTATTAAGCCTAAACATGGGCATCAATACAACACAAAAGAATAACAATCTAACAGCCATATTATTTGTAATAATTTAAGAAAGAATGTAACTAGAATCTAGAATCTATAGAATAATGGGTTAAATGTCCAATTTTAAATTACTTTAAAACTTTGTTGTAACTTTTTGCGACCCCTACTTTAAAAAATACTGAACCACAGGCTTAGAAATTACCTGTATTTCCTACATGGATGTTCTACTGGATGATTATAATGTACAGGGATTTTTATTTTTCTGGATACTATTTACAGCCCATCATTAACATGAACTTATTGGCTGTTTACATTATCCAAGCTCACTCATACAGCTTTTTGGTGCTGTTAATTGTTTTGCATTGTTACACTCTGTGATGAATTAAAATATTTTGTTAAATTATTCCTGTACTCAAAGTTCATTTAGAAATAAATAGATCTAAAGACCCCTTCTAACTTAGACCAATATAAAGTTTTTGAGAGCGTTATAGGTAAATCTCATGTATGTGTTTACACCACAACTATAATGATAAAAACATCCAGATGACAGCTATAAAAATATTCTTGATTCAATCTCAGAGCGATTTTTTTTTTTTTAAATGCACAGAAAACAAAATGTTTTCAGCCAATCAAAATAAGTTCAAAGGGAAGGGGTGTGCCTTCCATTTGTTTGCTCACACAAGCAGAGGTAACAGCATCATTTACAGAAGAGCTAATCACAAAAATGCAGAAAAACCCGACACTTTTTGACAAGGGCCCTCGACAAAAATGCCGTCATGCATCCCAGAATGTTATTTGCTTTTTTAGATAGCTGGTAAATTAAAATAATCTTCCTCCATTTCCTCAGATAAATCAGTGCTGAATAAAAGATATTTTGCAGTGAATGCTTGAGCAAGGGAATATCGTTATAGTTATGTCGTTCTACTGTGAATGCTTGAGCAATATATTACAGTCAGAATTACAGTTATCTTTATAGGCATCGCTCTAAGTGTGAAGGGGCCTTAATTTCAGTGAGAACTACAACCGAGATTTCAAAATAAGTTGGAACACTGCATACCAAATAAAATCGGAGTGCAATCATCTGCCAACGAAAAGCGTTTACCAAAATGTTTTAAGGAATAGTGAGTAGTGAACCTCACCCCATCCTTTCTTACCAACGGCTGAGTCTTTCATACCCAATTATGATACTATCACCTTTTACCAATTAACATGTTCGCCTGTGGAATGTCTCCAAACTAGTGTTTTTGGATCATTTTACAACTTCTCCAGTCTATTGCTGCCCCTGTGCCAACTTGTTTGAAACATGAATGTAAATTTCCATGTCAAATAGAATAAGCAAAAAAGGGGGGACCTTTTTTTCAGGCAGTATCGTAAGCTTTTTTTCTTTTAGTCAGGGTTGTAATTGATATTTTCCAGTTACAAAAAGCTTTTTTTTTTTTAAACAGCATAGTAAATGTTCATATCTAATAACTTTAATACCTTGTTTAAATGAACAAGTGTAACACTGCTTAATTTGCTTTGTATCACCCTCAGTTCCATGTAATGCTTTGTTTGTTACCTTCAAAGTACTAGTCAAAAAAATTAGTGCATTCACTGTGACAAATAATTATCCCTCAAGCACACTAAAAGATGGAGACATGATTTTTTTATTTTTTTTTTTTAAACATAGGAGGACTCAAGTCTAGATAATTTGATGGACCTAATGGGGGCTACACAATGTACCGGCTCACTATTTCAGAGACCTTTAGATGCATAAAAACACTGTTCCACATAAAATGTAAATGTGGTGGACAAAACATCCGAACTGCTCAACAGAACTAAGCCCAACACAGAAAAACCATCTACTACACATCAAAGATCACCACAAACTGAAATCAACCTTTCTGACAGTATCAACACGAACTGACTTATACCTGAGCGAATTATCAGACCTTTAGGAAAGCACTGTGTAAAAACAAGACACACCACCACCTCAATTGCAAAGTGCTAGCAAGGTTGCTTATGTTACTTCTGAGGCACAACCTAGGATATATCAGTGGTATATCAGGAATACAATACAAGTGTAAGTCCTGAGAGGCACTTAACATGTTTGCAGCAACTGACTTCTCCAGTTTAACATTCAGTGTTAACATTTTCTTCAACACATTTTGTTTTTAGACAAGACAGGCACAACAGTTTAGGGGTCAACATTACTGCCGCTCACCTTGCTGGGGTGGATGCCGACATGGACTGTGGTTCCGTTGGCCTTCTCTCTCTGCACACGCTCAATGTAGATGACGTACTTCTTCCTGTAGACCTGCACCACTTTGCCAATCTGCTGGCCTTTGTAGTGTCCACGGACGACCTGCGTATAGACAACACAGGCACATGAAGCAAATGCATCACACACACCTCTCATTGTAGTTATGTCCAACTTTCAGCGATTTCAAACTACAATACCTGGACTTCGTCATCTTTGCGGATGGGCATGGACCTCACGTTGTACTTCTGTCGGAGCTCCTTGGACAGAGGGGAAGACATGATCTTCCTCCTGATGTGTGAGGGGGCATTGAAGTGCCTCTTGCGGTTCTTGCGGCGGGAGGATGTTACAAATGGATTCAGCTTCATGATGCTGTGAGCACACAAAACATTTTATCTTTAGAAATTAGCATCTCAGAAATGTCCAAGTTAGACAAGTTGTTTGACAAGTTTGTCATGTTAAATCTCGAAACATTAAGTGTAGCTACGGGTTTTCTGCACACTACCTGCTTTGCAACACAACCGTTGCGCTATGAACATCGCAACTACTTCAAACAACCCTGGTTATAGTGTCTGTAGAAGCAGCTTGCTAACTACGGTAACGGTAGACACTCAAAGCTGTATGCTACGCTAGCAAAATGACGCTACTGCGTTAGCATAATATAACAAACAGACCAACCCCATTGTACTTTTGTATTAACAAGAACTTGGTGATATTGTTTTACGATCTACAGACATACAAGAAAGCGTATTAACCATAAAGCGAGCCGAATAATAATCACTAGTACCAGGAATCAAGCACATTAGATAGCCGACATGCGGATACCGACATTCTTCGCAAGGGGACCAAACACTGACAATTTAATTAGTAATCCTTCATCGACGTCTATAATATTGGCCGTATTTGATTTGTGAAAATGTTCTTGAGATGTTTACACTCTGGTAGGGATACACAGTGACATTAGCAGGAGGATGGATGGTGATAACTTTGGTGAAATTATTTGTCAGGAATTCTTACCCTGCCGTTTGCTCCTGTATGGCCGGCGGAAAAGAGACTCGCAAAGTACTTCCGCTGGCATTAGTTCACACTCAAATCTCGCGAGACGTACGCGAGACGAGTCAAAAACGCACAAATAAACATTTATCACAGTAAAAATGAACACGGATTCTTACATTTCGTACATTTTACTTGCATTTCGTCGTATTATCTGCTTTGACATTTCCACGTATAATTTTGATAGTTTACTTCAACGTATGAGAAGATTTTTTAAGCTTCTCCTTCATCCTCACTGCCTTTTAATGGTTTCACCTTACAATCACAAGATTCTGCACATTAGTAGCCTAGCTACACGTAAGTTGTACCAGTCTCTTTCAAAAAATATTTACTGCTTGTCTTACTGATTTTATCCTTACTGTTTTTATTTTTGTGACGTTTTAATTCACGTTTGCTGTCTTTATGAAATGATGCCACAAGATGGCGCCAAACCCAATTAATCAATAAACTGGTCAGCAGTTGGAAACAAGTTTCTTTTTTATGATTCATCAAGTTTTGGCCTGTGTTCATCACATACTGTGTGCTGCTGGTATTTTCGCACCGCCTATGATAACTCACATTATCACTGTGATACAACACAAATAAACATATGTTAGAAAACACTGTGACCAAAATTAGCTTATTCTGATGAGGTTTT
>JAQLOL010000026.1:8034376-8047848 GCA_029783665.1 Naso thynnoides | reverse complement strand
CTCTCTCTCTCACACACACACACACACACACACACACACACACACACACTGCGTTTTTACTGTACATGCTCATCTACTCATAACTGAACAATAGCTGTTTTCTGCAGCCCCACAGCTAAATGACGCCGCTCCTCCTGCACACGTGTGTTTCCTCCTCATTGAGCACACAGCAGCTACTTGATTATCAGCCTGTTTACTGTTTGATGCCTAATAGTTCCCTTATGTTCCACCAATCAGCTCCACCTGTCCGCTGCAAGCTGCTTAGCTCATTGATCAACATAAAACATTGATTGAAAGGTTAAAAAAACTCATCATTAATCTCATTTACTTCTCCCTATTTGCCGTTGTACATATTGGTCATGGACATTAACTGCAATGACCTGATACCTGTAAGATAATAAAACCATAGAGGACTGGTGACGTTTTCTTCTTCCTACAGTTGGAACTGATTTCAGTAAAAACAGATTTGTTTTATAACAAATACGGTAAAAGTCATAACTTTGCATTTTCAGCCTACAGTGAAATACTCAATATATATCTTGGTATTTTCTACGACTCGGGCAAAATGTTCAGTTTTAAGTCAAAGACACGGATTTTGAAGATGTAAAAGAAAAAAAATATATAAACTACCATAAATGGCTGGTCTTGTTCACGGCTGAGCGAAATGCTATAAATGTAATATATAAATATTTTTGTCCAAAATGCCTCACTTTTAATATTTCACCACTACTGTAGGGATGATTGATGTCTTAACAAAATATTAAAATGATGAAACTTCTAATAAATAACAACCAGTATTGTGAATAACTAATAACTAACTACAAATATTAGAGCAGCTAGGACTGTTTAGAAAATTGCATCACTTGAATGCAGCCTCAAAAAACTCAAAAATACTTATCACAATATAGCAATATTCAAAATCCCAGACAGGGTCAGGGTATTGATATATCGATATATCACCCAGCCCTTAAAGAGACTTATGCAGTGATGCTGTGGCAGTACACAATTCATTGCCTCTAAGTATATTTAATTACAAGTCAATATTTATTTCACCACAGTATAAAGATTTCAGTTGAGCTCTGTGTGCATGTCTCCCTCTCTTTTTTGACAAATAATTGATTAGGTGGAAGTACACATGCAGTCTTCATTGTTCAGTCTGAAGCATTGTTGTAGTCAGTTTTAATAAATGTCCCTGCAGCACTGGGACGGCCTGTGATTCCTATTACCAGACTCATTTCATCACCCACTTACCATGAGGTTAGAAAACAGAAAATCTAACACAACTTAAACATATTTTGATTGAAAAATGTGATGGAGTACCCCAATATGAACAATCCAGTAGCATGTCTCTTCCAGTTATCTTTAGGTTTTAATAGACTAGAGGGATGTGAAGAGCACATGGAGGTTGTTGGAGGGTATGTGTTGCCCCCCCCCACAGCTTCTTCTACTGCCATCAGCTCGGGTTACCGATGCCACCGCAGGTTGGAGGAGACACAAAGTCACGGCTCATTCTCACAGTTTCTCCTGCCGCTTTCTTCGTTTAAAAAAAAAAAAATTATTTGAAAAATGTGGAAGCATCATCATTCGCTCCACTCCTGCACATAGTGATGATTCCCTGTCGCTGGTAAACACACAGACGCTGGTGCAGAGCGAGAGGGACGCGAAGTGGGGGTGGGAGTTGGTGTGATGGATATCTTTGTTTGATGTGTGCGCTGAGATGAAAAACAGTAGGGGAGCTTCCTCTTCAAGCTCCTCTCTGTCTCACTCTCTCACTCTGGCTCATTCATTCGATCTGGTGAAAGTGTTTGAGAGTTACACACGGTGTCAAATGCGTCTCCTGAAAGCAGAGGATTGTCTGCTGCGCGGCCCATCTGCGCTTTTCAAACAAGAAGTGTCTACTTTTGTTATTTTTTATTGCTCTAATTTATGACTGATTGTCACACCTCATATATCATGAATGAGTGTGT
The DNA here is from genome assembly GCA_029783665.1 of Naso thynnoides. Lineage (NCBI taxonomy): Eukaryota > Metazoa > Chordata > Actinopteri > Acanthuriformes > Acanthuridae > Naso > Naso thynnoides. Next base: position 8,045,881 of record JAQLOL010000026.1, on the reverse strand, counting down.
GTGTGTGTGTGTGTGTGTGTGCCCATTCACTCTCTTCTCCTTGTCTACTAAATGGTATGAAGTCAGTCTGCAGCCAAAGATCACACGGCCGTTGTCTGCATAAATTGCTTGTTGTCATAAATTCACTAAAGTGCACATGTTCCATCAGGCCCAGTCGGTTCGGACCACACACACACGCACACACACACATATATATATACACACAGGTCCCTGGTAGGGATTTCCCTCAGGCCATGCTTGCCCACAGCAGCAGGACACTTTAATGATGTCACATTTTAATGATGTCACTGGTGCTGACCTTTGGCTTGCACCAATCCCACGCCTCAATGGGCCTGTGGGCGGTTACATTGACTAGGTGTGTGTGTGTGTATGTGTGCGTGCACTGTGAGTAAAACTGTGCTGGCCATCCACAGTCAGTTATGAGATTTCATAATCTGAAACAAAGTAAAGTTTGCAGAGATCTCGTTGTTGTCTGGATGAAAGAAAATGGCCTTTCAGTCTCATTTGCATTCGTCAGCCGCCTGCAGATGACACATTGCTAATGGTGAGAGGATGGATGGTTTTTGTCTTAGTGCTGCTGTGTGCGCATCAGTGTGTGTTGAGTCAATGGACTGTTACACTCCAACAATGTGGGTCTCAGTTAATTTTCATAATCTGTGCCTCAAATGTTTTTGTAATGGGTGAAATTGCCAAATAGCAGAACACGACTGCGGGCGTTAAGATGTAAATAGGTTTCTGGCTGTGAGGCAGGACCTAACCTAATGTCTGCTTTTGTATTGATTTCTGGTCCTTTACAATTTAGCCACCGGAACAGTGACCTAAAGATCTATTGGTAGGACATGTAATCCCTTCCTTCTTCTCTCCCCTACCCCCTCTTCCTCTCATTCTCTCTCTCCCTCTCTCTGCTTTGCTGCTTATATGTCTGTTTGATGCGGGTACAAGCTTGTGTGTGATGTGACCCCTCCAGCCCGGCTGAATACTGATGCAGCACCATAACAGAGAGCTCACAGCCTTTATTGCAGCGGCTGATGAGAGCAGAGCAGCGGCTGCTTGCCAGTGCCAAGGCAAACGGCCTGGGGCCACACTTTAGGACCCCGGCATGAAAAGACTTAGCCTACCGCACCCCCAGGTCCCATCCATTATTTACCACGAAACACTCAAAAACGCTGAACCCCGCCTAGGCACATAGTGAAGCAAAGATAATGTCTGTGTGTGCGTGTATGGGGGTGGTGTGGGGGTGGCGGGCGCTTAATGGCAAGCTGTGAAGTTGGGGCGAGTCACACTCTTTATCCAGCAGCTGCTTTCAACCCCTGATTAGCTTCTTATTAAGTCTGCAGCCCCATGAAATTTTAATGAGAATTTATTAAAGAATACCCGTGGTTTTGCTACTGTAGCATGGTTATAAAAATATCCTATTTCTCGACTGGCTTCCTGGTCAGTACGTGTAAGGTGTTGCCATGATAGATGTCCTTAATATGAGTCATTCGGTGCAGCGGTAGCCTGAAGGCAGAGCAGTGTTTGACCTTTTGGGACATTATAATGGGATACATTTGTAAGTTTTGATAGCTAATTCCTGCGTCCTGTCGAGGAAGTGGCGTCACTCGGAATCTTTCATGTTTTTGTGATAAGGTCACTGTAGATGCTGGCTTTCAGGCTGAACAGCAGCTTTCCAGTCTTTGATTCACCCCAGCCCTGAAAACAGCAAGATGAAAGGGATTGCACCAAAGCAACACAGACAGACAGATAGAGAGGGAGAGAGACAGCTTTTGTTTTGGTGGTGAATTATAATTCTAAGCACCCCCAATTCCCCACCATCCCCCTCCTACATCTTCAATTTCTAAGAGAATACCAAATAACAAGCATATGGAATGATCCCTGTTGGTATTCGTTTTGGTGCACAGAGGAATCGATCAGTGATTTCACCGCTTTTCTCCACTTCTTGCTTCGTCCCGTCCCGTCCCATCCTGTGTTGTGTCTGTAGTCAGATGTGTGCCACGGAGACGTGTTAATGAAGTGTGAGGAGTGAAGCAGGAACACGTCTTGCCCATTTCACCCTCAACTCCCCGGAGTGTTGGGATACAGAAACGCAAGCACACGCACACATGCACGCAAGAAAAGAGAAAGAGCGCACACACATACGCATTCAGATGAAACACACCAACACGCACGCACACATTCTCATTCTCAAGGGGCTGATCCTGGAGAAACCAGGTTAATTAGCTTGTTCACTCCAGATCTTACAAAGAGTCATGCTCTTCAGATGAAGAGAGCTGCATTGTGCTCTGTTGCTTTGTGTGCAGCTAATAAAGCCTAATAAACCCTTAATCATATGGCTACGAACCAGAGCAGTTGGTAACAGCGTTTACTCGGGAACTGGATTGATCTCCATTGTTGCTGATGTGAAATGAAGCCGTTATCAGCTGCTTATTCAGCACAGAAACGATGAATCTGGGGACACTTTGAAGTCTTTGCATGCGGAATTCCTAAAAACACGCAGGCTTAAGGGTTCGTGTTAGACAAAAAAGAGAGGCAGAAGTAAAACATATTGTTGATTATCACAGAAGGAAGGACAGCGGAGAGTGAAAGAGAGAACAGATCTGAATTATCCACCAGCCTGATCCTGTGACGCAGGCAGCTCAGCACAAGTGCTGTAATCCTCTCCTCCCCACGTCTAACGCTAACAAAGCATTTACACGACACCATGTTGCTCGTGTCCCTCCCATACCTGGAACTGCTGCACAACACTTACGCAACTAGCTTTCCATGCAGTCACACCATTTTGGGCCCCGTCTGTCTTACACAACCCTCCGATGCCACAGGATCAAGCCTCAGTGTGTTTGGTTTTGGTTTTTTTTTCAACCCCTGAAAGGATTATACGTTGTCTCAAGGTTAGCCAGGGTGCTCCTATTTTAGTCTTTGCATGTCTGTGCCGACGAGACTCACTGTACAATCTTTTATTGACCTACTTATAGCAACAAACCTCCCAACCCAGACTCCCCCCCTTATTTCTTTTAGCGGCCCTCTCTGTTATTCGCGATAGATGTTGCATGCTCGGACGTCTATAAATACATTCAATATCCCCGCTCCCCATCCTGCATCTGGCTCCTCGTGCCTGGTTTTCATTCCAGAATCGATGCATATCTATGTTTCCATCCAATTGGTTTCAGTCTCGATTCTATATTACATGCTGAAGGGCGGTTATTGCAGTTCTGGTTGGTGGATAGAAACAGATATCAGCCATGCCGTTCCTGTTTAATTTCACTCATACGTACAGTTGCACACGCGCCTCACAGCAGCAGGCCAACAGGCTTGTCTGTGTTATTACTGGTGATGGATGTGTGTTATCTCGAGCATCCCTCTGATGCATCGAGAAGCGCTGACCTGTCTGTGTCAGACCTGGCTGGCCACAGGATTTATGGGCTTCATCTGGTTATGGTCTGCTGATGAAGCCTTGTGTGTGTGTGTGTGAGAGAGAGAGAGAGAGAGAATGTGTGTTTGTGTGTAAGTACACATTTTATCAGCTGAATCACCAGCCTGCTGTTAATGTCAGTTCACCTGGAACTCGCTGATGTTCACATAATAAAAAAATCTGAACTGAAACGAACAGAAATCATCGCAAAGACCCCGCCCACCTGCGACTCCACTGCAATCAATTTGTTTCCAATAATAAAATTTTCTATGAACACAGTGTATTCGAGCACAGTTCCATCAGTGGCTGAGGTTGCGTAGAGTGCCCTGCCTGGTTTGAATACATTTGCATGCAGAAAAACTCATTTAGGGAAGCATTCCATCATGTTACATGAGTTTCAGCTTCACCAGCTCTCCCCGATTCTTCATTCAGTGAGAAGATTGAAGGATGTACCCGTGTGTAAACTCATTAAATGGCATCCATCAATTACTGTTTCTCCTCAGTGACTTAATGCGTTGATGATGAGGAAGTAGAGAGGAGAGAGCGGATGGGAGAGCCTGAAAGAAAAGAGTGTTGAGTGTCGAGAGTATGAAGGACAAAAAGAGAGAAAAGCTTTGATTCAAGGGAGCTGACCGCTAAGCCGCTTCCATTCGATCCACACCAGTGGCTTTGGCCTGATGTTGCCGGGGAAGTCACCATTGTGTGTGTGTGTGTGTGTGTGTGTGTGTGTAAGCGCTACACATCTCTGTGCGTGCACAAGGCTGATACATGCAGATACAGAGAGAGAGATAAGTTGGGAGGGTTAAAGTGGTAACAATATGGTGTTTCAGTGCAGTGCTCCCAGTTTGAAATTAGGTCAGAATGTTTTTGTCTGTTCTCTGTAAAACATTACTTATTAGATTCAAATGTGAGTAGGAGCGACCCCCTCAAACACGTCATTATCAATATATGACCATAATCCCTCTGGCCTCAGTGTTGAATGTGGCTTACTCTTCAACAATTAATGAATCATGAGGAAAAAACACACACACACGCATATTTGAAGACATGGCGCTTAGTCATTTCCAACATGCTTTATGTGAGGAGATGAGCCTGTCTACAGGGACTCTATTGTCTGAAGTTGTGTGCTGCATTGAACTGCACACACTCCCCCAGATGCAGTAGCAGGTTTTCACTCGATTGCAGCACTCTTTCTGTCTGCTGAATTACAGCTAACATCAGCAACTAAAGTCTGAGAGCTATTGGCACACACACACATATACACCCCTCCGACTGCCGCTAGAGATGGAAACGGTCTCCATAGCAACATTCCCCTCTCCTGTTCAGCACGCAGTAGCAGGTCCACAGAGGGCGTGGGGGGTACAAAACAACAAGCTCTCTCTCTTTCTCTCTCTCTCTGTCTAATATTATTGTCACTGTTAAACAGAGGGCTAGCCTCTGCCGTGGTGTGTGTGCATGTGTGTGTGTGTCTGTGACAGATATGATGCTATGTGTTTTTAGCCTGGGGCTGTATAATAATTACAGTCACCATTAGCCTCTCCTAAATCCAGGCAGATGTATGTCTTTGAGGAGGAGAGGAAAAGCTACCTTAAGGGTAGGTGTCTGTTATTTACTTTTGTAAAAGTCTAGCTATGCAGAGGTACTGAGAAATGTTGGTGATTGAGTATAAATGGAGCAATTCTATGTTAATAATGTTATATTCTTGTAATCCTGTTGATGCACTGCATGGATTGAAAGTTGAAAAGTATGCCACACATGCATAGACACATATCCCCTGCATAAAGGTGCATTGCGTAAAGGTTTTAGACCGTTTTTAATGAAGGAGCAGGAGAGTCTCTGAGCAGCACGGGGTCCTGCAGCCAGGAGGAGAGAGGTGAATGGCATTATTAGTGTGGCGGCAGCATCCTCTGAGAAGCCAGAGTGCAATTAAATGACACAAATTGGCTCACTTCAATCAGAACAAGGGGCTGATTTGGTTGATATCATGCAGTGACTCATCCTGTGGCTTTTACTAACCCATATTTCAGCAAACTCGGGTGTCTGTGCCGGAGAGTCCTCGGTGGGTTTGTCACGAGAGTACCCTTCCCTCCCCCTGATGTGTTTGCTGAAAGTCACTCGACGGATCTCACAGAAATCCCTCCTTTTGTCCAGCTGATACCTTGGCAGCTCTGTGCACATACACACTGACATTTTCTCCCCCTCTTTGCTCTGCTTCCTGTGTTGCAGCTGACATTATCTCAACGGTCGAGTTTAACTCATCGGGGGAGCTGTTGGCCACCGGGGATAAAGGAGGCAGAGTGGTTGTCTTCCAGAGGGAGCAGGAGGTAGGAAATGGCAACAATGCAGCTCTAATTATGCTGCCATTCTGCTGAAAGGTTTTTACGGCCTCGAAACATTAAAGTTTAATTTTAGGTAACTAGCAGGTAAAAGGGAATATTTGAAAAGGATTGCCGGCTGGAAATTGAGCGGTAACAATCTTTAAATAACGAACAAAAAAAATCTTTTTGCTAACTTTGAGTACATTATAAAGTGAATCTCACTTCCAGTTCAAATTTTAAAGTTTCCAAATGACACCAAATACTTTCATGTTAAATTACAGAGAAGAATCTGCAGCCGTGCATAATAAATCTTTAAATGTAACCTACATTTCATGTAAATGAGCAGCCTTAAAAATTCAGCTCATCTTGGAGTTTTATGTTGATTTATGTAAATGCATGATACAGTACCTGCTATGTAGCACTAGAAGAAACTAATGAAAAAGGCCGATGTTTAATGTGGTCTAACAGTGTGAGAACAAGAACAATGAACAGCTATGTTAGCTGCTCTTTAAAGCTGGAGCTACTTCATGTCAATATGTGTAACATCAGCATGTTATGACGCTTTCAGTGACAAAACTATCACCATCTAGTAAAGCATTCTAGCATGCTAACACTAGCTAATTAGTAATTAACACAAATTAAAACTGGGGCTGTCATTACTTTTTTAACTGTGTGATTACAAACAGAAGTCTAGGAAAATAAAATTTCATCTACCAACACACGAGAAAAAGTAACTGGATGACCAGGACACCACTGCAGTTAGGATTCATCACCTGGGGACTCTGAATATACCTTTTAAGATCTCTCAAGTCTCTTTGTTAGCAAAAAAATGTTTTATCAAACTTTGAAGACATTTAAAGGCCGAGGATGTGGGTTCTATCGCTAGAACAACTATAAAAACAAAAGATGTAGTTTGATGCCCACAAAGTTTCTCTTTACATGTTCGAAATAAACAAATTAACTAACCAAAAAATAAATTAAACTAACCAAAGTAGGCTAATGTGGAATGGATTCCGGCAGAAATGTTCATCAACAAAATAATGTTTTAAAGTGTTATTCATGTAACATTTAGTATTGTTTGTAGACTTCCCTCCTCACTCTCTGATGTATCAACTGGGGTTACCCTGGAAGTTAATGACAGGCAACAAAATGTAACGCACCGCTGCACTCAATCAAAAATAGTGATTTCTCTGAGTTTCATCATGATCAAAACATTATGACAATGTAAATACACAACAAACAAAATAAATAACATATGTACATGCGTTCTTAGTCATTTTAATGTGGAAATGTTAAATCCTAAGAGAGGAGAATGCACCTTTACACCAACAATGACTTTTTTAATGTTGGACATAAAAAAATTAAACTCTAAACAACAAATTTGTAGTATTTTTTAATTCTCCTGAGAGTTTCCGGCAAACAGGCCAACCTCTCAGTACGTATGTGTCTCACTCTCCTCTTCACTTGCAGAGTAAGAGCCAGCCCCAGCGTCGAGGGGAATACAATGTTTACAGCACATTCCAGAGCCACGAGCCAGAGTTTGACTACCTGAAGAGTTTGGAGATTGAGGAGAAGATCAACAAGATCAAATGGCTTCCTCAGCAGAACGCCGCCTACTTCCTGCTATCCACAAACGGTCAGTCAGTTAGCTGAGGCGACCATGGTACTGTAAGAACGACACAAGTGGCAAAGAAACTGCTCATCTGTAAGAGTGTGTTTGAAAATGGGAATTGTGTTGTTGTTATCAGTAACAGTCTCACCTGAAGGTCTGATTCATTCCTCGCTTTGTGGAATGGAACAGAAATGCAGCTGATGTAACAGGAGATGCTTTTAGTATCACATTAAAAATGTCTTTTTTTACTATTTTTGTTCAAGTATCTGTGTTTCGCTTGGCTGAGCAAGTGCCAGCAGCAGAAGCGTTTCAGATTGAGAACTTCATGCATGGCTAGCAGCAGGAACACACACATACACGTATCAAAGCATGTGCCACCACACAACATATATGCACGTTGGCTCAGACAGACAGACGCACACCCACACACACTCACACACACACCCACACACACACCCACACACACATCAGCAGTGAGACGTCTTGCAGATTGTGGACTTCATGCATGGCTGCTACAGAAGTGCTCGCGGTGGCTGGAGCAGATGGCGGAGGGTCCTGTGGCGATGGCCTCACTGCTCCGACACCAATATTCACAGCGGAAATTAAAAGAAAAAAAACCCATCAACAACCTGACTGCTGCCGCCATCCCCTTCACGAGACCGAAAAGATGAGATGTAACTGGTGTTTGTGTGATGCAGAATTGAAAAGCGCCCAGATGGCTTTTTCAGGGGGTGTATGTTGCAGCCAGGAAATGTAGTCAACTTGTAGATTGATATCAGTGACATCAGAATGTTCTCAGGAGTCGCCATTCATCATTCTCTCTGGCTTCAGCCCAGCTACATGGCAGATTGGCTGCCCAACCCCCCGCATCCATCTTGCCTCTGAGATTCACTGTAGTGAGCTATGATTGAACTGTATTTTGTGTTTGTGTTTGTGTGATGCATCCATCCCAGACAAGACAGTGAAGCTGTGGAAAATCAGTGAGAGAGACAAGCGTCCGGAGGGCTACAACCTGAAGGACGAGGATGGACGGATCAGAAACCCGTCCACCATCACCTCACTACGGGTAAGGGTCTAACAAAACTTTCACAAAAGGCCACGTGGAGTCAAGTGAACATCTCTGTTTTGTTTGCATTTTACTGCTTGGTATGGTGTCAAATACCAGGATGTGATATGAAGAGAAATTCTGAAATTCTAGATGAATCTTGAATGGAAACAAACCAAACACTTTGAGCTGCAGGGCGTCCTTTCAGGCCCCTCTTAGAGACAGAAAATGAAAATTTAAAAGACTGCAATTGTAACATGTTAATTTTCAGTTAATATATGACATATCTGCATAAATATTTATAAAGGTAGATCATTTTTAAATTCCCCAAGTGCACAATGAAATATTGTGCCATCAAAGTCATTATGGTCTAAATTCTGCTGTTAAAATTTGAGTGCCTCATTAATATTTTGATTTTACACGTTTGATATCTCATTTGTATTCATCAAATACTGCAGAGTCTGAGTCTGACTAAGCAAAGCTTAGTAAAGCTGATTAAATCAAAATGCAGCATTCAGCCATTGTGCTATGATAGCCTCTAATCCTCCATAAACATCTTAGCATCACACACGGTGTGTCTGCACTGTATCTGTCAAAGTTCTCCCCACACCTGCTGAAGAAATTCTCCCTCTCAGAACTGATAAATGAGACTGACACGCAATCACTGGACAATTCTGAACTTACACTGGCAGAAGAAAGTGAGACTGAGTGATCGATGTGTGCACTGAGGTGAAGACCGTGAAGGGATCATCCCTTCTGCACCCCTCAGCCACCCCCCAACTCATTCTTATCACTCCACTACCTCTTTAATTTTCACACAAAGCAGGCAGGCACATAGTAACGTGTGTGTGTGTGTGTGCGTGTGTGCGCGCGTGTGTGCCATAGTAGATTAGTGCTGTGTTCAGCGTGTCTGTCCCTCTTTGTCTGGCTGGCCAGGGGATCATAGCAACCTGGAGGACAGGCCGCGACTGTGGCAATCCTGTTTAGAGGCTGTGAAATCTGCACAGGGCTAGAGAGCAAAGGAGGAAAGGGATGAGATTAAAAAAAAAATCACCCAAAACAAGACAAAAAAATCAAACAGTAAATACTCTTTATTGTTTGATGTCAAGTTTATCATTTAGTTTCTCCTTTAAACACAAATTGTGTTTTATCTGAATACAGTATGTTGCTTAAAAAGGGGAAACTGAATTAAAATTATATTTGAGGCTGAGTTGAAGTCCATTTGTTACTTTTTACAGCAGATTTATCACACTTAAAAATATTCTGTTTTACAAACTATAAGGGGGAGAATCTGTTGGGTCATTGTGAGCAAGCTGAACAGTGTAACTGTCAGCATTGGGGGTTATGGGTTAATACGGTCCGTGTCTCTCTGGACAGCCAGTGAAAGACATGGAAATGAAGTGACACCCATGGAGATACAGCAGCCTGCTGAGCTGCCATGTCTCTCTGTCAGTGCCAGCAACGGACGAGTGAAAAAGGGAAGAAGCAGTCGATTTGTTCTCCTCTCTCCCTCCCCTCCCTGCTCTCTTTGTCTGGGTTTTATCTGGCCAACGGGGGGCTGCATGCAGACTGGTGCTGGGTGTCTTTGAAGCCCAAGCAGCACAGTGTAACTGTGCGTGTGTACGTGTGTGTGTGTATGTGTGAGCTCGTCTTAATTCTGCAGAGTTCAGTTATCATTCCTCAGCAGGGCCTAGCGATGCCTTTTGGCCATCTCTCCTTCCACCTCCTTCGCTTCCTCTCTTTTTCTTACACTCACAAACAAGAAAACTGGAGTGACTTTTTCGGCGCTTAGACGAGCGAAAGGGAGAGGGAGGGAGGTGTGATCACCGAGTAGCCGTGTAGCAAACAGATATTCTCAGCCTGATTGAACCAGCTCATCAAACAGCCCCGCAGCCCCTCGGTCGCTGTCTCTGTTTCATTAAGATTTGTGGAGTAAATGTCATATGAGTCCCTGGAGTCATCTAGCTGTGGTTCACACACAGGCACACACACATGCAGCATATTCACACATGCAAAAGTCATGCACAGAAGCACATTCACACATAAACAAACATTTATAAGGGCTTCTCCTCTAGGAAAGCAGCATCAAAATGCACAAAACATGGAATCAGTGTTTAGAAACACATCAAAGCCTTTAAAGGTTGATATTTTTATTGCAGATTTTTCCCCTCCCTAACCGACCTGTCTCCACCCATAGGTGCCGGTGCTGCAGCCTATGGACTTAATGGTTGAGGCTACGGCCAGGCGTGTATTCAGCAATGCCCACACCTACCACATCAACTCCATTTCTGTCAACTCTGACCTTCAGACGTTCATCTCTACTGACGACCTTCGGGTGAACCTGTGGAACCTGGAGATCACCGACCGCAGCTTCAGTATCCTCAAACTCTTGTTACCGCTGTTTTCAAAACTATTTTTGCATGAAAAATGTCGCTTTTTCAGAGCTAAAATTTACATGAGTGACTTGTCAGAATTTCGAGTTTTGGCCTTTACAGTGGCCGTCTGAAAATTGTAGTTATTCCTTAGCGTCTGTCTCTCAGACATTGTGGACATTAAGCCAGCCAACATGGAGGAGCTGACGGAGGTGATCACCTCGGCGGAGTTTCATCCCCAGCAGTGTCACACCTTTGCCTACAGCAGCAGCAAGGGCTCAATACGCCTGTGTGACATGAGACAGGCAGCACTCTGCGACAAACACTGCAAATGTGAGTACCAGAGTGCATCATGGGACAAGCGAAAAAAAAAGGGCACATATCTTCATAGATTTTCTTCATTTTATTTCTTTTTTTATAACCCGACTCTCAAACAATGCTGTAAAAGTCAAACATAAGCATGACTATTAGAACTGTTTTTCCAGTTTCTTGATTCAATTAACTGTTAAATATTCTGTATTGATGTCTCCTCTCTGTCATCATATATTAATGTTGCTTTCAAGCTTCTGCATAAAATTGGCCTTGCTGTGATAAATAGTTAATGATACACTGAATCCCTTACCAGTATTTCAATGATTTTTTTCCCTTTTAGGTATTGGGTCTTAAAAAAATGAGACCCAGTCTCAAGAATTCTATTTTTCTGTAATTTGTGAGTAGTCATACAATATAAATTCTGTTTCTTCAGCGCC
>JAQLOL010000026.1:8022868-8032929 GCA_029783665.1 Naso thynnoides | reverse complement strand
GGGGAGAGCGGTGGGGGCATATTTGGAAAGATGGAGAGGGGAGAGGAGAGGAAGGGTGGGGAGGAGGAGAAGAGGAGGAGGAACAATAACTTGACAGCTAACGATGGAATGCCTGGCTCTTATCCCCAGCGTGCTGGCCTGCGCACAGATCAGCAGCTGCCAGAATCAATATGAATCATAACCAATATTTACCCAGCATGCTGACCCATGACTGCCTCCCTAAACACACACAGAAATAATACTATGAAGAGATGCAGCTGCTGCAGCAGACCCCACATCTGAGCATTGTTGTAGCTGCTCTCCTTCACTAATGACAGCCCCCACAACCCTTAACAAAATCTGCCTTGTTGTTTTCTGGCTGTGGATGATTAAAAGACTTGCAGGAGAGAAAAACATCTCCTCTAAGCTACGACTTCCTGCAGTGTAAAATGTGTTTGCTCTGTCAGAAAATAAACGCTTTTTGTTTTTCCTCTCTCACAGACTTTGAGGAGCCGGAGGATCCCGCCACTCGCTCCTTCTTCTCGGAAATCATCTCATCCATCTCTGATGTGAAGTTCAGCCACAATGGCCGTTACCTGATGACAAGGGACTACCTCACTGTCAAGGTGTGGGACCTTCAAATGGAGAACAAACCGCTAGAGACGTACCAGGTGAGCTTTTTTCGTGCTTATGTGTGCCTTGTTGGACAGTTATAAGATATTTCTCAGCTGGGGAAGTTGGCAAATAACAGTTAGTCCGAGATCAAAACAGGACTTATTGATTTCAGACTAATCACTCAACATAATCCTGTTTCACTGTGCCTGCCAATCTATAACTGTGTCATCTTCAGCGATGACCCCAGGAGGGTTTATTGAGCCAACTGTCCGTAAAAAGACATAGTGGCGTGGCTGATGCAACCTGAAGGGCAAACCTCCCACTGTGAGGTCACAGAGGTCAGATCCACACTTTCTGATCAGAGGAAGCCATCTTAGGGCAGGCCATGATTGATAAGGCTATCAGCTGGGCTCAGGGGATTCTCTCTCCAACTCCAGCTCCGCCTCCACCTGCTACCTAGCATCTTAGCGTAGGTCACCAGGTCTGGAGGGATTACCGAAAGTAGAGCATATGGCAGGGCAGCTTATGGTTGTGTAGAAATGGTACAGACTTTGGATGCAAGAAAAGTGTGATCGTAATTCTGCAGCTCATTCATGGTTTCACTTGTTTTTCAGGTTCACGACTATTTACGAGGCAAACTTTGTTCTCTGTATGAGAATGACTGCATCTTTGACAAGTTTGAGTGTGTCTGGAATGGATCAGACAGGTAAGATTTATCTTATCCATCCATCCATCCGTCATTCCATTTATCTTTCTATCAATCTATCTTTTATCCATTGATTTATTGGTCCATCCATCCATGCATCATCCATCTATCCATCCATCCATCTATATATCTTTTCATCCATCAATCCATTTATTTCTCATTCATTGATCCACCCATCCATCCACCCATTATTCCATCCATCCATCCATCCATCCATCCACCCATTATTCCATCCATCCATCCATCCATCCATCCATCCATCCATCCATCCATCCATCCATCCATCCATCCATCTCACTAACCCTCCACTCTCCTTTGCTCCTCCTCAGTGTCATAATGACCGGCTCTTATAACAACTTCTTCCGAATGTTTGACCGGAACACTAAACGTGACGTCACACTGGAAGCATCCAGGGAGAACAGCAAACCCAGAGCCATCCTCAAGCCTCGCAAGGTACTGCACTGCTTAAGAACACAAGGAACGTGAAATTTGGAAGCTCTGTGTTTATCTTGGATATATTATTTTTAATTGCTGGTGAAGTTCTCTGTGAAAAACTTGAGAGGCCTCAACTTGGCTTCAAATTGGTATTTTTAGATATCCTGAGGCCTGGAAATCTTAAAGGATTAGCTATGAAGATTAGCTATAAATTGAAATACTGCTGCATCATCAGCATAAAACACAAAGTGGGATGACAACAGGCCAGAACTGATTTTTAAAACAGAACTGCTAACTGAATGTTAAATGGACGGCATTTAGAATGCGATTTCCTGGTCTATTTACAAACGAAAGTGTTTTACAACACAGTTTAGTCCCTTAATTAAAAATCACTTACAATATTAACATTTAAAGAATATAATTTTCAGTGCTCCTCAGCAACTCAGCAGCCACACATTGACTGCTCCTTGCAAACAGCAGTGTCTATTGCTTTTGTATGCCATTCTATATGGCTGCTGAGTACAAAAAGGTGTTTTTCTCTGATGCACTCCTACGCCCATAGGGGACAACATCAGTTGCACTGGCTCTAGTGGCATATCCCTGCATATTCCTAACAAGATCAAAGTAGTTCTGCAGGTATTTGGGAACAAAGTCATTCGGTATTCAGTGGGTAAAACTCAATTTCAACTGCTTGGCTCTGTTCTCAACTGACAGCCATTACAATTCATTGATTGGAAGGACCAATATGAGTAAAGGGAGCTAAATCCAGCCCGATTAGCTTGTCCTGAGATGTCTGCCATTTGGTTTTAATGTTCTTTGGAGAGCTAGTATACCACACCATAAATTCAAAATCATAGTGGTATTGTACTAAAGCCATTTCCAACAATTTCATGGTTTATGTGGTCAAAAATTTAGCCTTTCTGTTGAGAAATATGATTTTAATTTAAATGGACTACTTTTAAAGGAAGAGTGGCATTTCTACAGGTGCCAACCTGCTCAAAGAGAATAAATACGTGCACATTTACACTTGGATGACATCTATTAAATTGGAAACCGACTCTATTTCCTGAGCCTAACCCAAGAATAAGAAGGTTGAAGGTGCACATTTGCTTGTATTTTAAGGGCTCTTTTAGTGCCTTTCAGCTAATTATTTTGTTTATACAGCCTGAATACTGCTGTTGTTCACCGCTGTCATGAACCACAGTTCTGGCCAGAGCATGCAGCCCTTTTTAGGATTGAAAGCTCTGATAAACTTTTATCTGCAACACAAATGGCAGACAAATTTAACAAAAAGCTGGTGAACATGGTTGGACATTTAGCAACTTAAGAGCCACATATTCCCCTCAGAGAGTTAAAAACAAAATTTTGAGAAGAGTGAATATCAGACTAATTTCTTTGGGTGACCAGAAATGAATACATAAAGCTCCTGTGTGAGTAAATGTTTGCATACACATGCTGGATTTTCTTTATGGAGTGATAATATGTCAGTGTTGACTATGACAGCTTATTCTGTTGCCCCCAGGTGGGCAAAAAATAAATGTATACTGCAGTAGCATCACTCAAATCAGTGTTAGTTAATGCCATAAACATTGTGCAAACTCACATCTTTGTTCCTCTGTATCCTGTCTGTTGTTCTTCAGGTGTGTGTAGGTGGCAAGCGTCGTAAAGATGAGATCAGCGTAGATAGCCTCGACTTCAGCAAGAAGATCCTTCACACTACGTGGCACCCACATGAGAACATCATCGCTGTAGCGGCCACCAACAATCTTTACATCTTCCAAGACAAGGTTAACTAAAGGGCAATCTTCCCTTGTTAACACCTGACCCCCGTGCATGAGGGCCTGGGTTGGAGAAAGAGAGAGATGGAGCCCTTATCTACATTTCTCTCTTCTCCCTGTTTTGTTGCTGCAGCCGGTACTGAATTTAACCGCTCTGCTGAGAGAGTGCAGAAAATGAGTGTATCCAGGGTGAATTTTTGGAAGGGGAAAACTGATACAACCTGGATACGACTTGAGGAAAAAGATTCCTCTAAGATCAAGAATGGACTTTCATTCTGCAGTTGACTTCTAACTTAATTTATTTAGCCATGCGGACACAAGGAGAAGTGAATTCTGTGCATTTATGCAACAAAAGGATTGCTGCATGAGTCACATGATGTAGCAACCCTCTGGACCCTGAAGAAAGGGGTTAGATGTGGGTCCACTGAACATAAAGTAGAGCACACAGAGAGACACCTAGCTTACATGATGGTGGCTTATTGTCATGTAGCAGCAGTGCCCCCTATCCTTCAGTCTGCTCATGCTACAGTGATCAACCCTGCGGCCTCTAACTGTTGCAAAGCCTCGGACAGAGGGAGAGCTGCAGAGTTCCTACAGAAGAGGAGGAAACTGTTCATCTCTGACCCCAGAGACTGAGTTTTCTCTGCCTGATACAATGTGGTCAGTCTTTCTAGTACCAATTCTGTGTCTCCCTGGTGAGACTACTGTAGTCTGTAATGTGAATGAAGCCCCTCCAGGCTGTGTCATTTGTTTTATTTAATGCTGTTGTTTTATGGAGTCCTTCTCTCGGTCAATGAGTCTGTTTAGAAGCTGTGGTGCCTTCTTTTGGTATGTTGGGGTTTGATGTAGTGGGAGCGGGAGGGCTGGCGGGGGGACAGAGTACAATGCAGGAGTGTGAATGTTTCAAAAGAAATGTTAACTTAGGATTTTGTTTGTTTGTTTTCTCTTTCTCTAAAAACAAAAACAAAAAAAAGCTCCACAGAGGTCCCAAGTGGAAAAAGTGCTTGAAGCAAAGTAGTCAGCATTCAGTAAAAGCACTGGCTACATGCTTGTGAGTTCAGGGGAGGACGCTGTGATAAGAACAAAGTCTTTGTTGCTCTTGTCACATTGCAGTCAGTCTGATGTCATCGGTTTGCAAGAGACACGACCAAGCCACATTTATTTGCAAAATTCTTGTTGGAAAAAAATCTGACACCCTCACTACATCTTTACCTTATTTGCATAGTACTGGAAATGATCTGCAGATGGTAAAAACATAAACATTTTACGTTGAATAATTGAGCTTATACTTGGTGCAACATAATGTTAGCATAGCTTTTTTTTTGCATGCGTTGAATCTGATTCTGATTAAACCGACAGCCTGCACATAGATATTTGAGCATCTACAGATCGTCTGTGGCACAATGCAAATAAATACTTGGCTTTCTGCAGAAGTAACCAGTCTCAAAATGTTTGATTTAAGGTTACTGCGGTGCCTGTCCATGTTCCTTTCATTTGCTGGAGATGGGTAGCATGGCACAGTAGCAGGTTGCGGTTACGTTCTCGCTTGGGATCAGTTTGGAGATGATCACCTGTCTCAGATTTGTTTTAAGGTCCAACTCCCATAAAGGAAAGCAGTCAAAGGTCTAAATGAACTCTGTGAAATCAGGGAATTATTAAGTGTGATTCCTTTAAACAGTAATGTCTTCTAAACAACCTCCTTTGTGACACTAATTGAAAGAAAAAAAAAACTTTTATAGCTCAGAATGTATTGAAATGCAATTAATTACCATGCAGTCTTTATGCTTACCGGACTTTCTTTGAATAAAAAAGAATAAAGATGTGCAAGTTCAAAGCCTGCTTTGTTGGACCTCTTCTTTTCACACTGCTGACTCAAAATGAATGTAAATCCAATAAGTCAAGTCCTCTCATTGTGTTCATTGCTACACAATTGCTTCATTGTGGTGCTAGGATGCCCTCTTGTGGATAAAGAGTAATACAACTAAGGCAGGAAACAGAAACATGATTTTTTTTTTTTTTTTTTTGTCACTTGCACACAGTTGGTGGTTGATTTCAAAACATTTTCCGCTGTCCCAATTCTAAATTTCTTTTTAGATTTATTCATGTTGATTCATAAACCACTATGAAGAGCAGAACCATTATAAGAGCAGAAATTCAGCTTTAAAATGAAGGTTGCTGACACTCAAACAGCTCACACAAACAAACAAAAATGACAAAACTCATCTGGATTGCTGGTGAATGCTTAAGATGTTGATGATATATTTCATGTTCTGTTTGTTACAAATTCTAAAATTACTTTGCTCTAATAACAGATTTTGTACCAAAAAAAAAAAAATCACCAAGCATGAGTATTTTTCAGAAATCTAATAAACGCTGAGTCACAAACATTTACACAAATTAGAAATGCAATACATTCATCTTTCGTACTGCGCACATTATGCAGACTTTTTCTAATTGGCCCTGTGAGACTGTGGTCTACGCACACTACATCAGCTGGGGACAGCAGCTGTCAATCAAAAAGCATCTTTATAACCAGCTGCCAGAGCTGAATCATTGTGTCTTGGGATAAACCCAGGGACAGACAGGAGCTCCACTGCCATCATTGATCATCAATCAATATCTTTCTGATCATTCCAACATATAAAGAGTGATAGTGTCACTAGTTATATTAAATCTCTCTTTTGGGTTTTTGGAAAACTTCTACCCAGACCCTTTTTCGTTGGTCTGGCTGTGATTGATTTTTCCTACCATTCCTTTTTGAAAAAGATGGATAAGTTGAGTGGGAACAATGCGACGGTAGTGGTTAACAGCTCCATAGACAAGTGGTCATTCAATGAAGGTGGTTCTTACCAACAACTGGACCACAGGGAGCTGAGGGTGCTGGTGCCGACTATTCTGGGAGTCATCTGTGTCTTGGGTGTGGCTTGTAATCTCACTGCAATGGTCATCTTGTTCTCAAATGCTCATAGGGGCAAACTATCTCTTATCAACTCCCTCATCTTCAACCTGATGTTTGCTGATGGACTGGTGCTGGCATTTACCGTGCCTTTCAGAGCTGCCTCCTACTCAAGAGCAAGCTGGAATCTGGGCTGGGTGGTCTGCAAGACGGCCGACTGGTTCCTCCAGTCCTGTATGGCAGCAAAGAGCTTCACAGTGGCCGTCATGGCCAAAGCGTGCTACCGTTACGTGTCCAACCCCACCAAGCAGGTGAGCATCCATATGGGCTCCATCCTCGTGGTGTTCTTCTTTATCTGGCTGTCTGCCTGCTCTGTCACTGTCCCTCACTGGCTGTTTGCAAGGCTGCAGAGAGAGATCCGTGGGCTGGTGTGTGTGCTGATTGTTCCTCCTGAGGCCAGGGGTTTCATGTCTGTGTACGTCAAAATATACCCCTTGGGGGTCTACTGTGCACCTCTTAGCTTTGCTCTGATGTATTTCTGGAAGGCTTACGGCCAGTGCCAACGTCGCTCCAGTAAGACTCAAAACCTGCGCACACAGATCAGATCCAGGAAGCTCACCTTGATGCTGTTTAGTCTTACAGTGGCCATGGCTATTCTCTGGCTTCCACAGTGGGTGGTGTGGGTTTGGGAGCGTCACATAGCAGAGAAGAAAATTGAAGGAGCCCAGCCCCTCGTCTCCTCTCTTCCCCCTCTCCTTACCCTTTCTGCTCAGCTGCTCACCTTCTCTTTGTCCCTGGTGAACCCCCTCATTGTCCTCTCCCTATCCGAGGAGTTCAGGGAGGGCTACAGGGGGCTATGGAGGCGCCTCACCCTGCGCAAGCAACCTGCTCCGAAGCCAAAACCCGGACCTCACAAACCTACCGCTCCCCAGTCACCTTGCCCCAGACCAGAGACCTCCGGCCAGCTGCAGGGGGAAAGGAGCCTTCGATCAAGCTCCAGCCAGGGTCCCAGCAGAGAGGCTCAGCCCCAGACAGAGCAACGCGGAGGGGGGAGAGAAGCAGACACGGTGAGCCTAAAGGATGGGATTGTGTTGCCTGATGTGGAGCAGTTCTGGCACGACCGGGAGACTGGATCGCACGCAGAAGAAAATGATCCTGTGCCATGGGAGCACCAGAGCAAAGTAGGGAAATGATCATTATGTCCTCAGACAGCAGCAGCTTCATCCACTGACCTCAGTAGAATGGACTGCTGATTGCTGCACCGTAAATCATTTGTATTCTGTCAACTGTGTTTATGATATTGTTCAAAGGTAAGAGGAGCAATCGTGTGGAATACAAATATTGCCTATAAATAGAGCAGTATCGTCAGCATAAATGATAACCAATGGATAATGTCTTTTTGTTGTTTAAAGATGTAAAAGTACATTAAATTAGTGTAAAATGACTTTTGGTGGCTGTAAATTAAAGCTAATGGCCAGGATGATGATGTAAATATAATACACAGTGGATTCTTTTTTTGTAATTTCAGTGTACCATGTGGTTATTGAACATTGCTAGTTACAGTTTTCTTGACATTTGGACATAATACTGACCTTTTAAATGACTAATTTACTGTGAGGAACCATCTGTAAAAATTAGGAGTATCTTATGATGACATCTTGAATTGGAGATACTGTAGATGTTCACACTGTCCATGTACTGCGCAATCATTGTTTGTATATAATGTGCCCTTTAGATATTGGCTATAGATATTTTTTTAATGTGACAGTGAAAGATTCTGTGTCTCATAGCCGCTTTATGTGCTTAGGATTATTATTATTAATCACTGTACATTAGAATGACTTGTGTACAATAAAGACAACTCTAAAAATGTACCCTGTGTGTTATAGAACTGTCTTGTGATTTGAAAATGTATATAGATTAGGAGAAAAAATGAAATGATTATGTGTATATGTGTGTTTGGTTGAGTAAGGGTAGTTTCTGTAGTGATTAAATAAGTACACACATACGCACACACATCAACATGTACAGTAGACTTTAATGAGATGGATCAGACATAAGGGGATGGTCTCCAGCTGACATGCGGTCATTAAATATATCTTCATAAGGGCATCCATTAGAATTGCCAAGGGCTCTAATTAGAGGTGCAAAGCTTCCAAGTGAACTCGGATGGAGTCGTTTTAGTGGAGTCACCTCTGTGGGAGTCTCATGAGGAATTCTCTTGCCATTGATCTGAATACACATGATAGGTCAAAAGCTCACAGTTAAAGAGATAAACAATGCTAGGAAACTGTGCCTGAGCTGTGATCGATTTGTCTGTCTGATGTAACAGCAACCCAGCAGTGAACAATGAAGTTACATGAAAATAATAGTAAAAACAGCGTAAGACTTCTGTTTTTAATTTAATATAATGCTGACACCATAAAACATATATGCTCAATGTAAAATAGCGGAGAAGAACATTTAGGATTTTTCTCAATACCTACCTTACACCTTTTCTGCCACCTACCTCCATGACATTTTCCTCTCATTAATCATTTATGTTGACCTTTTATTGCCAGAGGCAAGTACTGCAATCAGAGCAATACTTGACTATATAACCCAGCATTAGTCCCTGAGGTAGTGACCCGGTCGTAAACAGTTGAAGGCTAAAAGCCATGCCCTCATCGTAGGACTGAAGTTTCAGAAAAAGAGAGAAGACACTGAAGCTCCCAAAGCAGAGAATATTTATTTATCTATAAGTGATGTTTCAAGCTTCTCGCTCTTCATCAGACTTAAATAATAAGTACAAAATGCCATGTCAGATTAGATCAGACGCTCCAGGACTGAAGTTTTAACTTTCCCTGTATAGATAGTGAAATTAAAAAAGCTCACTGTGTAGCAACAACACTAACATGGTAACTCTGACACCCTCTCCATCTGCTCTGGCTTTGGCATTTACTCTATTAAATGAGTCTTTAAACCTGCAGTTGTGGGATTTTACCACATTTCGGTGGAAAGGTCTTAAGCTGCTGATCACTGGCAGGCAACTGCTGCAATCCAGCTACGCTGTGTTCAAAACATCAAATGCCGTTTTCACCTCTTCTGCTTGATATTTTTGGGCAAGCGCTTAATTGACCATTGCATCATTGTGCAGCACTGTGGGATATCTCTCCGCAAAAGGAAAGTTGGATTCACTTTTAAGCCACATACTGGTTTATCAGAGTATGTATGCAAGAAAATCAAAGATTGCTATTCAAAAACACAGGGTGAAATGATATGTGTGTCAATATTTGTTTTTGGAAATTGCAAGATCTTTCTCCCGCTGTTTTGCCACCACACATAATTTTGTTCCTTTTTGTACAACTGGGAGAAGCTCATGCATCTCCTCTGTACATTGCAACGATATTGTGCACCATCAACATACTCAAAAAGACCTGACTGACATCTGGAAAGGACATTTATCCCACTGGCTGTTTTTAAAGTCCCTCAATCACTCATTCACTATTTCCTACATAGAAATAAATCAATACATTATTAAATATGCATTAGCCAGCAGGCAAAATTATGCTGCGAGTTAACTGAGATTTGAGAGACAATCCCCATCATTTCACATCATATCTGACACATCTAATGTAATATTACTGCAATATACAGCTCCCAAAGAAAATTC
>JAQLOL010000026.1:7999976-8022768 GCA_029783665.1 Naso thynnoides | reverse complement strand
ACATAGTTTTGTGAGCTCATGTAAATCTCAGAACAGCTTTTTTTAACCTAAGTGTTGTCAGCAGAGTAATGTAAATATCTGTGCAGGTCTGCAGGGTGACTCTGCGTTTTTCCAGCAAGACCTTGTTAGATCAGAGAGTGACCAATGACATTTCTGCACCAAAATTGTGTTTTTCATACGTTTCTGTCCCTTTAATAATTATCAGACCATCCCTCAGGTAGGAGAAGGATTTGATTAAACTAAAGCCTCTCTTGTCTGGGAGAACCTTATTAACAAATATTCATCATAACAAAATATTTTTACATGCTTTTTTTTGTTGTTTTTGCATCAAAAGTGCCTGGAGAGAAACCTAAAAACAATCACCAACATGAAAAAGACACAAAAACACTGCAGATTAATGATTCAGAGAAAAAAAGTTTATTCTTTTTTTTTTTTTAAATCATCAGTATGAAGACTTTTAAACTCCTTAAAGGAAGTAGCCTAGTGCCAGTCTAGCGCTTCGATACTAATGTGTCAGCTGATGTCTTTTAGTTTGCATTGATGAATGATTGCAGAATATTTTAGCATAAAACAGCAGAGCCATTTAAAAAAAAAGAGTAATAATGAAGAGACTGTTAAATGAACTCAGGGTGAGAAATATGAAAAGCGGGACTGATTGAGAGAAAATTGGTAAAAATAAAAGGAGTTTGATAATCAACATCATGAGTGGAAAAGAACTCGGGCTTAATTGGGTCATTATACAAGGCAGGGGAGCTTTCAGCAGGTGAGATCCTCTCTTTGCTGCCCTCCTGGCTGCGCCTCCCTCCTGATGAGGTGGGAGGAGGGGGTGTCACCCCTGCGTTTTATCCCTCAATCATCATTTCTAATGAATGAAACTCCACAGGAAGTGACAAGCTAGCTAACATTAATTATGCTCCGCGGGAGAGGCTGCAATTAAGCCACATGCTAAAACCTTTGCCTGCCAATGCCACGTCTCCCTCTGAGTCACAGCTACCTTCGCCTCCCTTTGGTCCTGTGGAAGATCACCTGGCTCTTCAGTCCACAGAGTGTCATCCATGGGGTGTGTGTGTGTGTGTGTGTGTGTGTGCTGGAGGAAGGTTGGTTCAGGGGGTCTGGCATTGGTATTTAACAGTCTTTTGATTAGAATAGCTAGCTTTCATCTAATTCATCTCAGTGAAGGATGTGGAGATCTAAAGGGCAGGCACCTTTTAGCATTTCCAGCAGTGATAAGAGGGGCTGTCATTTAAACCTATACATATACTATCGATCAGTAACAGTTTATTCAGAAAGCCAAGGGACGTGAGTTCACATTAGACTTCTCCTTTAGTAAAAGCTCACATCACAAACAAGTGTCCACCTATAAGGAAGTCAAGGAAGTGATGTGCATGAACCATTTTAATGTAGCAGAAAATGTATTAATTTAAATAGGGTAGACAGAATTTCTTACTGATAATCACCTGGTCATTAAAAGACCTTTGGTGACAACTTTTTCAGTACAGTGTTAGTTCTCATTGTCTCATACAGATTTGGCCATTGGACTTCCAACTGATTCAGTTCAGTTCTCTTAAAAGTAGTCGATAAATCAGAAGTTATCTTTAAAGATGAAATAACTAAACAGAGCGTAAATGGTGTTGTCTGTAGAAGTGAGCAGAATTTTCATCCAGCTGTTGTTCCGCTCAGCTGATTTTTTAGGATTACAAATTTATTTTGGCTTTTACTGCTCTCAAAAGATCATTTTCCAAAAAAAAAAAAAAAAAAAAGAATTCAATGAGAAAGTTCTGACAAACACAGTGTGCCCTGAATGTCCAGACACAAACGTCAACTGCTGTTAGTAAATAGTGGGTCACTTAAGAGCCCGATACTTCAGTTTCCTCAGTCGGTGAAGACCACAACAGAATTAAAGGCGTGAACTGAACTCAGATTCTTCAGGTTTTCATAACAGGATTCCAGATGAATGCTAATGTTGCTCTGCATCTGTTGGCCCTGTTCTCATATCATCAGCTTTATGATGTGATGGCTCAGTGTTGCATTTCCAGGTTGTTGCAGTGACACCAAGTGGCCAAAAATTAAATTACACTAAAATGGAAACATTTTTTTGAATATTTTTTGCCTTTTGTTCACACAGTAGATCTGAAATTTAATGTGTGGAAAAAAACATTGGCAGGAACACAATATAAGGGTTGTTTAAGAACAATTATTGTCACACAGACTGTTCCTTGTTGGTGCAAAGATGAAAATAACAGCCAGGTAAAAAAAATATAAAGAAAATAAAAACATATAGTGCATTGATATAATCTTTGGCTCCCATCTTACTTAGTTTTACCTGCAAATTTAACTCAGAGCAGGAAATTTTAAATGAAAAACATGTTGTCCTGACAAATGCTGCATTTCTGCAGGCTGAATTGCTGCTTCCAGCTATATTGATAATATAATATTTTATATGTTGCTCATTTATTAAGGTGCCACCAAATATTCTCCTGAATCCTGGTATAAGGAAAATCACAAAAAACAAGCACTTAGATTTTATTCCATGTGTCCATGTGTTTATTTAAATTCCAGCTGCTGACACTGTGTTGCACAGTGTTGCGTTTGCATAGGTCTGATAAGAAGGTAAAACATGGCACCTGACAGAAAGTATTTCCATATCACAGATAAAACCTGGTCATCCTCAAAGCAGTCACATGGATGAGGTTTTTAACAGTACCTTACAGTAATGTCCTAGTTATCACTATAACATAAGCCGCAGTCACATTCCATTGTGTTCTCAGATAGTTTGGTCATGAGGGAACTCCCACTGAACAGTGTTAGTAACATGTTTTGCCAAAAAAAAAACAAAAAAAAACTTACAGTGCAGATTTGAGGTGTTAACTGAATACATTTGATCTATATTTGTTCCTAATTTGACTTTTTCTGTCTTGTTAGTGTGGATTTGATTGGTCACCTTGAAGTTACATGCCAAGAAAAGTCTTTAAGGTGTCAGATAATCACCTCCCGTAGCCTTTATGGGTGACTTCCTGTATTTGTGGAAGTTTGGACTTAGGAACTTTGTGGAAGAATGTTTTAACAGCCACCTTTAACACAGTCTGTCAGTGGATGAGTATTTGACACTAGTGCTTAAAGTGCAACACCACTATAAAATCATGAACCAAAACCACTCGTACAACTGATAAATCCTGCCACTTCCTGCTCCAAATCCGACATGTATCTCTCCTCATGGGCATTTACTTACAGCATGCATGACGGGCTTGCACTAGTCCAGTTAAAATCCCTCTCTTACTCACACATAAGAAGCGTATGCACTTCAATATTGAAATCTTTTCTTAATATAAGATATCCCTTTACAGATGATGCTCTTTAAGAGGCACCATAATTAGTACATAGGCTACTTTGTAAACATTTTCATTTTTCATTGTGAATAAATATTCCCGGAGCAGTGTTTCAATACTGCTGCACACACTGAACAGTTTCACATTTCCATTAACTTTTGGGACAGTAATAGTGATAATAATAATAATTATTATAATGATAGGAAAAATCTTAAATTCACAGCTCTGGCTGTTTTAAGCAGACACATTGGGCTATTTACAAAACATAGAGTGAGCCTAAATTTCAAAGACATAAGACTTAAAATACTCTCATTTTGATATGTACTACGACTGTAATTATACCATTCTCCCTCAATACACAACAGTGCAAATACACTGTAATTCAAAATCCACTGTGTCAAGTATTGATCAGATCCCACAGGGCCACACTTTCTTCGTGAGCTGCTAATCATTCCAAGAGAAGAAGTTCGAGGCAGTGCATTATATGATGTAAGTGGTGGTCCCCATTGTGTTCCTGAGCTCTTATGATCTAAAAGAAGCAAACATTGAGAAGTAAGCAAGGGTTCTGCATTAGGTATTATTTGAAAATACCGTAAGATGAATTACCTGTATGGCTTTTTCTGTCCAGCAGATTGAGCCAAAGCTGCTTTTCCTCTTTGCAGGCTTCTACTGGTAACCTGCAGGCCTTTTATTTGTTGCTGTTCCTACAGAAAAAAATAACAAATCACACATTTCATTTTCATTTCACTGCAGCAAAATTAACTGATCCTCTCAAAGGAAATAACATAGATGCCTTTACCTTCTCTGTGCATTAAGTAGGTCGCTAGATACGCACAGTGCACCCTGCACACACCACAGGTTACTTGCACACTGTGTGCCACTATGCTCAGACAACTGGTTAATCTGTATTTTTGCCCCAAATGTCAATTTTTTTATAGCATGGTGAATATGCACTGTCACAACATGTAGCCAGAGGGTCTTGGAGACTTTTAAATGTGTTTTAGAAGGCTTAGACGGCGGTAAAGGCATCTCCCTATCACTTCAACTGAATGTGCAAAACTGCTTGTGCAGGGTGAGTATCAAGCGACCTACTGAACGCACAGAGAAGGGAAAGCCAGCTATGTTCTTGTCTTACATCATGATTTTGGATAAATAGGCTTCATTTCCAAAAAAGTGCACTTTTCCTTGAAACACATCTGGAAAAAATTACCATTGATGGCTTGCTGACAGGACAAGGTGGTGGAGGTCTGTTTGGGGGGTCTGGTAGGGGTTTTGGTACCACTGAATGCTGTGAGTGGGTTTTGGTGCCCAGTGAAGGTAGAGGTCGAGGTCCTGAGGGTGGAGGTGGAGCCTGGTTTCGTCTCTGCTCAGATTTAGATTGAGGTGCCTGAGGTGAGTATTGTCTCTGAGGAGAAGTTACAGGCTTAGTCTGTGGCTGGGCCGTTTGCTCTTTTGGCACCTTAGCATATGCAGGGACAGGTGGAGGCTTCTCTGCTGGACGGACAATAGAATTTCTTGAGCGAACTGGACAAGACGGGCTCGGACGAGGAGAGGACTTCCCCTGAGGAAGGAGGCAAACGTAACATGGTTTAATGGTTTATTCAAGTAGTTAAAAACAATAAAGAAACAGTGCTGTCATCATGGGCTTCTTTACCAGGTGGTCTAAGTCCTGATTTTTAAGCAGATATGTCGGGTTGGCATGACCGTTCACATGACCATCAGCATGTAAAGGCTTGCCTTCGACTGGTGCTGAACAACTGAGGGTTTAAACACAAATACAAGAGTACAGACTTATCATTTATAAAACCACAAAACATACAGACTAAAGCAAAAGTTTATAGCTAGCAACTATTATTATATTGCTTCAGAATCACATACTTTGGTGCTGGAGGGGCAGCAGAAGTTTTAAGTGGGTGCAGTTTATGCTTGTAGCAGCACCACAGTCCAACAGCAGCCAAAACCACAAAGAGAACCAGCGGAAGGATCACCAGGACTGGAAGGAGGTTGCCTGTCGGATTCGAATTAGTCAAGATTCAGATGATTATACAATCACAAGAAAATATTTACAACTGGCAGTACATGCAAAACACAGTTGTCTCACTGTGGCTGATGACGGGTCCACTGTCCAAACTGCCCCCAGGGCCCCTCTGGTCACACAGAGGAGGAGCCCAGCCGGCGTCACAGTGGCAATTATGATTGTTGTTGCACAGCTGGGGAAAGAAAATATTGTAGACAATGGAGAGGTTTATATTCACAACATTTAAATGCAGTAATAAGAGTGAAGGACCGTAGAAGTACTTCAAAATCATTCTATATAGAGAGGAGTCCTAGGTTCAGTGGAGGCAAGTACACTAAAAAAAACAAGGTATCCTACTTAAGGATAAATTTGAAGTAGCATAACCTATAAGTATCCATAACCTTTACAATTTTTGTTTTCACCAATCACTTTAAAAAGTATTCAACTCGTTGTTTAAACGAGAAGTTCAGTTTTTTGCACATTAAGCCTTGTAATAAGGATATTTACGATCATATACGATGTTCTACAGCATTTTTATGACAGCTGGCACAGTCCTGGGAGCTAGAGCTCGTTGCTGGCCAAAAACATTCGAGGAGCATGTGCACTCAGACAATCTGTCAAAAAATACAATAAACTCTTGTTTTAAAAAAAAAAGACATAAAATTCACAGAATGTTTAGTGGTGTCCTCTCATGTACCGACACTAAAGCAAAATGCTAAACATGGATATATAACTGAGAAGCGGCTCTTTCAGCTGCTTCACCAGACAAACAGCTGTTTCCGGATTAGATATCATTGTTTAGCTTTGTGTTTAAGTGTCGGTACGCAAGCGGACACCACTAAACATTCGGCGAGTTTCACATCTTTTAAAATGAGTGTTTACTGTATTTTTTGACGGATTGTCTGAGTGCACATGCTCCTCTGTTGATTTCAGCCAGTGGTAAGATCAGCAAAGAGCTCCATTTCTCAGGACTGTGACGGCTATCACAATAATGCTGTTGAACATAGTATATGATTTTAAATATCTTGATTAGAAAGCTTAATGTGCAAAAAAACAAACTTGTCCTTTAATCCTGGGGGATATACCATTGTCATTTTTTCCACTAAATAACAATTATCAGTTTCCATTAAAAGGTCTCAAACACAACCAGTAAAGGGTTAACTAATGTTGGTGGGACCAACCTGAAGGCAGGCGAAATAGCAGAGTCCATAAGTGGCTCTGAGAAGCTGTTTACAACTAATCCACGATCTGATTGGACTAAACCACCAGCAAGCTTGTCTGATCTGGAGATACTGTTTGATTGCAGCAACAAGATAATTGCTCTCTTGCAGTGATAGCAGAGTCTTTTCCTCTCTGAATGCCTTAAATTCTGTTTATTTAACAAGGCTTAACTAAAAAATGATTGCTTAAACAAATCTATGTCTGCACTGTGAGAGTTCTTCCACTCTGTTCATGGCAGTCGAGCATTGGGTAGTACAGTTGTGTTTCTTTCTGCCTCTTGCTCTTGCTGTTTAGCACCTCACACTGCACAGTGTTTAAGTCACGCATAAAAACTTTGGGTGTTTCACGAAACGCATACTTTTACTTTTTACTTGTAATACATACTATGGCGGCCCTAAGTACTTACACTTCAATGTGCTGTGTGTCATTACGGCGCTTGTCATTTTTTAAAATTATCTGTCAAATGTTTGTGCTCTCTCAGCTATGTTAATATTCATCTAACTCGGCGTGATGTATGTGATAAATTTTCCGCTGGTTAGAGGACTGTGGGTCAGAATGGCCAAAAATGCATGTTGGCTTGCTTGCTCCAAAATCGGAACGGATTTAGTGGGACATCCTGGTACTACTGGCATGCTACATTCTATATACTATGTTTTGGGACAAACTAAATCTTTTTCTAGCATACGAAAGAATAGAGTGGTATGGGTATTGAAAAGCACCCTTTGACTTCTTAACAGCAGCAACGCACAGCGCCCCCTGCTGCATATGTGCATTATTACCGCATTGTGCTAAAAACACTGATGAACGATTAGCCTGCAAGGATGCACAGTGCAGGATAGTGTTTTTTGATAGATAACCTCTGAAACCCTTAGCACTGAACTTTTAACACAGCACAAATTCAAGAGAACAATAGTACACTTTTTACTAAATCACATTTATCTGACAGCTATACTGTAGTTGCTTTGCACATGACAAGGTACATACTAACAAATGAGTACTCTTATTTTAATACTTCACTGATATTTTGATGATAACAGTTACTGCACTAGAGGATTTTTACATGAATTAAGTACAAGATCTAAATCCTTCTTGCACTGCTGCCAAGTTTGCCTTCTTCCCATAACAGTGGGCTAGCAGCCAAATCCATCTTCCCAGCATCATTCCCCTCACGCACAGAAACTCACCCCGTGTCCGTTGCACTTGGCATTGCACTCATCAGCTCTGAGGAAAGATGCATTGCGGCATTCTCCGTTAAAGCAAATCTGTTCAGGAGGAACGGTGCAAGGAAGAGTCAGAAGAGGGGAGGTTGATAAATTGAGTGGTTACTGTAAGTGGCAAAAATTTGCTTTACTTGCTTTCTCACAGATAAAAGATCTGAAGCTTTTCCACTACAATAAATTCCATTTCATGTATTTTCTCATGTGTATGAGTCTTACCGAGTCAGCACCACACTTGGTGCCTGTCATGACCAGGCCTGGATCCAGGGTATCACCCTGCGCGTCCTCGTCCCCCTGTCCCTCCTTATACACATGTGTTCCCATACACTTGATCTTCCTGGTGCCCACACTGACGGTGGTTTCTATGCGGACAGCATTGTTCTCAATGGGCTTTAAGGCTGAAGTTAAACACTGGATTTTCCCACATTGAGCATCCCTGGCAGAAATAATACCAAAGGTATTATCATCAGTTGTTAGGCTTGATCAATGACTAAAAAAGACAAACTATTTTTATTCTCAGGAAATGTATGCTCCTTGAACTGATGGAGTAGATGAACCTAAATGTTTGGATCTTCACCTGTCCTTACAGCTCCTGTACTTCCCAAACAGATCTTTGCCACAGTTCCCGTACATGTCCCCAGCTTCATTTACCTTCTTAAAACACAGGTCAGGGGCCGCGCGGCCATCTGTGGGCAGAGGAGAGCAAATGTACACAAACACATCAACATGGCTGAACACACACACATGCACAGTGTGTAACGTGACCACCTGATGGAGACCAGATGGCATCCTTCACTGCTCTGTGTGGCTCCTGTGGTACTACAAAGCCTCTCCAGGGAGGATCTGTCACACCGTGAACATGGACACCATCCAATAACAGTCCTTAATCCTACGACCCACTGAGGGCCCATCTCTAACTCTATGCATCCTCTTTGCATTAACAACCACTGGATGTTTAACTGCTTCAAAATACACAGTGTTGTATTTAAAATTTTGTGCATTTAGAGGAGTGATTATCTCACTAAAACTCTTGTACTCTCATCATGCCATGAAAACTAGGTATTAGATATCTTAGCTAGGTGCATCCAATAAACTGGTAACCAAGTGCATATGAGTGGATAAAGTGTGATACTATGTGGTCAAAACAGATATTATACCCGATCTTGGAACAAAACATTACAGATTATTAGCATCCACCTCACATACCTTGTCCCCATAGAGAGCGACACTGCTGTTCCAGAGTCAGACACATGCCCGTGTAACAGTAGGCCTGCCCGCCTGCACACGATGTACCATCCACTAAATAAAAATTAGCAGGACAAGACTCTGTCTTCCCGTCACAGTACTCTGGCAGGTCACATGACCCTGAAGGGGCACGACACAGCTCACCTGGTCTCTTCAACTAGACAGAGATGAAGATTCAGATGTTTAGGAATAACCAGGCTAAGATTATATCAAGAGAATGACAGAGAGAAAAGTAGAAAATAATGAAGGATTTTTTTTGTGTGTTTCCTGTGTTTAGCTGTTATTACCTTGCAGTTATGGCAACAAACGCCGTGGGCACACTCGGCTCCAGCTTTCAGAGTGCAGTTGTTGGCGTTACAGCAGGGGCTGGTGCACTCCTACACAAAAAGTGAAGCAGAGTGTAGAGTCATAACTCCAGGCAGACAGATAGTGGGAAAAGAAATATTGAAACATTCGGGTGACACAACACACTGACCTCTTCGTCTCCACAGTCACACTCCTCGCCATCCTCCAGGTAACCATTGCCGCAGCGCTGCCCTCCATACATGGATCTTGTGTTTGGTAAGTTGAAGAGACACTTCCCGCCTCCAGAGCTCAGGTAGCTCTTCAGCTCTTTCATGTTACAGTCATTAAACACTCGTGGAAATGGATGCCTGCGCCGTGGTAAGAAGAAAGCACATTAACACTATAAAATTTCATCCTTAAAATACTTTTTTTCCCCCTATTCTCTGCTTTCCCTCCATCTATGCATTTAGGTCCTCTTCCTCAACACATGGGATCTACTCAACATGTTGCAACATAAACCCACGTCAAGGTCACATGGGAAAATGTCTTTAAAACATGCATTCTTTAGATCTGTACAAGAAAACAGGACTGGGAAGCTACATTAAAAAAAAATCTAAAAAACAAAAACTAGAGGGTAACCAATATGTTTTTTTAGGGCCGACGCTGATGTCACTCTTCAGAAATCAGGGCAGCCGATGGCCGATAGGATGCCGATTTTCTATGTCCGATTTTCTTTTTACTCATAAAATGTAACAGTTAATAATATCAAATGATAGAAAAAACCTCTGCATTTAAACATTTAGCAAACAAACAAACAATATTTTTTATTATAATATTAATAATCCTTTTTCTTTTTAACAGATGATCGAGGAAATTAAGGCAAATATTTATAGTAGCATAATGTACATGATGGCTAACAGTACTAATAGTACAGGGCTGAAACATTTCAAGCATCTTTCCAAAGTTGTCCTAAAGCATTAATATATTTTTGTGTGTGTGAGAGACACTGTCACAAGGCAAATGGTCAAACAAAAACAAAACAAAAAACCAAGACAATATCATATCTGTTTATTCATAGCTAAGACTTGTTTGTGCATCGTACCCTGTAGCAGCAGCCATGATACAGCCTCCGTCCTCAGCCTTCGCCTGGCAGCAGCCTATGCTGTCGTGGCTCATACCGAAGTTGTGGCCCATCTCATGTGCCATGGTGGCAGCTACACCCACAGGTGACTCGGAGTGGTCCTAGTCAAACAAAAGTCAAAGATAATGTCAAGACCAGTAGTTAAGGTCTGTTTTTAGGGACGTGCGGTTGAATGCATTATGTTTAAATGTATAGTGCCCTGCTTAAGTATTCACCCCCCCTTGAACTTTTTCACCTTTTGTGGTGTTAAATGGAATTCAAATTGACTTTAATGGTCTTTTTACCATTTGATCTACACAAAATGCACAGTACATTGAAGGTGTAAAATACATTTTATTGTGACAAGCAATAATTACAGCAACAAAGCAGTCATCTCTTGGATGCGTAAGTATTTACTCCCCCGAGTCAATACTTTTGTAAAATCACCTTTCGCTGCAACTACAGCGTACAGGTATGTCTCTACCAGCTTAGCACATCTAGAGACTGAAATTTTTGCCCATTCTTCTTTGCAAAATAGCTCAAGCTCAGTAAGAGTGGATGGGGACCGTCTGTGAACAGCAATCTTTAAGTCTTGCCACAGATTCTCAGTTGGGTTTAGGTCTGGGTTTTGACTGGGCCATTCTAACACATAAATATGCTTTGATCTAAACCATTCCATTGTAGCTCTGGCTGTATATTTAGGGTTGTTGTCCTGGTGGAGGGTGAACCTCCGCCCCAGTCTCAAGTCTTTTACAGGCTGTAACAGGTTTTCTTCGACGATTGCCCTGTATTCGGCTTCATCCATCTTCCCATCAACTTTGACCAGCTTCCCTGTCCCTGCTGAAGAAAAGCTTTCCCACGGCATCACGCAGCCACCATGTTTTACGGTGGGGATGGGTGATGTGCAGTGTTAGGTTCCCGTCACACGTAGCATTTTGCGTTAAGGCGACAAAGTTCAATTTAGGTCTTATCTGACCAGAGCACTGTCCTAAACATGTTTGCCGTGCCTACCACACAGCTTGTAGCAAACTGTAAACTGAACTTCTTATGGCTTTCTTCTTGCCACTCTTCCATAAAGGCCAGATTTGTGGAGTGCAAAACTAACAGTTGTCCCGTGGACAGATTCTCCCACCTGAGCTGTGGATCTTTGCAGCTCCTCCAGAGTTACCATGGGCCTCTTGGCTGCTTCTCTGATGAATGCTCTCCTTGCCCAGCCTGTCAAATTAGGTGGACGGCCTTGTCTTGGTAGGTTTGCAGTTGTGCCATACTCTTTCCATTTTTGGATGATGGATTTGGGATACAACCCTGCTTTATACTCCTCCAAAACTTTATCCCTCACCTGTCTGATGAGCTACTTGGTTTTCATAATGCTGTTTGTTCAGTAATGTCCTCTAAAAAACCTCTGAGGCCTTCACAGAACAGGTGTATTTATACTGAGATTAAACTGCACACAGGTGGACTCTATTTATTAATTATGCGACTTCTGAAGGCAATTGGTTGCACTGGATTTTACTTAGGGGTTTAGCAGTAAAGGGGGGTGAATACATATGCACTCAACACTTTTTAGATTTTTATTTGTAAATAATTTTGAAAACCATCTAATATTTCCCCCCACTTCAAAATTATGCACTGTTTTGTGTTGGTCCATTACATAAAACCCTGATAGAATACATTTAAATTTGCGGCTGTAACGTGATAAAATGTGGAAAAGTTCAAGGGGGGTGAATACTCATGCATGGCACTGTATTTCTCAATACATTTTGGCTGGTGCACTGATATACTAGGCTAAAATAATTTTATAAGTATTTTTTCTTTTTTTTTTTGTTTATAAAAGAAAATAATGTGACATGTCTTAAACATATACCCAATCATGCAAGTTATTTTTGGACAAAGCGCTACTTCTTTGCCTCTCAACTGCATGCTGAGGGTCAGCATGTATCCAGACCCTCATCTCTCACCGTGTTTACTCCACCCGACTGGTAGTCGCTGCACATAGCTTTCAGAGGTGCCAACCCGATGGTGGTGCCCTGGAATGCTCTCCCCCTGGAGACACAAAATGCCACTGGTCATTACTTTCAGCTGAACAACAGCCCACTGGGATGCAACTGGTGACGGTTACTGTCTCACACAATGAAGATAAAATCAATTGAGAGATCTATCCCATGGGACAGCATGCTTAGAGGAGATAAAGGGACGCTAGCATAGAGGAGGGTGAAGAATGCCAAAGTGAGTGACTGACGTGATGAGCTGAGCGTTGTCATTGGGGAGCGAACGGAGCTGCTTGCGTCTCCAGGACAGAAAAGCTGCCAGAGTGCTGTGAGGGTTGTCTGAGACGCTGATCATGTCCTGGTTGGTCCAAACCTCCAGACCGATCAAGGCTACGCGGATGTTCAAAGCCTTGTAGTACTGCAGGAGCAGACAGGAAACATCACAGACACAGAGTCTGACTTGTCACTACTAAATATACAGTAGGTGGGATAAACCCTGGTTTTCATGCTTCTCATCAGATGTTACCTTGTCAACCAAGTTGGCTGCCTCCAGCAATTTCAGCTTCGTCTTGTCAAGGCTGCTCCTGTGCTTCTCAAACTGCAAACAGCATAAACCATATTTTGTACACAAAAATAGAAACACACAAACACACCCACACACCTCTTTCAACAGCTTCCCGAAAACCACAAGGGGACTTCACACTAAGGTTATCTTAGTTAACTAAAACCTGACTTAGATAGATTACAACTAGATTTTAGCAGTTTTAATAAACTGAAAAAATAAACAAACAAAAAGAACTTTAGAAATAGCAAAAACTAAAATCTATTGTGTACTTACTAAATAACTAAAATAAGATTAAAATACACAGGAAATGATTTTACTTTTAGTCTTTGTCAATTTGGTCAAATTTGGAGGCATTTGTGTATTTGCCATCACAAAGTATTATCTTTATACCCAAAAATGCCCCCATTATGATACATAAACATGCTAAAACCAACAATAAAACTAATTAAAACTAAACATTTTTAAACAATAAAAATTAAACTGAAACAAGCAACTGCACTTTGAAAACTGACACTTAACCGAAATGAAAAAAGTAACCACTGAAACCACTGAATGACCAATGAACAGTATAATGACTCATTTTTAGACTTCAGACAACACACTGGACGTGAATAAGATCTTAATAGCTCTAAATAGAGAGGTGTGAACTGCATCACTGGTTGTTTTCTAGAATTAGGTATATCACAATACTGTGAAAGGTGGAAATTTTTTATTTTTTCTGCTTATAAATATAGTTCATAACATCTGTTCATCTGTACTTGCACCACTTGCCACCAGTCACTCACAGGCACTCACTAATCTTTGGGTTAATTCATGGCAGACCACTAAATAATGACGTGTTTCAGTGATGCTTGATTCTGCTTACACAGCTGATTCACACACAGATGTGCTTCCTTATTTAATAGTTCCTGTCTGGTTAAAAACAGACCAAATGTGTGACTGCGATAAATGTGCCCTCCTCACCTCAGCCTTGTCTGCCACTATCAGCAGCTCTACATACTTCATGCTCCGGCTCAGGTCTCTTTTTTTCTGGAAATGATAGCAGAATGTGTTAAAACAGAATATGCTGCGTGCAGGTCTTCAGGCAGGAGACTGTTGTCCACCATGTCCGAACTCACCCTCCTGCCCTGTGGTGACGTCATCCCATGGATAAAGTCATTAAGCTCCTCCTCATGCTCCTTGTTGCCTTGGTGAAGCAGGCAGCCACCTCTGGGTAGACGGAGACTCTCGGCTCTGAACACAGCGTGCTGCTGCACATCCGTGGAGGCAGGAAGAGGCTCTATCAGGTAGTTGACGCTCGCGTTCAGAGAAATCAGTCCCCTGGGGAAACAAGACACTACTGATGGTTCCATCCTCTCATGGCTGGAGGAAATCAATGTGGATCAGTGATGTTGCTGTCTGCACACTGCGCTATACTGTGACATAATTGTTATGACATTGTTGTGACATAAATGTTGTAAATAAAACATCAGATTTAAGGTCATTTCCAGCAATAATCCTTAATTACGCCATCAGGGGTGAGACCGTATTGTTGCACATCAGATTTGGACTTCTCTTATTTCTTTCTTGCATAGTTTTCATGGATGGGTGGAGCAGACAAGCGTGTCTCAGGGGATTTACTGCTGTTTATAAATAAAGATCAGCTCGGACAACCAGAGCAATGCACAATCCTCTTGGTCCTTCATAAATCCAGATATGAACGCAGACGTCCATACACAAACACACAAGCATGCAACCAGCAGCGGGTCAAGCAGCTGTGGAAAACATCTGGAGAGGTCAGACGCCCACATGTCTATGTCTCTCTATGCTGTGTTTGCATTTCTCCAGTGTCTCCACATTAGTAAGAAGAGATTTCATTTACTTGTCCTCCAGATGCAGAACACTGAACCCATAAAAACACACATGTTGCTACAATTTCTGTCAGAGCTTGCCAGCTCCTCCTCCGCTGCTGGTCTCTCCTCTCTGAGTGTCTCTAGCAGGGAGGATCAGCTGCACTGGATCCACACCAGGAGAAAACACAGGATCTCCATACTGAGCTGCACTCAGTGAACCAGCTCTGGAGCCAATGACCTACTAACCTACTGGACAGCACAATACACTACACACAACTGTTTCCTGTCCCATTATCTATTAAGCCAAAGTTTGATCACAGACTGAACGGTTCTTTTCATATGAAACATCAGTATTCACTCTGGGATTACTTGGCTTTATTTTTACACTGTCACCAGTCTGTTGTGAAAAATCTTAGCATGGCCTTTCAAGATTCAAAAACTACCTTTTAGCATTTTAGCTTTGAAAATGAAATTTTCTTGTCCTAGCAGAGTTCACTCTGTTTATTAAAACAGCCCAACAATCTGAAATTTATGCTCATTCATGCATAATATGATAACTGATGCATTTACACCACAGATTAGATTATATTCATCTTTCTGTGATGACCTGGTTTCTTAAATGTTGGCTAAAGGAAAAGCCTGGTATCTGTAACCAAGGAGGGGAATAATCTGACAAATTTCTCTCGAGAAAGCAGATTTCCTGGCCAGGTAGAAGTATAACCAGGTTTGTATTCAGCTTTTGATATGAATGAATGTGGAGAGAACGACATAATGTTCAGTACAGTAAAAAGTATTTAACACGGAGCAAACTTACTCGCCAGTTTTGACAAACAGACCAAAACAGGAGATGCTGAACCACAGTAAATGCTGTATTACGCTGACGAAAACAAAAAAAAAAAACCTAGGGGAATTTTTAGGTGTCAATTAATTCTGTTTTGTTGGCCTTTAGTGTTGGCCTGTCAGCAGGCAAATAAATAAACTCAGACCTTTAAACGAGCTTTAATGGAGCTAACAGTTTAAATGGAAAACTAAATGTGACTACGGAGAGGGATGTCAACAACCATTGTGTTGCTTGGCTGCGTAGTGTTGTGTACATGTGGGCACTATATGGTGTGTATAAGTAAGTAAGTACGCAAGCCTTTGAGACCGTGGAGGTCCATAAGCAAGGAGCCTGTCTCTTGTTTCGTTAGCGTGAGGCGGCTTGACGTAAAAGAACACCCCATGAACATGATGCTAGTATGCTTGGGACTTACAATTATTCCAGCTCTTCATGCTGAGTGCCAGGCAGGAGGTATTGGGTACCATTTCTACAGTCTTTGCTATGACTTGGCCGGGAATCAAACCGAATCGAAATGCGTATGTGGCTGCAGCTGTGTTTTCTGCTTTAGTGATGTTGTATTCTGCTGTTTAAATGACAGTTATTTTAATATATTGCTCTTTGGATCTGCCAAAGTGTCCATGGTTCTCTTTATTCATTACTGGTCATTTGTGTTTATTGTCTGAGCGCTGTCTCTTTTCTATTCAGTTCTAGTGAGGCTATACCTAGTCTGTCTCTACAAATGTAAGTTTGAAATTTAATATTTGGTTTGGACATGATGACTTAATGGCGTGATGTTCCATTTGTGGTGTTGAATTATATTTAGCGTAAGAAAGGTGAAAATTTATGGTGTTTAATTACAGTAATATCAGCAACAAATCTGGAAAAAAGAAAGTGAAGTATTTTACATTTTGGTACTATGATTTTGTTGAAAATTCAAAAGTATGAATTATGAATGTGAACTAGTTCATGTTATTCTGTGTGAACTCAGCTTTAAGCTCTTGTGAATTGTGAATTGTGAACCTGCGCAACACTACATAACTATTTGCTTCAGAGTAACAGAGAAACTCCTTTAATGCAGCTCTTAACTCGTCTGAAACTGCAGGAAAGTCTTCTCTCCTGTTCTTTTTCTGAAGGAGCTTCCTTTATGACGAGCTATTTTGAGACATTTAGTCTTTTGGGAGACTGTTTTGAATTTTAAGAGGTAAATTTACCATTGGGACCAACACTAAATACCAGAGAACTTTATGAATGCAGCCGGAGATGGAGTTATATTCACCTCAGTCCTGAGCATGTGCTGACAGCAACACTTGAACCCTCCATGCCCAGAACCTCCCCGTGGTAGAAACAGTGTCCCTGCAAGACAAAAACAATTAAAGCTCAACATGCATGTCTTCATGTAGGGCAGCAGGGTGGTGCAGAAATGAAAGAGGCTGACATTTAACCAGGGGACTTTGTTATGTCAGCAAAAAATGCAGTATTTATGTCAATACTGCTATTTTCTGCCTGTTATCCAACAGCATTAATATTAATTTCTCCTCTATGATCATTTTCTAAGTCCCCGCTGCAGTTGCAAAACATCAAACTGTCTCACAGACTTACAGTGCTGGCAGGAGAGGACGACTTGCGGGCTCCATCAGGAGTGTACCATATTTCCTGATACCCGGGGGCCAACAGCTGCCTGATGAAAGACAACACAAACTCAGAGAAAATTTGCAAGAGAGTATCTGTAGTGTCAGACATTCGCTCTCCTGAAACAGCAGCGGTGCTGCTATGTTGGAACAATGTTGACAAATATACAGAGTAAAAGCAGCAGGAAACAGTGGAGATAAAAGATTTTCTCCTGCAGCTCAGAGCTCATAAAACATTCACTCTGACAGAGACTAAACCAGACTGCTTTAAAGATTTAGACAAAAATCCTCTCACAGATAACAAGAGATACAAAGAAGAATGTTGTGACTAACAAAATCCATATGTACCTTTCACGAATGACCCTTTCCATACTTTAGCCAGAGTAGGAGATTGTAACTTCCCATGCTTTGAGTTTGTTTGTATGTCGAGACCACTTTTGTTTGACATGACCCATTATTTACCCATGTCCTCCTATTTTTTTTCCTTTTAACTTGGAATTTTTCAATTTGTAGACAATACAGCCTATACAGAAGAGGCTGATAAATCAGGGAAAAAGCTCACAGAGAGAAACATTAATTTCATTGTGGTAAAAATATTGCAGACCTCTTATTCTCCATCTGTTTGTGTGTGTGTGTGTGTGTGTTTGTGTGTGTGTGTGTGACTGAGTTTCTTAGAGAGCTGTTTCTGTCAAACTTCTGTCAACCTACTGGCCCAGTATTTACTTCTCACACAGATGCTTATTTTCCTGCCTTTCTCCCTCCAACTCTGTCTCAAACCGTTCTTCCTGTTTTCATTCATAAACTCTAACAGCTGGTTTTATTTTGTTCTGTCTCTGTAAATCTCCTCCCACAGTCTCATTCAAATCCATCTAACAGGCTGTAACTAAAGGGAAATCAAGCTGTAGAACAGGGTTTCTTGAAATTTTGATAACTGAATGCCAATTTAGCTCTAAATGGCGTTTAGCGTTAAATTCCTTGACCATCAAATTTAACTCATTGCAGAGGTCAGAATAAGTATTGATTCATTTTACCAGAAGCCTATTTTCTGCGCAACCGTATGGGTTTTTCTGCTGTTGCTTTTTCATCTCAAATCCACCTTAGGCTGCAGAGTTGTCCGCTGAAATTGCTACCCTTAGCTAACAGCACTAGCATTGATTTCAATTCCCATGACAAGTGATATAGATACCCTGTGAGGGGAGGTGGACTTTGATGCTGTAGCTGAGTGTGTTAAAGGTGGACCTTTGGCCACAACGATAAGAGTATAATAGATCAAGGCACCACAGCCACACAGCCACCCCAGATCCATGCCCCACATATACAATCAAACCACAATTGACATGCAACACATAATCCATATATTACCCCCCAGTCCATATTACACATTGCCCTTGAGAAATATACAAAAAGTTACGAAATGATTGCACAATGCTCTATACAGAAATTAACCACAGCCACAATGGCCTATGCCACATTATTGCACATTCCCCTCTTCTCACAGCAGTGCACTCACACACACCCACACCCACACCAGCATGCACACACATCCACTTCATTTCCTGCTGTTAAGTAGCTTGATTGATAGTGGGATAAATGAGAATTTGTACCTGTTCAGCTTACAGTTGGGTATCCTGTACCTTCTGCCTGAAGGCATCAGTTCATACTCTTTGTCGAGGATGTGGTGATTTTTTGACCTTGTTTCTTAACTGTCTGCTCAAATATCTCCTGTAGGGAAGAGGGGGGCAGCATGCCAATTATTTTACCTGCCCTTTTGATCAGGTTTTGGAGTTGTGATCTGAATTTGACGGTCAGGTTACCAAACTATGTTGAAATTCCATAACGGATGATAGTTTCAATGGCTGCTCAATAAAACAATAACAATACATTTTCAGTTACATCATGGACCCTCAGCCTGCGCAGAAAATACAGAAGTTGACTGACTCTTGAACAAACATAATCAACATGATGAGCCCGATGTTACTGAGAGTCAAAATGAATGCCTAAATACTTGTGTACTGTAACCTGCTCAACTCTCTCCTCATTCATAAACACAGCACTATGATCACCAGTGGACCTGGGATCGAACACCATTTCCTTCGTTTTTTTGACATTTAAAATCAGATTATGTTCCTCACACCACTGCACACAACTTTCTATCTCTGACTTGTACACGGCAATACCTGAGTCCACTGTCAGTAGACTCAGTATGGCCGCGTCATCAGAGAACTTGAAAATGTAGTTGTTAGAATGGTGATTCCTGCAATCATTGGTGTATAATGTGAAAAGAATAGGAGACCTGACACATCCCTGGGGAGCACCGGTATTAATAACCTGAACGTCGGAGAGCGTTGAGTTAACTTTGACATGTTGCTGCCTACCTATAAGAAATGAAGAATACCACCTGATTACGTAAGGATTCACCTTCATGTGTTCCAGCTTGTTTTACAGAACATGAGGGAGTATGGTGTGAAATGCAGATGTAAAGTCCATAAACAGGAGTCTTGCGTAAGCAGTAGAAATTTCCAGGTGTTTTATGATTAAGTGTGTTATGGTGTTTAAAGCATCATCAGTGCCTAAGCCATGCTTGTCTGCAAATTGACAGGGGTCTTAGAGATGCTGT
This sequence comes from Naso thynnoides, assembly GCA_029783665.1. Classification (NCBI taxonomy): domain Eukaryota; kingdom Metazoa; phylum Chordata; class Actinopteri; order Acanthuriformes; family Acanthuridae; genus Naso; species Naso thynnoides. The sequence goes on along the minus strand of JAQLOL010000026.1, from coordinate 8,002,887 downwards.
ACATCACCCCGTAGATTCCCTACCATGATGTGTTCAAGTGCTTTTATCACTGTGGATGTTAATGCCACCGGTCTAAAATCATTATTGTCCTGTGGACAAGGTTTTTTAGGAAACGGGACGATGACAGCTTTTTTCCAGATTGTGGGAATGGTATGTGTGTCAACAGAGAGCTGGAACAGAGGACTCCAGGCTGGAGTCAACTCATCAGCAAATGTTTTTAAAAGAAGTGCCGAGATGCCGTCTGGCCCAAAGGCCTTCTTAGTGTATAATTTTTTGAAAACCTTGGCCACAGCACTTGGCTCAATCACGATTCTATCTGTTGGATCACATGACGTTAATGAAGTATTACGAAATTCCTCAGCACCATCACTCACAACACAATCAAACCGTTTATAAAAATTGTTCAGTTCATTTGCTTTTTCCATTTCTTTTAACACATGCATACTCCCTTTATTAGAGTTCAGGTCATCGCTTCTTTTGTAGTGTTCCACAGTTTTTTAGAGTTGTCGTTTGAGAAACCTCTGATGCGCAGGCTATGTTGTTCTCGTGCTTCCTTCAATTTCATCTTAAGCTCTTTCTGCACTGCTCTCAGTTCAGTTGTGTTGTTGTCCTGGAAAGCTTGCTTTTTCCGTTTGAGGCAATGTCTGATATCCGGTGTAATGTAGTCTTTATTATTTGGGTATATTTTGATAGTCTTTTTAGTCACTACAGTGTCAACACAAAAGTGTATATACTCAGTTATTGCCTCTGCAATATTATCAATACAACTTTCCTGAAAGAAGATATCCTAGTCTGTGGCCAGGAAACAACCACTTAACTCCTCCTTGTTCCCCTCCTGCCACACACTGACAGTCTTCACAGGAGGTTTACTTCTTTTGAGAGCTGACTGAAAGGTGGGGATTAGCTGTATGGTATTATGGTCCGAACTGGCAAGGGGTGGTTTGATCTTAGCAGCATATGCTTCCTCAATATTGCCATAACATTTGTCTAGTACCTTGTTTTTTCGTGTGCTGTTGTTGACATATTGGTGAAAACCTGGAAGAGCATAGTCAATTTGCAGTGGTTAAAGTCCCCCAACACAAATATGAGTGCATCAGTTTTGTTTTCTAATTGCTGGTGGACGCAATCAGCTATACATGAGGCAGCTCTGGATGAATTCCCACCTGGCGGGACATAGAAATGCATGCATTTGATGTTATGTTTGGGGACCACATACACATCTGAAGGCCGTCCATTCACTCGCCGGCTGCACTTTGATAAACTGTTTTTAGAGAGTCCTACATGTTTCTCTTTGACGCTGGTTTTAAAGACTGGGCCAACGAAGTCTCAAGTAAACACAAGACACACTTAAAGTGTCGAGCTAAAAGCTTCTTTTAGTTTGTGGCATTACCCCAGAATAATTGCTATGCTAGCTATGCTAGCTAGATAAACTGTTATTTTTTTGTTTTTCATCTTTGCTGAATAAAGTGAGTGTTACTCAACATGGTGACATTAAATATATGGTGAAACTTTTTTTTTTTTTTTTACAAGCACATCTAAACCACAATTTAATATCTCTTTTGTTCAATGCATACAAACACCAAAAAGTTAAACTCACAAGTTGCCTTTATTGGCAAGACTGTTTGGTCTGGCTACTATGAATGTGCATCGACTTATATACAGTAAATTAATCAGAAATGTGTAAATTAATACATTTTAGAGATGATATTATGCAGATTTTGTCACTGTTGGACAGAGCCAGGACAAACATTTCTAAACTCAGTTCACCGGCCAGAGGCACCTTTAAATGTAGCTTACAGACAGGAAGGGTATCAATCTCCTCATCTAACCCCAAGCAAGAGAGAGTAAGTGCATTCTTTAAAATGTCACACTATTCTTTTAAAGGATGATGAAGACAAATGTTGTGAAGATGGGGATTTTCCTTTTTTTTCCTGTCTGATGCCCTGAAGGAGACAAGGCTCTTGAAACAATGACAGCCTGTTGATGCAATCAGCCACAAAGCAAGTCAAAGACAGAAGATGGCTGCCTCTTTCTTTTAACTGATTATCACTCTGGGGGTGGGGGCATGAGAGGGACTCTGTATGCACACACACAAGCAGTATGAGAAAAGGCTTAAAAATGATCATTCACTGGTAAATATCCGGCTGATGTCACCCTAAATGGGGTAATTCCCGCTGCTGTGATTTGACCTTCTAACCGTATTTTTATCTGGCCCTCCTCAGTTGTCTGAGCTGAAGTTTTCCTGATATTTCCATCATGCTCTCTTGTCATCTGTGTAACCTCCTCTGTTGCTCTAACAGACAACGCTAATGGCAGAGTGACTAAGCACTACCCTGCTGGTTTTCCGCACTTGTTATACAAGAATCATTTATTCCATGAGGACACGCATATTGGCTCTTTCACTTATCAATTCTCCCTTATTCTCACATGCTGGTCAGCAGCTGTGTACGCCAGTTGCCCGAGGAAAGATTGGGCAAAAAGATTTTTAACTGGGATAGAGCACTTAGTTACCTTTGGTAAAGAGATATTACTGCAATAGTTTCTTTTTTGAGTTACAAATTAAACAAAGGAACAAATTTAAGTGTAAAGAGGGAATGATGGAATGAAGAGATTTGGAATAAGCCAATTTATAAACAATGTTCAAATCAAAGAAGTTTACTACATGGAACCTTATATAATATTCAATTTAAAGACATGGCAGAGGTCCCTGTGTGCTCAGTTAAGACCAGTTTATATAAAGGTATTCCTGTCTTTAGTGATCTTGTTGTATTTTAGGATGAATTTAATTTCTTATTTCACTGCTCTATGTACAGACACCCAAGGAAAAAAAAAATCAGTTGAAGTACCCACATTTGTTTGGCTTGTCTGAAGGTGATATCTTATATATTAGTAAGATGGCAATTAGGTCAAA
>JAQLOL010000026.1:7966130-7993118 GCA_029783665.1 Naso thynnoides | reverse complement strand
ACTAGACTAAAAAAAAAAAAAAAAAAAAAAAATTAATTTAAAAAAGCAGCAGAGACAGAGATCTCCATACTTTAAGTCATTTTACTAGTCCTTGAAAATGGCTCCAAACATGCTGGGTCCAACATTTCCTACCATGCAACATTTTTTTTAACCCAGGTTATTACCTTTATATGACAAGCTTCCCATGTCCACTTTATTGCAAACTTTCTGTTATAAATGTGTAATCTATGCCAAAATCCTAATGACTGTGCTCTTGCGATCCCACAAAAAAGGTCCAGTGTGTGGGATTTAGTGACATCCAGTGGTGTAGTTACAAGCTGCAACTCACTGACTGTCCCTCTGCTAAACCTGCCAAGCATGAAGGAGAACCAACAGTGGCAGTGAAACTCAACGAAAATGCGAAATTCCTTCCTCAGAGCCAGAGTTTAGTTTGTCCGTTCTGGGCTACTGTAGAAACATGGCTGAGGACCCTGCAGAGGTGGATCTGCTTCCTTTGAAGATATTAAAGGTAAGGTAAAGGTAAAACTTTTTCCAGGTAATAATATACTGATGAGAGCATACTTTTAAATAGTATTCGATTTCTGCCATATTTTCTACAGGTACATTTTCCAGAACTGATTTTCACATGTGCAGCAGACAGAGTGCAGCTTTAAACCGAATGATATATAATGTTGCATTTAGTCAATATCAGAAGAAATGGTGAAAACTTGGATAGATTTCATGTATTATTCCAAAATGGTGATCAAACTTCAGCCCTATTTAAATTACCTAAATCAGTGACTTTACTATGTTGAGTTTTGAAAGAGTGGTTTCTTACGTGAAAAATTATAATAGTGTGGACGGCATCTGCTTTCGAATGAAGTTAGCTGAATCACTTCAGTTTTAATAAGCTGTAACTGCAAACGTTGGCACCTGGGCAGCCACGTTAGCACCAGTTTCTTGACACTAATGCGGTTCTTTTTTTAGAACGTGGCAGATGTTGCTGCTGTTAGACATTCGTGCTGTCTGCAATTATTTAGTCTGAATGATAGATGCAGTGTAAATGCAGCTTTGTCTGATCAAACTGAAGACAGTAAAATCACACTCAGCTAAACGGCTTCCTTTTTTTTCCACTCCAGCCAGTAGCCCAACAGGCTTAAGTTTAAGTCCTGCATGTAAACACATGCCAGCTTTAAATAACTGCACTACTTGCCTCGACATGCTCTGATTTTTATACACAGGCCATATGTCGAGTCACTGTATGTGATAAATCCGGCAAAATTTCATGTAAACTATTCAAAAACCCTCTGGAATCATAATGTGCTTTTGTACATGTTGTATTCTTTAACACATTATTAAATGTTTATCAAAACAAACAGGCTTCAGCAAAACTGTTTGATCGTAAAATACAAATAGAGGAGTTGAATCCCGGTTACATAAAGTACAGTATAGGCGCAACATACTTTTAACAAGGTCACCAAACCAAAAATACATTAATACCCGACAGCAAACGGACCTACTACAGTAACAAAATACAGTGGGCTGCTACAGCCTCTGGCTTCCAGGAGCAATTCATACTGAGCCGGTCATTTATAAGTGTGATGATAAATATGCTGCAGAGCACATGTCAGGAGGATAGAGTGTACGCAGGGTGTGTGAGGTATTCTTAGCCCTGATGACAGTGCAGACCGCTGAATCCATTCATATCTCTAAATGGTGTCCTGGCTGCAAAACAAGTCCACTTGTTCCTGCCAAGGTATTGGTTTCTGCTTTACTCTGTCTTCCTACCTCAGAAAAAGCTTTTTACTACCACAAACTGGGAAGTGGTATTGAACACTTTGCAGATCCCGAATCATTAAAACTCAAACATTAGGAAAGATGCTCCTAAGCAAAATAAAAGGATAGCTGAGAGTCAGTTTGTGCACACACATACACAAGGAATCATATTCTAAATGCCATTCATGCTATTAAATGAGGGTATATTTTTAGAGAAGCCACCTTTAAATAGGGTAGAGAGGAGTAGTCAAATGCCAATCAACTACTATCAAACATGTCTTCAGTACACATCGCTAAAAGATTAAGAAATCATCTGCTTCTTTGCACGTGACAGGCATCATTGCACGATTTAAGCAGAAAACTCCTACTTCAAGGGGATTTTATTATAGAAGGCTCATACATGAAAGTAAGAATATGTTCCGACTGTGAGTTAGTAATTGTGGAAAGTCAACCATCAAAGGCTTTGGTCTCAGAAGACGTTATTTCAAGGCGTTTATGGGTTTTACGCTTCATGGGTGGCATATTGTTCGACACACAGTTATTCGTCTCCTGGAGGTCAATATCAAACTGTTGTCTCAGCCGTCCTCTGCTTGTGTGGGTCCACTTCAATTGTTCACCATCTCATACAGCGGCACAGGAGCTGTTAGCAGCCGTCGTCCTCCAATATGTCTGGGTGCTCCTCCCAGAACTGCTCTCCTATAATGTCACAGTGGTAGTCCTGCACCCTCCTCCTGCTGCGAGTCACAGGCACTTCCTTCTCCTCTTCATTTGGTAGCTTGATGCGTTTAGTGACCGTTTCATCTTGCTGGACATAGAGAATAAGGAATATAATGAGTGCAACTGAAGCAATGGGTCAACATTTGGGAAATACCAATCTCATATCTGCAGGTTCACGGACCTGCTCGTTGCCTGGCAGCCTCCAGTCTCTTAGAGGTCACAGCATTTGGCCAACATGTACGGTGTGTATCATTTCAGGGACCGCACCCTTCCTAGACCGCAGGCTTGGCTGCTGTGCGCTGGGTAGGCTGAACCGAAGACTTGTTAAATGACACGATCTAGTCTACGAAGCATCTACTGTTTTTCCTCATCAGCTTTTCTTCTGGATACCACTGCGTCACGACACACCGCCCCTATCACCTAGCAACATTACCATACAGAACTCATATCAAATTTTAACTAAATTTTGAGGATTTTTTTAACATTTGCATTGACCGAACTTTCAGGGAGTTAAAAGGACCGATATTACATTTAAATAAAAAGGTTCTTCTCAGTTGCTGCTGCTGCTTGGTCCACCGTGTTTACTTGAAAAAAACCTTAACAATCGTCACTGATGCATAATGATCTCGAATAGGTTTGGCCACGTAGGACCCACTCGTTGGATCCTTTACGACGTGGGAGATGAAGGCTACCTTTGAAGGAGCCTTTGAATTGGGACAGCCTCCTTCATGCCACTGTGACGCATTCCGTCTTCAAATACAGCCTTGGAAGGTTGCGGCCCTTGAACCCAAAGTATGTTACACCAAAGCTGCTTTTGTTGCTGTCCCCCAATGCCTGTTATGTTGTTGTAATCAGAACTGCAATGCATTGTGGGTGTCAATGCTGGCGTAGCGTGCAGTGCTTACATACTGGAATATTTCCTTGAAGCAGTTTAACATACTACTGACTTCATAATGACATTTGACAATACTAGAACATCTAACAGAATGTTTTGGTGTGCTAAAAAAACATGTTAGTATGAAATGTTGAAAGCAGTGATACTTACATTGTTACCAAAATATAAGACTATGTATCGTCTTGGATGTTGGATATCATTATATGGAATAAACTGTGTTTCTTTCTGATTTTAAAGTCTGCATTACAGCAGACTGATGTAATTTTCTCATCTTATCAGACAGTTCTACTTGTCTTAATATTTGCCTTTACTTACTCAGTCATTATATCTACATCACTAATGATTATCGATTAAAAGCTTTTATCGAACAGCCTAAAAATATTGCGATACAATTTTCGGCTCATATCGCCCAGCTGTATGGAAAAGTACACCTTGATGTTTTTTTCACACTTCAGGTTTTGTACTTTGCAGAAGCTAGTATGTGTTGTCCCCCCCCCTTTGGACAGGGCCGGGCTAGCCATGTCACTTGTTTTATGCTAAGCTAACTGTCTCCTGGCTCTACTGTCATATTGAATTGATAGATACGAGGCTGTTATTTTCTTCTTATCTAACTATCACAGTCAATGCAAACAAAATCAACTAATTTCCAAAAATTTCAAATTATTCCTTAAAAATAAAAATCCTTATTAAACACTTAAGTACAGTTTGAAAATATGTAGTGGTAGCACATCTAGCAGATTTTTGTTGGTAAATGTTTTTTTTTCCTTATCTTGTGAATAAGTAACCCACAACGTTTCACATTGGGGTAATGAATTGCAGCATTTCTGCAAGAGTCTCCTGTGTAATTCATAATGATCAATCACTTTTTGTAGCATGTCATGTTTTTCTAAACCTGCCACTATGGTCTGAATATCTACTAATAAAGACTTGGAAGCTGCTAGAGATACGTATCAGATATCAAAGTTAACATGGTGAACATTTTGTCACCTTATTTTTTCTCAAGCTACATTATTGACATTTAGTAACTCACCACCGGGGACCATTTGTAAAGTCCCGTTGATGCACACAGAGCCACTGGACACATTAATAGTTTAGGTGTTAGCCAAAACTGCAGCCATGTGCACAAAAACTGTTTCTAAACTCAGCATTTTCTGCTGCTATTGAGTCACGCATACGAAAAGAAACTCATCGTAGCTGCTGCAGAAGACATGTCAGGAAAAATACTCGATATGGACTAAAGTAGATGAGACAGGAGAGGTGGGAGTGGGGGTGGTGAAGGACTTATTAAACCCAGAGGATTTCTAACAGGGTATAAGTTATCCAAGTAAATGTCTCTGATATGACCGAGTCCAACACTTCTTAGCAGCTCACCTTTTTCCAGATGAGAGTGGTGCCTTTCCTGTGGAGGGCAGATTCATTGTTGTAGTTGATATCAAACTCAGAGAACAGGATCTCATTTTTTTCTGCAGCTACGGTTCCCTAGAAGGAGACATAACACAGTCAGACATATGCAGGGAAAAAAACTAAAAGCCATGTGTCGAAAATGACCACACCTCCCACCGGTTCTGCTATTGTTCTTTTTTGAATGAGGAAATCTATTGATGTTTTGACATACAAGGAAGATGACCTTTGTCTTGTTTGATTTGGGCAGTTATTCCAGAGAAATGTTTTTAAAGTGATAAAGGAACTGGGAAGCATGATGGTTTGACAGGCCGTGAATGACTCATGTTTCCCAAACATAAGGCCAGAATTAACATTTCCACAACTCAGCATCTGCCATCACATCATCAGAGTTTCCCTCATGGCCCGCTGGAGAATGAAGCTACTTCCACAGAACAGCTGTGCCAGTCAGTGGCAGCTGCCACAAACAGAGACAGACAGGCCTGATGTTCTATAGAAAGATGTGATCCCTGCTGTATATTTAGACATATCATTTCCCCGTGCATTTTTGTTATTGTGGATGTTTCATCTGCATTGTCACAGCAGAAACTGAGAGGGAGAACAAACGTACTGTATGTTACAAGCAACATACAGTACGTGTTTATCTCCAATGAGAATCCACGGAAGTAAACAATAGTAGTCGACTATGATGGGTTTTTCAATGGCCGATGCAAAAAGCTCATATATAGAGAGCAGGGCGGCCTGCACATTACAATCTCATATACATGACAATCCTACTCAGTAACATGCTGCTGTGGATGGATTTATTTCTTGTCAACTGATGAATAGAAAAATGTATTGGGTTATTTTGTAGATCACAGAATTTATTATTTAATATATATGGGGAAGAGGGTGCCGTCACCAGTCTTCTGCAGTCTTCTTTACATTATAACATCAGATATTTAACATTGACTTGTGACTGATTCAGATGAGAGAGACTGACCTTAAAGAGTGAAGAAATTTGTTAATATTTAAAGGAAACGTGACTAATGAAATTTTGAAAACTGTATACAGCATTTGCATGAGTGTTACAGCCCAGGATCTGACAGTTGGAATTTCACCACTTTCCCAAACAAACCACTAGAGGGAGCACTGACATCACTCACCGACAAAGTACAAGCACTTTGTTACAGATACCTGAAAAATCTACCTAAGCACAGTAACAAACTTTCTTACTGTGCTTAAGTAGATTTTTCAGGTATCGGTACATTACGTGAGTATTTACTTTTCTGGTAACTTTTTACTTCTACTCCTTACATTTAAAAAAAAAAAAAATCTTTACTTTTGACTTCTTACATTTTCAAAACAGGCTCATTACTATAGTTTTTCTGCTTTTGCCTTTTCGGCTGTGCCCAGGACGCTTTCCCAACCCAAACTGTTGTTATTTGTTGTATTTTCTGCTGTGTTTAGGAACAGCTTGAACAAATCCTACTGATTCTGCCTTTAGGTTAAGTAGTCTTTGCTTTATATTAATATAACATGAGGTTCAATTAAAGGTGGTGTGTACATTTCTCGAGTTCTGCTGGGAACGTTGGTTGATATTTGAATTGAACGCCTCCAAAACAAACAAACCCCTCCTTCTGTGTTTCCTCTGATGCTCCACCCAGCCTCCTCTTCCAAAGCTATTACTACGAGCTGTTAGTTACATGTGACCAGTCTGAGTAAAAGATGAACATCTGTTGGCAAGTTAGGTAAGCAAAACTAATGTTAGCCAACTTGTTACGTTACTCACATGTCCAGTAGAAATATAGCCACCTCTACATCGGTCTTGAAATCTTTCCAATCTCGTAAGTCTCTCCAACTCTGGAAGGCGTTGCCGATGTAGATCCTTGTCTTATTCTTTGCTCCGTCTGCCTCTTTCTTTCTGTGCTTTTTCTCTTAGGTTTGTCCGACATTCTGCTGCTTGCTTGCCTCAGTTTGGTAGGGTTAGGGTTAGCTACAGCTACAGCCCCCCCACCCCATCCCCACCCCACCTGAGCCCGTGCACGAGGAGCTTAGGAACGCACCCCTTCAGCTGATTGGCTGGAGTGGTGTTTTGAGTTTTGGTCGCACGGGGGGCAACCCTGACTGTTTTTCCCCTGAAAAAAGAGCAGGGACGGCGCAAGAACACAAGATTTTTTCTCAGCCCACACACAGACCCTAGACCAAGACTTTAAGGAGACATGTGCTGAATTTGACAAAAAGTGTTTTGGACAGCAGAACTTAGAAATGTACACTCCAGCTTTAACTTTGCACAGGAATGACCAGTATAAACGTCCTCAATGGAGATACTTTTTACTTTTATATTGAAGTACATTTCAGAACGTGTACTTTATTATTTTTACTTGAGTAAAGACGTTGAGTCAGTACTTCTGCTTTTACCAGTCTTGTTCAGCATCTGTGCTTCTACGTAAGTTAAGAATGTGTCTTCTTTGGTCACCACCATTGATCAGCCTCGAGAGCACAGACATCAGCTGAGACACAACAATCTCTCTCTAGTAAACAGTATAGTGACCATGTGAATGAACTCAAAATATAAGTCAGTAAAGTACAGTAAGTCACATCTATACATGCTGGCTCATCGGCTAACTCTTCCACTAAGATTATGTACAAAAAATAAGTCAGTTAAAAAAAGGGAAGTTTATATCATAAGGTAAATTTATCTTTGTTGTGACTAACTTAAAAACACACAGTTTAAAGGATAATAGCACCATTACAGCTGCATCTTACCTAACATTTGATTAAAATATACAATAAAATATGGTATGTTCTATCCTTAAAGTGAAGAATTGCTCAATAAACAGCCAGACTGCACAAACATGCCGTTATTTAATATTCAGCCATTACGTGTTTTATTGAGGGATAACCCCTTGATATGTGTCTACAGTCTCTAACTTGATTAACGGAATTGGATCTTTGTTTTGTATGATGCTCTCTTGACTAAATTTGATCATGTATGGAAGTGTTATGTTTTAATAAATCCAATCATGTAATTAGCCTCTAAATATGCAGGTGTTTCCACCATTATTATAATAGCTTAATGTCTTTTAAAGATCCTCTCTTTTTACTCTTCTGTTATTAAGAGAATTATAAAATAAGATTGTTTCTAAAACGTAGTGGCACTCCCCTTAGAGAATATTGTAACATATGGTATAATTGTGTAAACACATTCATCTATGCTTGTAAAAACAAACATGTATTGATTAACTCAAAATTGTTTTCCGCTCTCACCTTTAAGCGATCCTCTGCCTGGGCTGTGGTGAGTCCTCCCTTTTGTACTAAAGTCCAAAACACTGTGTTGTACAAATTGTTAATGTGACCTGAAAGACACACAAACACACGTGCAGGCTGACATCTTCAACAGTGGCGAGTTCAATCAACCAATTCAGATTTGTCTAAGCTACAAATGTCAGAGCACAGCATGTACGTACAGTCTGCTTGCCTCCAGCTCAGGTAGTCTCTGAGGTTGCGGTTGCTGGGATACAGGACCACACGTCCATCAAAGCCTGGGGGGTACAAGAGAGGCTGTTCCCAAAAATAATCCTTCCAGTAAAACACATATGAGGAGGAGAACTGGGAGGCCACATGGGTCATGAGCTTACTGCCAGAAAAGAGAGGGAGAGACAAAGTGAGATGAGATGCAAATGTGTGAAAAGCAAATATAAGAAGTACGTCAGTATTCAGCACGGCAAAACCTGCGTACCTGGCTCTTCTCTTAAACAAGGTGGAGGTCCTCTTAAAAACAAAGCTAAACTCATCACTCTGACCATAAGCGACAATAATGTCCTCTAGTTCACTCATGACAGAGCGTGCACTCCGTGTCATCAGGCCCAAGGCTCTGTTATCATTGGGCTTTGTAAACTTGTGCTGCTCTGCAAACCTGTAACAAACAAACAAACAAACAAAAAAGCAAAAACAGTAAGTTCCCAATAATGCCTTGTGTCCTCCCAGACATGACAACATGTGCAGCTTGAAAAGCATACTCACTTGTGGAAGTTGCGCCCATCCAGTCTCACAACGATGTAGCAGTTTCGTAGACAAGAGTCATCTGTTTCAAAATTGCGGACATACTCAAACTTGCTCTTGGCCATTGTGCTTGGAGTAGAACAAAGACGAGCCAAAGGTTGGACAACACAAGACCTGACACGTTCACCAAATCCGCAGGCCTTTCCAATCAGCATGAGTGTAATCCTGAGAAGAAAATCATACAGAATTTGTAAGATGACACATTCCCAAGGCGAATGGAGCAACAAAACAATATAAACGGATACTATCGGGCAAAACAAGAGAACTTTATTCAAAGTGATAAAAATAATACATGTTTGTCAGACCTTCTATAACATTATTACTTACACTTGGCTGTCATGTGTGGTTTTTCCCCTTCAGTAACCAACAGTTGGGTTACTTTTAAAGAGATCGTTTATGCTATATGCTAATAATCTGTTATTTCGTTAATAAATTAAACACTTCTCCTCGTAGCAGCGTTGCTAAGGTATTAAAGCTTGCGTTATTTTACAAACGACCACATTCATTCTGAGTTTGCAGCTCACACGCGTTGGTTTGTGTACAGTCCGTCACTGAATTCTGTCGTAGTGGTACCGCAGACACAACGAACAGAGGTTCCTGAGCACAAGCCTGGGATTATCAAACGATTAACTAAAAAATAAAAAAAACCGTATTGTTCAATAGCTTGCTCACCATTTTTAAATATTTACAATTTAAAGAAATATATGTTGTGTTGCGGAATGGATCAATCTATCAAGCCGATCAGATTTACTGCATGTCGAAACTATTATCAAAAACATTGCCGGTATTTTAGCGCCATCTTGTGGGGAATGAAGAGACTGTGCAAGCAAAGAAGCTGCAGTTTCAGGACCGCGAAGTGGCACGTTTCGACAGGGAGCAGAAATAGTCAGAACACCGGGGTGTCACGTCAGAATAACGTTAGCATTAATTACATGAGACACGATAGACATAATGAATATAAATACTTTGTGGTTAATGCTAACGTCAGATAGCTAACGCGGAACTGCGGTCCTGAAACTGCAGCATGAATGTATTATCGTTCTCCAGTAATACATCTACGGACTGCAGCTTCCCATTATCGACTTTCATAGCAATGAACGAGGCTCCGCCCACAATATATGGTTCAGGCAGGTTCCGCTCAGCTGACTAACGTCACAACCACTTTCCCAGGGTTCCTCGCTTCACCGTGTGCCCATCTGCGGTTGTTTCAAACATGGAGGAGAGCGAAAGAAAACACAGTAAGACAGAGAGCAAAGAATCGGCAGCAGCAGCTACTTCTAGCACTTCGTCGGTGCCGGAGCGTGACCCGGAGGCAGACAGCGAGGCTGCGGACAATGACGCAGATACAATAAATGTGTGCTCTGACAAGTTTGACCCCCTCTTGGCCTTGTACTCGCCGACTGTGCCGCTTCCTTTTCCAAATATCAAGTGCTTTAACAATGTGTCAGAGTACGAGAGCTTTATAAAGGGTGGCCGGGGCAGAGCCAAGCCGGAGAATGTGGAGAAGAAGCGTCAAAAGGCGATGAAGGGGGTGGCGGACCCGGAGCGCATCGAAAGGCTGAAGAAGCTCATGGTGAACAACCCGGTGCCGGAGGGGAAGGAGGGCGAGAGCAGCCGCCCTCCGCAGAGGAAGAGGCAGAAGCAGCAGAAAAACGTCCTGACGAGGATGCCCTGTAGGTTTAGTACCCACCGCCACTACTTCTTTATCAGTACATAAACTTAGTTTTAACACTGAACCTGCAACTACTGCACAAAAGTTGCACAGTGCCTCTCAAATAATAAGTTTGGACTTCTTTATAATATTTCTCATTTCAGAGTGATACGTAGTGTTCTTACTCTTTGACGTTTCCCACTTTTCCTCACATGGCACCTATAAGAATCATCACCATTACTTTAAGACTGCATGGCAATATGTGCAGATTCATGTGCTTTGTGACTGGGACTACAGTTATTAAATAATTTTTTTAAACGATTAATCGGTTTATTTTTATGAGTAAGTATCCAGATGTTAGAGCTGCAAAGATTAATCAAATAATCAATCACTAAAAAAATTAATCGCCAACTATTTTGATAAAAGATCAATCATTCCAGTCATTTTTTTAAAATAAAAAAGTACAAGAATTCCCGGTTTGCCCTTTTAAATGTGAAGATCTGCTGCTTCTCTGTGTCCTTCATGGTCATAAATGAGGAGTCTTTGTGTTTGTGGCATGCTGTTTGGACAAAAGAAGCAATTAGAAAATGTCACACTGGGCTCTGGGAAATTAAGATGCACATTTTTAGCACTTTTTAGACATTTCATGGAATAAATGATTATTAGATAAATCGTAATGATGATCCCTATTACACCATTTAGCATGCCACTGGAGCAAAAACCAGTGATGGGGATAAATTCAACAAAAGCCTCCACGAGCCATAAGAACAGCTTCAGTGCTGTCTGGCGCAGCTTTTCTGTCTGGATCTCTCCTGGAGAAATGAACAACATCCCTACAAAAAAAATGCATGCTGTGAAATGTTGGTCCAAGCCCAGCCATCAGCTCCTCCTCGCCTTTGACTGAGAACATCAGCTGTGCCCTGTGTGGATTTGCGTTTCCCCTCCACTGCTGCGCATCATCCAACGGAGACGCTCACTTTCTGATTATACAGATCGAGCGGTGATTTTTGCACGCTTTGCCTCTTTTTGGCAGGAACCTTTTGTGCTTGAGGTGGATTCTCTCTATAATTTATCGGTTGTTGAGACGGTTGTGTAACCTGTTTGTCATGTGTCTCCAGTATGTGCAGGCAGTCCATTAGGGGAGTTGTACCGATGCGTTCAGGAGAGGATAAGGGTCAAAGTTCACATCAGGACCTTCAAGGGACTGAGGGGCGTGTGCTCTGGCTTTGTCGTGGCGTTCGACAAGTTCTGGAATATGGTGAGCGCTGCCGCTCCTTGTTTCCTCGCAGGGCAGCTGCCATGTGCTGAATCTAACATACATTTTGATTTGCATCTTTAATGTGTTTTCTTACATTCTTTGGTCGTTTTGCTCTTTTATCGTACTATGTTTTTGCTCTATTAGTGTTTTATCCTGTTTTTATTGTTTTCTTATGTTCTTTTATCTGTCTGTTTTATTGTGCTCATGTGATGTTGTTTACCTGTATTAGTGCCGACCCTTCATGCAGTTTTACCTGTCTTACTGCTTTTGCACCCTTTACTGATATGTATCCTATTCTGTGTTTCACTGTTTACTTCTCTGTTTGCTTTGTCTGACAAAACACTTTGTAAACTTCAGTTTTTAAAGACACTGTATAAATAAAACGATCCTTTATTATTATTGATATTATCATTATTATACTGTAAGCATGAATTTAATGTCAGACAGCCTTTCACCATTTGTTGTTGTTTCTCCCTGTCAGGCAATGGTTGATGTGGATGAGACGTACAGAGAGCCTCTGTTGGGCGAGGCATTCTACCATGAGAAAGCGCTCACCATGTCACGGGTACGTGCGACTTTGCATGAATATCTGATTGATTTTCTTTCCTACTCAACAGTTACAATCTGTACTTTTCAGTCCTGGTTCATTGGGTTGTCCTGGCAAAGCCACACAGTTTCACTTTATTTTAGTAAAGAATACACTCAGAAATCATTACAACTGCAACCTGATGTTCTGCTGTTCACGCCTTAAATAAATCCCCACCTGACATCACAGCACAGTGAATTTTGTTGCCCAGCTGAGGAGATGGACATACACACTGTCACCTGCAGCTCTTACTGTGGCTGCTCCCTCTGGTTTCTTTGCCACCTGAAATATTTGCAAGCAATGCACTGTCAAAAAATGCTAGAATTTACTTGTCTTGTTTTGTAGTGCTAACATCACAAATGCATTGAGTTTGTGACTGCTTTGCTATAAAAGCTGCCACTGTGTTTTTACAGTTAAACACATTCAATCTGAATTGGCCACAGTCGGAAATGTTGCGTTCACGGTAATGAATGAAGCTCCTACAGTTAGAGCAAACAAACAGTGAGACCTGTTATCGGTAAGATAATATTACAAACATGAAGGTGCATGCATTGCATCTGTGTGGGTTTTTTGGATACTACATGGGAATGGCTGAACCACAGAGTTAACAGAATGTAAATCTGTTGAATGGATATTGCTGAAAACTGCCGACATCTAATGGTTCAGCGAATGGGTCTTGATTTCTTAAAAAACAACAAAAAAAATTAGACTTAACGCTTTAAGTTCATTGCACGAATATTAATTTGACTAAAATCTCCTTACAGCTCTTTGAGAAGCTGAAGCTGCAGGAGAGCTCAGCAGATGATGAGCCCACAAAGAAGCACAAAGCTCAGGAAGCAGCTGGAAAGCACCAGCCCGCTACCTCCACCAGCAAGAGAGGGCACGGCAGGACAGAGTCCAAGCTGTCAGACTCTGATAAAACCACAGGGGATGAACACGAAGCCTCACTGAAGGCCCAGGGTCCACAGGTGTGTCCGAAGAAAGACTCCCAGAAGTACGGCAAGGTCCATACACGCCACATCAACCAGCTGTTCATCCGCGGCGAGAACGTCATCCTGGTGAACCCACAGCCGCTATGATTTTTATTCACCCTGGATACAAGGCACGTGTGCTGCAACAACGAAACTGAATCTGTATAGTATGCTGAACGTTTGTAATGTTAAATTACTTTAAATGAACTGCCAGAAATTATTTTCTTAGATTCAAAGGAATCTAACATGAACTGTTGTTATATCATATTGATATGGAGGTTTTTCTCTGCCCACTGGAGAAATGATCTGAAATAAAATTATTGCAGTTCCTGTTTTCTTTTGTCTAAAATTCGTTTCGACTTTGCAGTGAAACACTTTGTGTTTTCTTCATCAGCCAGCAGGTGGCAGCATAAACACATTAGTACCATCTGGGAGGCCATTGTCATCTCCAAGAGCTTGTCCCTTTATGTTGCTTTTCCCGTTAGTTTGAACAGGAATGACAGCGCAGTCTCAGCGGACTTCATAAATGCATTATGAATAATTGAGTTTGTGAAGCTCGAGATTGCAGATGGCACTCAAAAGCTGTCATTTGTCTTGACGTCTCAGATTGCTTTTACTCTTTAATGGGCACATTACCCATAAAAGCACAATTTACTGCATCTCGAGGAAGTTGTAAAGATGTTGCTTTTTTCAGTCTTAAATGGCAGAGGTTACTTTTAGATGATGAGCGGCGCAGAGTGATTGTATGCTGCCGTGTTGTTTCTGGGTCTGAAGCAGTTTTTTTTTTATTTTCTTAATTTGGCTGAGTTTAATTGACCCTCTTTTTTATACATTTTTCTCATAAATAGGACAAATTCTAGCAAGAGCTAATCTGTTGTTCACCTATATGCCTTTAATATATAGCATATCAGTATTATTAGTAAAGCCCATTTAACAGCCTTCCTCTCCAGAGAGTGAAAACGGGGTCAATTGTTTAATGCGAGCCGTGTTTTAGTGGTGTTTGTCACACCAGTGTGTTCCTACAAACCTTCACACAGCGTGAGAAGGGCACAGCATCATCACCGAAGAGATGGGCCAGATTTCTGTTTAGTGTAGTATTCCAGAGGAATCAGGCCGTCCATCTCAATGGAAAAAAGGTAAAAAATCCTGTCAGTTGAATCAATTTTGAATCATTGAAGTCTCAAGTTCTTTAGATAAAACACCAATGACTTTATACTAGCGGTGGGAATCGGAGGGTAATCACGATACATTATGCGATACTTGGCCCACGATAATGATACAGCGATTCTGTGGTAATTGATATATTGCAAGACAATTGTATATGATACATCACTATCTTTATCTGAGGAATTCAAAATGTATACTCAGGATACATAAATACAGAAATCTTGTTTGTCCAAAGCTATTGTAAAAGCCAAAGTGGGTTGAGACTTTAGACTAGAAAATGGCTGTTGCAACTCTTATTATTCAGCGGTCAACTTCTTTAGCCAATTAATTTAACTTCACATTACCCACATTCACGTCATAAGCACCTTGCGAGGACGAGTCAGTAGTAGTGACGCTAGTGAGGCAAACTGGCAGGTAATTGTTTAGAAGTGACGTATAATTTTTAATCAAAGTATCGATATTTGGTGCTAGGCAGCACTTCAATAATCATATCTCAAAAGTCAGGACAACAGTATACTGACCTATTGATATTTTTGTCCCACCTCTACTTTGTAGCACTGATACTCACTGTTGCACAAAGGCTTAAATCATCACTTGAGATTTCTAAACATGTTGCATTAAACTGCTGCAGGTGACACAGTAACAATCAGATATTGCATTAGTCGAGTGACATATTTCACTTGATTTGTTTGCTCAAATCTTTGTGATCTGGCTTCTGGCGTACGAGCGCTGTGACTCACTTGCTGGGGGCGTCCCAGTACATTTGGTGTTCATTCTCTTGTAAGCTCATTTGTATCGTCAGTTTGAATTTTTTACAATTGTTCTCCTGGCCCCCTGCCTTATTAGTATATCTTTACAAAAGTGCTTTTCCTTTATTACCTCAAACTATAAAATTAGCGAGCTTGTCCCCACTAAATGCAATTTCAAAGTCAAGGGCAGTGGCTTCACTTTTGCTGATTGAAGCCGTTTTGAATGAGGCTAATGACACAGCACACCAAATAACACACACCATTAACAAATTTCAATCAACTGTTTAATGTTGTAGATAAAGAATCTTGATGTGTAAATCAAATCAAAATGGGAATAATGCAAATTTTCATTTTCTCAAAGGATTTTCTTTCTTTTTTCATTTGCATATGCTAGTGTTTCAGTAACAATCCCATTTTAGAGAAGATCAAAATGATTTTAAGTAGAAAAAAATGCATCAAACAACCTCTAATGATATATTTTAGAAAAAAAAAAACAAAAAAAAAAACAGCGAACAGATTTTGGTCATTTTAACACTTCACACTCTGAAGGCTACTATGAGTTACTGTGCTCAGCCTCTTGAGCCCTTGGGAGAGTAGGAAAGCACAACTTCTCATTCTCGTGGGACTGCAGAGTCCACTGCCTTCTTCTCTGGCCAGTGAATTATTTATCTGATCGGTGACAAACTAAAAATGTCAGGCAGCTGAGATTTACTTATCAATCACTCATCACAAGGGTCAGGTGGCAATTGTCGGAAGGCACTTGAATCACTGAAGAGCAATGTTTTTGTACATATAACAGGTCAGTTAGCAGGTGTACAGCTGAACACGACTGTTCGTTTTGCGTGATCTCACAACGCATCTTCATCCGCCCACCACAATGTACTGTGCGTGTAGAAAATAGGTCCCAACTGGTAAAAGTGCTTTCTCTCACACAAACTTCCTGACAAGTTGCAAAACATGCAGACTTGGACTCATGACGGTTATGACAGCAACACTGTCTCCAGGGTTGCTGTTAGAATGTTAAATAATAAAAATATTCATGCTAATTTTACTGTTACTGTTCGATGTCCCAGTACTTGGACAGCTTTTGACGCTTTGGCAACCTGTTCTGAGAACTTAAATGCCAATACAAGCCCTTGGAAGTTAACTGAACTGAACGAAAGAAGGTAACATTTACCGAGATGCACTGGTGGACATTAACTGACAGATGCGTGGTGCAGTCCTAATAACAGTCTGCATCAACACTTGAAGTGCTGCGTTTAACTGAGCTCAGTATATTTCTATCCTGGGCGTTTGAGAGCTCTGAAATCATCACCGACCTGAACAGAGTGACAAGAAGAAAACTGCATGGGACAAACAAAACAGTGATTGACAAAAAAACAATTGCAGTTGATACCTGCACAGACAGTCTGCTTGGCTTGAGGCGTAAGTACAAACACATGTTGGTACATAGTACAGAAATTCTGTGCTGCTATCTGTCCTCAAGTCTGCAGCAGTCACACTGTCTCCTTCGAAGAGGTTAACTGAAGAGAAAAGGCAAAGGTCTTTCAGGCACTCTGTGCTGTAATAAAAGAACCCCCAACCCCTGTATGAGGCTTATTCTCCCTACTGATTATCTCATTTGGATGCAAACTGATTATATTCTTCATAACTAAAATAGATAGATACATAAGAAAGGCCACAAATGATGGTCTGCTGAGGGACAAACTCCTCAAATGAATCAATCGTCTTCACACCATACACTCGTTCATCACTTTGACTGAAGCACTGACTGGCCACATCAGAGTGTGTGGACACTTATGTACAAAGAGAAGGTGTCAATGTGCTTTGTTATAGGTCTTAATTCATATCAGATTTGGTCTGCATGATACAACTCTTCACACTCGCTACCTCTCATGTAGGAACTTCATAACTTATTCGTAAGGGCTCCAGATTTCTATTTACAGGTCAAAGGAAGAGCAAGGACCGAAAAAAAAAATAAAAGAGGTAACTTGACATTCTTGATGTACATTAGAAAATTAAAATGGTTGATCATGTTATTCAACTCTTCATTCAGTAAAGATACTGAGAATACATCAAGAAAAAAAATGCAGCTACTAATATATTTTTTGCTACTCTGGTGATTTCACTTGATTGAGGTTATAAAGCAAATCCCCCTGACGTTCTCTTGGTGGCACGAACTTCTCTCCTCTCACTGACTATTAAAGAACCAACAAGACAAACTGTTACCAGTGTGTCAGACTGGCCAGATCATTGGTTCAAAGACAACACAAACACACATTCATTTAGATCCTTATCACTACACAGCATTACTTGAAAATAAAAGGAGATTGTGGGTGTTGGTATTGTGATAGTTGACATTTTTCAAGTACTCTTTGTTTGCAGCTCATTACAATCCTTCACCAATGGACGGAGAGAGTGAGAGAGAGAGACCTATACCACTGCACCAGATAATCTTTGCTCTCCAACTCCATCACTTTCCAAAGTTACCGAAGTCAGCGAAGGCATCGTGTTTGGGCTGTTGGACCATTGCAGGGTGCATTCCCATTCCCATACCACTGGGCATCCCCATGTTCATGCCCATCCCCATCATGCCCGGGTTTTGGGTCATTCCCATCCCCATTCCCATCCCCATTCCAGCACCAGGGTGCATCATAGGATTTGCAGGCGGTCTGACTGCTGTGGGTCCAAGGCTCATACTGGAAAATCCCTGGGAGAGCATGTTGGCAGGTACCTGGTTGCCTGGAAATGACAGAACAAACTCAATGAATAAAAGTGCCAACTTGCTAATGACATTTGATTGGCAGGGTGCTTTTAAGGAGAGCCTGGCTACAGGGTCAGTGCTCGTGCCAGCTCTAACAGTCCTCCCACCTTGTTGGAGGGTGTTGAGGGAGGGCTGGCTGGGCTTGGGTGGCTGCATTCCTGGGCCTAGGAAGTCCAGGCTGATGTTAACTGAGTGGTCTGACCAGGTGGAAGGGAGGGACGCTTTGGCTCCGGCACCTTGAGAGGCCGTTCCCTGCTGCACAGGCTGGAGGGGCATGACAGATTGCGGTTGTAGAGGACCCCCCATGGTCTGGAGTGGCTGGCAGAGACAAAGAAAGACAAAAACAGTTAGAGACAGAGCTAATCCAGGCATGGGGAACCTCCAGCCCAGGGGCCATTTACAGCCCACGAGCCAAATCAGCAATAAAAACAAATTATCTAGGCACTACTATCCGACATTGGACTCTTCACCAAAGTGAAGCAGTTACAGCCTTTGCATTAGAGGTTTGATATGGCTCCAGACCAACTTTTCCATTAGTAGTTTTGGAGGTCCCTACTAAAAACTTTAGAAGTACCAGCGCAAAATATAGGTGCACCATCTCATAAAATCAACATGTAACGCGATATTTTTTTTCTGTACCAATGTTCTGGCAATAAACAGGCAAATTAACTTATAAACAAAGCAAAGCAATGCCTTAAAAGTCATTTTTAGTGATCATTTTTAAAGGGAGGCTGCAGCTCCTCAGCAGAGTTCATAAGGTCAGTGTTACAGTAGCTGTACAGGGACACTTTAGGGAAATTCCCACATGAAGACGTGAGATCTGGTTGTAGCTCTTCTAAAATAGATCTGGTGACAAGGGCTTCCTCTAAAATATGAAATGTGGCTTTTGTAATACTATAACTTTAACACTGATGACAATAAAGGGTAAATGAATGCAAGGCAGTTTGAACAGAAAAGTAGACATGGTACCAAAACTTTTTTAAGCCCAGTGTTACTCCTTAGTTTTCTAGTATAGCAATTAAATGTGAACCACACTGCAGATTGGATTATCTAATAGAGCAGTGACAGAGTGAAAGCTGACTTATATGAACAGGTTCATCACAGGCTGAATGCACAGTGGTACGTCCAAGTCACAGCATGCAAGCCTTGTGTATAAAATAGATGTATATTCACTAATCTGTTTGTAAACTATGTCACCTCACTCAGCTACGTTCAGTCTTTTTTCCTCTTCCACTTGGGGAGGATCGGGTCACGTATAAATTCATTACGCAGCAACAACATCCACTCAAGTTTCAAGGAAATGGATCAGATGATTGATCACAATATGTTTTGTTTTCTATTGTTATTTTGTTTTATTCCTGTAGTGGCCTACCATGGCATTATTAGCAGTTATGCTGCTCTTGGTGTTTCACAAAATATACAATGACAATAAACAAAAACATGAAAAAGATGAAAATTTTCCAGTTCTTTTTGCCCTCATTTGAAAATTTCTTTGCACTTTCTCCAAAAATGGTAGCAAAATAAAGAAAACATACTCAATCTAGAGCATTGTTAGAGTGATGTATGTACTGTAAAATCTGGTTTATAAGATGTACTTGTAATACCCTTTTTTCCTTTAAAAAGTGGGGTGCATCCTATATAACAGTGCGACCAAAATACCAGTATAAAATTCTATATTTTATCATATGTTACGACATTTTACCCAATAGATGGCACTATAATTGAGCTCGAAGTGTGTCACGAACATGCGCTGCCAGTGCAGCTGCCACCGCCACGGACACAAATATCAATGTTACGGTGGGCTGAGCTCAACTAGCGCACTAATAGCTGGCAGGACTGCAAACTCGACATGGAAAAAAAACGACTTTGAGTTTGTAAAACAAAGAGAGAGAAGCAAATACGCCCCCAATTTTTTTCTAAAGTTGCAACCGACCAAATCAAAAAGTCAAGACCGTACAATTTGTGTGCTCTGAATTTTTAAATGAAAATAAATTGCTTTTGATAACGATGAGCTATGTGAAATGTTTTTCCCTCCGGGAGACACCTCGAAACAGACTGCACCTTATGTAGTGGCGTGACTTATATTTGGGATTTTACAGTATTTATTCAATTCACTATGGCCCTTGAAGGATGTTAAAAAATTGAAATGGTCGTTGATAGGAAAAAGGTTCCCTTCAACGGAGCTAATCCAAGCTAAAAATTACAAAGTATAATTCAAACATGATTCCAAAACTAAAAAGACAATGAGAAAATACAGACCCTTCTCATAATTCAAAGCCGTAAACCTTTAGCCTGACCCACTTAACCTCCATACTGTAAGAGGAATTTGCTACTGTCTCTTTCTGAACTCATTAAAACATACCATCAAAAGCAACTAGCGTAAAAGGGAGTGGTGGGTGTCTTCTCAGTGAAACAAAGACTTGAGTTTTTTTTAAGTAGGTCAACAACGTTTTAACATGGAAACACAGCTGACATCAGCAAGCTTTTGTGGGGTTTTCAATGTTTTTGTAACTCAAAACTGATTCTTCTCATTCTGTATGTCAGTGACAGGAGGAGTGGGTGGTTAGTAGGCGGTCTCTGGGGGAGATGAGCATCTGGTGAGGCTGCATGTTAATCCTCTACCATCATGCCTGTCCTCCATTTTTCAATCTGACGAGGTATGTCTTTATCACACAGGCACACTGACTGCTGTGGTCAACAAGCAGTATGAAGTGGGAGTAAATGAGAGAAATTATTCATTTAAATGGGATTTTAAGTATACTTGTATGATCTCTCTAATTGTTTGACATGGATTTATTTCCAATTTCTTGAATGAAACCGATAAAAGATAGTTTACGATTGCATTCCTGAATATTATTCATAGCACTCATATTTAATAGCCAAGGTTAATCAACAAGCCTGTGCTTCAAAGATTAAAAACACTAAATCTATTAAAAAATCCAGCACCAAACAACTAGCTCCTTCTTAAACTGTACAAGTTAAAACTGGCTTTAGCTATACCTAAAACTGATGACAATACAATTTTAACTAAACTAAGGCCCAACCGATATACTGGTTTACCGATATAATTGTCTGATATTGGCCTATTGCAGATAAATCGGTATCGGCATATTTGTAGTAAGTAAGTGCTGGTATTACAACTGTTTTTTAAGACCAAAAAAATACTTAATTAATTTGTCATGGCCTTCTTTTCGTAAATCTAATTCTCACAACAAAAACAAAAATTCTATTCTCACTCTCCAATTTAAGCATAATCAAGCAGTTTGCATTCGCTGGCTGAAATTAATGACAGGCTTCCTGTGGATTCATTTCAGCTTTGATATGTCTTTGTACGAATGCAAAGAATTTTACAAGGATTTCGAAAAAAAAATTAGCAGTTCACAGGCAAACAATGATGACTTGTTATTACATTTTTTTCATTTTATGCATTATTATTCTGAAATTGTTTAACGCATGCTAACACACGTCTGTGATTTAAAAGAGCATAATCCTAAAATGTACGGCTCTGTGTAGTGATGAAATCATAAAGTGTAACGTTATTTCTGAGGATACTTAGCTTCACCTGTATGAGTTAAGACCCTCTTCATTAATCATGTAATGTTATGTATATTAATAAATTATTAAAAAGGAATGCATGTGTGTGTAAGTGCAATCATGCATACCTGCGACCTAGACTGTGGCAGGACTGTGGTGCTCATGCTCTGTGTACTGCTCATGCTAAAGTTGAGGCTCTGGGAGGAGGTAAGGCTCTGAGTTGGCCCCATCAAGTCAAACAGGTCTGCTGAGGCAGGACCAGTGCCTGGAGCTGATACTGAGGCAAGGGTGGGGGCGGGGGCGGGGGCAGTGGCAGTAGGAGGACCTGCTGTCGCGGCTCCAAAAAGGTCACTTCCGCTGGTGTTAACAGTCTGAGCAGATGTTGGTATCTGACCTCCAGGAAAGGCATTCCATTCTCCAAAGTCTCCATTACTGCCAGGGGCTGGTGCTGCTCCAACAGAAAAAAACAGTTACCTGAATGTTTACATGATATTCAAACAGGGATATTTATATTGTGAGCTGTGTAGAGAGTTCAACATGCTGCAAAAAAAAAAAAAAAAAAGGTCACACAAGCAAATTTTAACCTGTCATGGCAAATAAAATATTAACAGTTGAGTCTTCAGTAGGCCAGTCTGGCTTTATCCAGTTTATTCTCAGTGACCACTGGTGCCGCGTTTTAAATTTTCATTGAACTGGCCCTGCTTGTTGTCTGTATCCCTCCTCTCAATCTCTCTCAGCCTCCTTCACCCCAACCAACTCTTTTCTCTGTCCCTGTCTCCTTGTCATCCATAACAGGAGTTGATGTGTGTCTGTTCTTGTTATGCAGAGCAGGTAGCAGGCTCCATATGGCCAGGGCTTCTTCCCAGCATCCCTCTGAATATTCTAGCAGTATAGCTGCAACAGCACGGCACACACATGCACACACTTAAAAAAAAAAAAAAAGTATTAAAACAAACCAGATCCTGAAGAGAGTCCAACAGTGGCAGCAGGCGAAGAGAAGTCAGCGAATCCACCAATCAGGTCTGCATAGAGAAATCGACATGTCAACGTATGAATTTAAACAAGCGAGCTCCAGGTGTCGTTCTACCATAGTTAGCATTCCTTCAGTGTCAGAAGTGTAGGAGGGCGAGGGAGCGGTAGAGGCAGTAGATAGGTGGAGAAGACCAAACATCTGTTCGGTACTCCTGCCCTCTCCATTCACCAGGGACTCTTCCAAAAACATCTGCTGCACTTAGTTCCTATACATCAACTCCCTCCCCCTGCTGTCCCCAAAATCTGAAGCTAGCTTCAGCAGCTGGGTCCTGTCACTGCAGAGTCGAGTTCTGCAGTCACTGTGGCGTTTCCTTTTTGGTACAATGTTGTATCACTACACAAAAGGTTTTTTTTCTGGATTTATTGGTTTGTAGCTTGTTTGCAAGAATACATAACATGTCGAGAAACACATCTCCTGGCTACTTAGCTCTGGGAAAACACTTCGTTCAGGGCTATACAGTGTAACACATATGTCGCATGTGCTATGAAACGATCTGTCTGTGCGATGAATGAATTCACTTCAGGAGCACCGATGCGACAGCCTGTGAGTGAGAGAAAAACATACATCGGACTCAAAATCCCACAATTATTGGTGAACAATTGAGGGAGCCAGCTGCTGGTGTTTCCTCTACCTTTCATTTGGAGGAGCGGCCGCCCCTCCCAGAAAGAGAGGCACAAAATGTTTTATTCCTGGAATTAAATGCGCATTTATTTTATTTCAGCAAAGTGGGAGTGTCTATTCTGCTTTTCGCTCTCAGTCCTCACAGCAAGGCTTATTCGTGCTTCACACACACATGGCTACATCAACACTGACATTAGTATGTTTTTGTTTTAAAAGACAAGTTTTGGAATGGATGGAGATCTTCTTAAAAAGAAGACATGTTGCCTGGATATAAGCGCAAAGAGGTGGAGTGGAGTTGATTGACAGTAACAAGAGTCGAGGACAAGGCTGATAAGATTCAAGATTCCGTTTACTGTCATTCAGCAAAGACATCAGAGATGCAGAGCAGAACAAAATTACAAGCATAGCTCCGTTAAAAACACAGATTTAAAAAAGCGTGTTCACTGTCTGTGTTTTTATCATGAACCAGTGCAGCCGCTGCCGACACACACGATCATATGACTCCTTTAAGTGTTTGGTGATATTATTATTATTCTGGTCCAAATTTTCCAGACTCTTGTAGTGAATCATCCAAACATATCACCTATAAGATGAAGTTGCCCCCCCTTTGTTGCATCAAGTACACTGCTGGACTAGTCACCAATCCCCACCCCCAACCAATAAACCTCGGAGAAACACTAAATGAAGCTTATTTTCAGGTTTTAACAGGAAAAAATGAAAATTAAACCATGAACCTCACTAAGATTTGCGCTTTTTATTTTAATTACATATTGATGGCATTATGTGCATATAAAGAAAAACATTGTCTGAAAACATCGATAAAACCTGGATTTTGAGCAACATTTATGTCCTCAGCCAGTTACAAACCAGGTTGTGTGATGAACTGCACTTATTGTGGTTGTTTTTAGAGATTTTAGAGATGTCTAATAGTGCTAAAAAATTTTGGCCTGGGCTATAAAAACTATCAACCTCTATAGCACCAGTGCTATGTACAAAACCATTTAACGTACAGCCCTGGCATTCTTTTTGGGCAGAAACTATCGATAGCTGTTTCCTGAGGGTGCAAATCTTAACTCCACCCCTTGACTTAATGTCTATGCTAAAACCACAGAAATACAACTAGTAATAGTCTACTCAGCTAGCTACTTGTACAATCACAACATTTCATTTGTCAGTTTAATACTTGAGGTGTGTGACATTTTACCTGTGGCAGCAGGCTGGCTCAGTGTTGTGTCCACCATGAGTAGGTCTGCTAGGCCGGTGCTGGAGGGCTGAGAGGCTGCTGGTTGGGGCTGGAGCAAGGAAGAAAAACAGATCAGGGCTCTGTGCATACATGACTACACATTAATAACGTCATGCATGGTCCCATGTGCTCTTGCTACCTGTTTGGTGGTGGTGTCTGGACTCTTGTCTCCTGTGTAGTGGGCTGCAGCCCCCAAATCTACTTTCTTGGACGGGACTCCTCTTTTCCGTGTTGCTGTAGTCTCTGTTGCTTGTACTATGTGTACACTCTTGGTAGTAACAGTCTCCTCCTCATCTTTAAATTCTTTCCCTGACTGGCCATTGTACGATGAGCGACCTCGGTCCTCCTCATTGTCACTATGGAGACAATAATGGCTCCCATTAGACAAGCAGTTGTGCATGTCAGGTTATATAACAATTTCTTATTGTTCAAAAGCTTATTATTAAGCTCTTATTCAAAAGCTGTTCGAAAATAAAATTTACTTTTACGTTTCTTCACAATGTTATTAAAAAAGTTTTGATGCAGATTTTAAAAAAACAAAAAAACAAAAAAAATCACTGTTTTTTTCCACAATGATTAAAGCTGAAAATAGAGGCAAATTAATGCTGTTTACTTTTAACAGCTTCAAAAAACGTTTTGTCTTGTTGCTGTTAGTTCTGTAGGTTTTACAAAGTAAAATTTAAAACTTTTTAAAAACTTAAAGACCATTATGAATACAATTTAAAATGTTTTACATCCATTCTGACCAAAAAAAAGTCCAAAGGACATATAGGAAATTTGGATTTACATGATTAGTTGCAAATCAAATGTGCTTTTAGACTACATGTGCTGCCAGATAATGCTGAACTTGCAATTAGCTATATTAGATAAATGTAACATTAACAGAAACAATCTTAATTGAAAACTTCTAGGAGTAGCAACATATATGATGACTAGTCAGTCCCCAACCTAAATCGGTCCGGTGAGTCGTCTCTGTCCTTCTTCCTAAATCTGTTTATGGTATCATCGATGGTGCTGCCAATTTTGTCGCTGATCTCCCCCAGCTTCTCACTGAAGGGGAATTGCCCTTTATTCCTGTCCCAGTCTTCATCCCATTTCCCCCGGCTGTCGCTGGAGTCGTACCTGTCCCCCGCTGGAGAGAAGGAGGGGGGGCATAAACAATCAAAACTGCATGGTTCTGTTATTTATCATTTTGTTTATTTTACTCTCTAAACTGGGGACTTACAATAACGTCGGTATCCCATACTATCTGATGATACACCGATGTATTTGTCTTTGTTCTTCTTTGCCTTTTTCCGCTCTTCCCTAAGCCTGTCATCGTCCTGGACAAAGTCCACCAGCTCTTTCACCTTCTGACGCACATTCACACCTTGGTCCTTTCCATTCTCATCTAGAGACAGAGTGTGGACACGCAGAAACACAGAGATTAATATTATTAATGAATTGGCAATGTTTTGTGTTGCCAATACTTCCCACTTAATTGAAAACATACAGATGCACCTTATTGAAAATCACAAACAAGCAGTAAACATGAACATCACGGAATGTTGTTGTTTGTAAACTGGACCTGAAATACACACATGGTTAGGAAGAGTGAAAGCAGCTTTAGGGCAGTGTGTGTGTGTGTGTGTGTGTGTGTGTGAGGTTTAAGAGTTTGCAGACTAAGCAGTGCTTAAGACCTCCATCCCTTCATTACAGCTCACACTGAAGCTATTGTTAATTAACACTACAGTGCTCACTTAAGTTAAGTTTTAAGAGGGGATAGTGCTATTTTAGGCATGTTTGTTTAGGTGCGACTCTCAAACATGCAAACAAAAAGATGTCATAAATGGCAGCAGACATACAGAGGGAAAGATGAGAACGACAGCTTACCTACGAAGTGGTAGCTTTCTAAAGATCTCAGGTCATACAGATGTTCTCTGGCACTGGTAACAACCCTCTCTGATCCATTCCTGATTAGATGGGAGAGCAGCAGCAGGGACTGAGAAACAGACACATAACATTAGTTAAAGCAAAAACTGCTTGAGGTAGGGCTGGGCAATACATCAATTTTTAATCAAAACTTGAATTAATTTGTTTGGATAATGTTAAAAAATTAAAATTGTGAAAATCGATTTTCCCTTTAACTAGGGTAAATACGGTAGCCTATGCCTTATTTTTTATAACTGAAGTTCGGTGAAAGTTTGGCTGGTACTACAATAATCCCAAATTGGGGGATTCATCTTTGATTGATCAAACCTTTATTAAAAAAAAAAAGAAGGATTTAGTTTGGTTAAAGCTAGGTTTGCACTTTATTCCCCATAAGAAAATGTCTGTTTGAAATAAAAACAACAATTTGAAATAATTACTTTGTCTTTTGTAGTAAGAAAAAAAAACAACAAAAAACCAAAACAAGAAAGATTAAAACCGAACCCAACTCTAGAAATTTGATTCTTAACTTGTTGGCCTTGAAGAAGATTTTATTCATTTCCCTAAATTCAGAGTATGTTGACAATGTGAACCATTTACCTAAATTCAGAGGCATTTAAAGAGTTGTTTTGTTACATTCTCAATAAAAAAACATTTCTTTTCATCTAATGTTAATTCTTTTTTTTTTAAG
>JAQLOL010000026.1:7929533-7942654 GCA_029783665.1 Naso thynnoides | reverse complement strand
CTCTGCGGGTCGAGCTGACATTGATGTGTGCGCTTTTATTCAAACAGGAACCTTCCTCTTTGTGATTTAAAGCAACATTTCATGCTCTCTGGTTACAGTTGTTGACATCACTCAGCTCTTAACAGCAAATGTGATATGATAACTCAATCAGGCAAGTCGCTAAATATTGAGATAAGCCCACAGTGACCCTGAAGAAAAAATATGAGGCCAATCTGTTCCAGCCTGTTTCTGTGTTACAGTCACAATTACTGGAGATTACAGCTAAATCACTTCCACATGGGCTCAATGAAAACTTTACAATCTCTCCCACAATACACGATGAGGTGACTTTGTTTGGACTTGAACCAGCAGAGGGAAGAGGAGAGGAGGTGAAGGAAGTAAAGGAGAGAGAGAGCCTCACAGCAATAATGGTGGTGGTGGGTGGGGGGCTTTGAGGGATAGGTGGAGGCTTTTTGTAAAGAGCTTATTTTTGAACCATCATACAACCATCATTTTCTCTCCCAAGAATTTCCAAAATCTGTCAAATGGGAAACAAATGTTGTGGGTGAGACCGCACGGGGATAAAAAACATTCTTGTTGTTTCACAATCTACCACCAGAAAAGAGCTGGCTCAGAGGAGGAGTGAAAGAATGAGCAAGCAAAGACAAAAATCAAAATCAGCTTCAACATCACAGAAAGCAGAGGAATGCTTCAAGACAGACCCTTTAAATATGTATTTGTACTTGAGAAGGAGACAATGTTTTAAGGGACTGTGCAAAAATTATTAGAGGTGTCAGAAATGTGGAGGGTCATGTGTTTTCTTGTTTTTTGCAGTGGGGAATTTTTTGGGGGAAGATAAACTATTTCTCACACCGTGCCATTCATTGCAATCTCCCTTTGTGAAAACTAATGCAGATTTTAAAAAAGTTAGATTTTGTGTATGCACCACAGTTCATTAAGGTGTGTTTGACCATAAGCAGAGAACAACAATCTTGTTGCAAGTTTTCAAATAAGTGCAATTTGAAAATGATCCTCTCATTAAAATAGTATTCCATCGACTTTTGACATTGCACTCCTATTGTCTGTCTTTATTCCAGGCATTCTATTTCCTTGTCAAAACCTGATGTCTACTATACCCACAAAGCAGCACTGACAGTTTGACTTGAGCAAGCTCCACAGGAAGTGCACTAGGCTTTAAGGCCAATTTTACATAGTGTCCCAACCATGTAATTAAATGAAGCACTGAAGTCAAAAAAGACTTTATAAGCTTACATTG
Organism: Naso thynnoides; assembly: GCA_029783665.1. NCBI lineage: Eukaryota > Metazoa > Chordata > Actinopteri > Acanthuriformes > Acanthuridae > Naso > Naso thynnoides. Next base: position 7,941,399 of record JAQLOL010000026.1, on the reverse strand, counting down.
TGAAAGAAGAAGAATGACTAATTTTACCATCATAATTTGATTTATGCAGTCTGATGACTAGAAAATTGAGAGAAGCCACAAGATTAATTCTTTCTAATCTTGATTCAAGTTAGCGGAGGGCCTAACTGGTTAGCCGGCATGGCCACTGTGAGTCTCTGCTGCACGTGCTCCACACGATATGAAAGTCATCTGGATGATTTGTCAGATTTACTTTTATCACACAGGAGTTGCCTTAAACCACCAGTCTTAAGCAGATATAAGGGATGGATACAGAAGTCTGGTCTTTTTTTTTCTTGTTGTCTTCAGCACCAACTAACAAGTGACATCCCTTGAGGCAGTTTATCAGACTTTGCGCTGTTCTCTCTGGAGGCTTTTTACAACATTTCTTATGCACCAGCACCTCACAAACCCTGCCAACAGACTTCAAATTTGGTGTTCTATTTAACATATTAAAGCTTAAATTAGGTTACACCAATGGCTCCCAAACTTCTTCAACTTGAGACCCAAAAAAGAAAGTTGGTGTCTACCCTAGAGCTAAAACCTAAAAAAAATTACATTTTGAATTGCCAAAACAACGACATTTATATACATAAACTACTAACACCCCCCCCCCCCCCCCCCCCCCCCACCAGCGGACTTTGAATTTAAAATGCACATCAAATATGTATTTCTACCAGAAAAAACAGCAATAATCAATTTTTTTTTGCTGTGTTTATTGTTCAAGGAAAACTTCATCGATTTTGAACCTTATCTCTATCTAGCCAAATTTGCTATATGGTTTTGAAAATCATTAATTTTTTAAATTCAATGTTTTTTGTGTCTCTGGGGCCCAGCTTCAAAATATCTTGTTCTTCCAAGAACTGATGAGGTCACTGGTTCATGGAAGAACCACTAGCTATCTACCCCTCAACTTTCCCTTTGCACTCCAGGCAAGCCAACGCCATGTTTTGTTTTTAAAAGAATTCAGGCTCTGGCGGACCAAAGTCCTCTCTTTACTGAAACTATGTGATATTAGGGAAAAAGGAATGTTCCGCTGTGATGGATAACAACCTTGGAGACCTGGCAAGTACTGCTTTTTTTGTGTTTACTACAGATAGGGAATAATAGGAGTCTTTAGTAGAGGTCTTTCTACTGATATGTGAAAAATATATATATAAAAAAAACACCCAGACAAAAGCACTAAACCTGACGTAAACAGCTGATATCACAACACAATATAACAATATCTACATGATAATTTAACAGGTTCCGAAAAATTAATGTTAATAGCACCATTCGTCTGTTTGTAGGCTAGTGATGCACCATGCTGGCCAGCTTGAGTCACTGTCCCCGGCCGTGACAGGCTAGAGCCCCGTTGCTGGTTTAGTTTGGTTTAGTTCTGGCAGTGCATCTAACATTACTCTGTGATGATGTGAAGTTATTTCAAGCGAAAAACATCCAACTGTCTCTTTCCATGATGCATGGTGGGTCAAACTTACAATCACAACACAATATAACAGCATCTTTGTGATTATTTTACAGCTTTATTCCCAGGCGTACAGGCCAGAGCTGCTGGTGTAGCAGTCAGCTCAGGCTAACTGCTTCTTGCATTCAAGCAAAAAAACTTCCCATGTCTCTTTCCACATGCATGGTCAACATCTATGTGATTATTTTACAGCTTGCACCCAGTTGCAACCTCAGGAGCTCGCACTATGCATCTGGTACACGCAGGCACCGCAAGAACAACTGTGTGAGCAGGACAACTCAGAATACTTAGCTTTCTCAGTCAATATAGCACAAACTAAGGCATTTATTATTTTAATTGACTAGAGTTACCATCAAGATTGATTGTACAGCCACATGAAAAGTGACGGATTTTCCCTTTAAGTTTCTCAAAATTTCATATGATTTTGAAGGCCTATGTCCCTTTTGCATTAGACAAACACAGTGTCTAAGCAGACAGACCAAGACAGCAGGAAAAAAAAAAGAGTGTATCTTTGATCCAGTAAAAAGAGGGCCGTGGTGACTTTTAGGTAAGTGGTGACCCCCAGTCTGGAAAAGTCTAGGTTTCACCAACTAAAAAGTTCTTTATGATGAAATGATTTTTACAAATTTGAAAGCATGATAATTTATTGAGATACTGCAAGGTAGTTTTCTCCTTATTTATTTCTTACTCGAGGGCGGGAGTGGAAGGAGTACAAAAAAGTAGAAGTACTGCTTACTTGATAAAATTAAAAGCTGGTGAACGAAACTTTGAGTTTGTATTGATTCTAACAGCCACTCTAAACCAAAGAGGTATGACCACCACCGCCTGGTGTGGTAAATATAACACAAGATACCCCACTATACGCTGAGTCAGTGGTGTGCAATGGTACACTTCCAGTCTTTTAAATGGGCAGGGTCAGCTCACTCACACAGACAGTGAAGGAGCCACCATTCCTCCGACTAGTTTGGAAGTGTTATTAACGTCTCATAAATGGAAAAAACAGATGGATTTTGTGTCGTATGATATTTGTCTGATGTAAGTTTTAACTTTTGATTTTGTTTATTCATAGTTTCACCTATAAGACCAAATAAATGTCTGTTTATGTTTGTTGCAAAGCAAGGTGAGAAGCACCAGTTCCCAGATCTCGTGTTACTCGGACAAACAGGTTTCTAATGAAATTAATTTTCTCCTGATTTGTGTGTCTGAAAAATGCTATTTTAGTGTCAGAGTGTTATGTAAGGTACGATGTGTGTATTGTGAAATATGGGTCTAATATATATTTCGGTGAGGATGGGGCAAAAGAATTGACTGTAATCTGTTAACGCGTTCATTTCTATCAGTGGAGTAAATGGACTCAAGACTGCTTCCAGTCTCCAAAAAGGGGCGGGCCTTAGCAAAACCCATGTGACACTGCTACACGAAATGATCATTCAGTGGGCTGTCTTGGTTCCTTAACCGTCTCTGGTAAAGCCTGGGATCCAGCCACCAGTTATCACCATTGACAGTAAAAAGGTTACCACCTGCATTTGCTTTAGAAGAGAATGAGAGCAGGATGCAACACTTTCGTGACACATCTCGCTTGACTCTACTTTTTTTTTTTTAAACAGCTGTTTGGAGGATGCATAGCGATGAGGTAATGGATGGAATTGTGGTGTTGTAACATTCTGTTGTAGCTAACTTGTATCGTCTAACTTCTGGTGCTTCTAGGCTTTGGTCTTTTTCTAGGTTTTACTGGTCCAGCCCAGTGTATGGATTTAAACCGGTTTAATTATATGCAAATCAGCTGAATTGGCATTTGGAATTGGGTGTGATCCTGGAAAATTGAACGCATACATAGGCAGCAACATGTACCGACACCCGACGACGTGCATAAATCTAACTTGTATTACATTAACAACAAGCAACAAGACAACATGATTAACATATTATGATGTTTGATTAGGCTATAAACAAAAATGAATGACTGCCAGACCATGCTCACTATTCAGTTTAGAGCTCAGGCAGCACAGCTCTGTGTAACCTTATCAAGACACAAATCTGTTAGCATTACCACGAGCCAGTAGCATTGAGAGGAAGGCGTTTTTGATCATTAACTACCAATATAATCAACATTTCTGGACTGTATCAGTTGTGGAAGTTCCAGAAATGTTGGGAAGCTTAAGGATGTTGTGTTTGTGTTCATCAAATAAATCAGAGGTCTATTAATTTGTCGCACAGCTCTGTGTTTTGACAAACACAGCCATAGTTGGGGCGTTAACTTAGCTATTAGCATCAGGAGGAAGGGAGATCTTCTATCATTAGCTATGGCTGATATAATAACAATTTCTGCACTGTATCAGCTGTAGAAGTCCCAGAAGTGTTGGAAAGCTAATCACGTGTCTGTGTTCATAATTCTATGGCGCATAAAGTCGTGTCGCACAACTCCGTCACTCACACACAGCAAAAGTTTTTTTGATCGCCATGTCTAATTCAATGTCAGGATATCAGACTGAGAAACGTGTGACACCTAGTGGTGAAAGTTAGATATGCCGGTCCGGTCTGGTGTTTGGCCTTCTATCAAACCATTTAAAATAATTTTACATCTGCCCAGCCCTGGGTGCTTCTGATTCAGGGCAGGCAGTCAGAAATAGCAAGTTGGAAAAAGCCAATTTTCTCACTGTTGGTCTCATTTAATTATGTGGATCTTCAGAGGGCATCAATAAGAGGTGAAACAACCAGTATAAAGTTGCAGCCAGTAACTTTAAGTAGAGATAAAATTACTGGTGTAAGAATGTATTCAACTAAAAGTAAAATCGCTCATTTAAAATGTTCAGTGTAAAAGAAAGTTTTACTTTTGAGGGTAGTGGGGTGTTGTAGTATGTAGTATTTATCTCCATCTGTCTATATCTCTGCAGGTCAACGTCCACTTGCTGTCTGGGTGTGTGTAACTGAGTGTTGCTCACCCTCTGGCGCTGCAGTTAGTCAGCAAGAGCCAATCAGACGGGCAGTTTCACAGTGACACAGATGCAGCACCAGTTCATTGAAAACCTGAGAAGTTTATTGTTTCAGCTTTTTTTCCCCCATTGTAATAGAGGCTATTTAAAATGTAGTGAAGTACAGTTACTTCCAGTAACATAAACTTAAGTAAAATTAAAATTTCTGACTAATAAAATATTTAAAAAAGTACAAGTACACATAAAAACTACTCATTTACAGTAACTTGAGTACATGTAATTCCACACTTTCCACGCCTGCTCAAGGGGAGGGTCCATAAGGAAAAAGTCGTGAATGCTGGGCAGGGTCTAGTTTTTTTATACAGTGAACTACAAAGTTCACCCCCCACCCCAAATCCAGGTATTTATGTACAGTCCCTAACTCAGCAAAAGGAAGAGGGTGATTGTACGGCAAAATAAAGTCATTTCTAATTTTTCCTACTTTTCTTCATAGATGAACTTGTTGAAATGTCCTCTTTGTCCACAGCAGCTCTTTGGTAAAACAATCCAGGGCAAAGGCAGAGCGTGTGGTCGTTAACTCAGGCTGGCATACCTGTCTCGCTTTTATAGGTGGCAAAAGCTACTAATCCTTCAGCCCAATATTTACCTAGTCCAAGTTATGCTTTCCTGGACCCTCGCTATGCATCTCTCCTGCTCGCTGCTTATATATTCTTGGCCCTTGATGTATTCCTGGCTCAGGAAACAACTTTTAGTGCCCCGCAAGGGCTGAGTGAGAATTGACAGTGTGTGCCAGAGTGAGAGCGAGAGGTAGGGGGCCTGTTTTAGTTCCACTGTGTTTGTAAGGTCACTCAGAGTACATCTGTATGGAGTGGGAACTCACTCGCTTTCACTGTCACAACCACTCACAACAGCCATCTGTAATGCTGTTATGTGGAGCACTGTGTCCCTTTGTCCCTTACACACACATACACACGCGCACGCTACCACACAGCCACACACACCCTCACACGTATAAGAGCACATACATGTGCCCGCAGGCACACACACTGCAAACCTGCACACTTTCACAGAGCGTCACCGTTCACACGACAACAAATGAACCGGCGCAAACACACATTAACATAATGCTAGGTTCTAATTGCTAGAGCATGTGTTTCTAATGAAAAAGTTGTTTTAGGGTTTTATTCCGCTCGGCTGTCAAACAATTCACCCGTGTTTTGAAATATAATTGTGGGGACTGTAAGAGTTTCGAAACCAAACCAAAACATTGCCGCGATCCTGGTTTCTAATGTTTCTAATTTGTTAAAATATGCTGAGTGAATGACAAAAGTAGAAGTCCGACCTGCCAAGAAAAACATATCAGAGGCAGGGCCATGTGGAAATACATGGTCTCTTTTAGAAACATGATCAATGTAACCTTTGTTACAGGAAGGAGAGGGAGAGAGAGAGAGAGAGAGAGAGTGGAGAGCGGGGAGGAGGGTGGGAGGCGAGGAGACAACATACAGAGACAGTAGGTTCATGTTTGTGTACATGTTTATTTATCGCTATGTCCACAGTGCATACAGTAAAAACAAGCTGAAGAATTCAAGTGGACAGCTTCACTCTGCTTATGAATACACCACATTCTGATGTGCACGCATTGTTGTGGTGAATGGAAGATTTTCTTTCAGGTTCAATATGTCACAGAGTCAAATGCTGAGAGGAAGAGGAGAAGGATTTAATCCTTTGCAGATGGGAAGTATATCTTTTACTCCTCGTTTATGCTCATTCTCTCTCAGGCTGGACCGAAGTGGATGTGTAGCCCTCCTCCTTGTCCCACACACTTCTAACCCAAAACTAACATACAGCCTGGAAGTGGGCTGAAGGCTGTGTGTATGTATATATATGTGTGTGTGTGTGTGTGTGTGTGTGTTAGTGAGAGAGGAAAATTCATATGGTCGACGAGCATCTCGTTTTTTCCCCCGCCGCTCTCCACTTCTCCTTCTCTCTGTCTCCCCTTCCCTCCCCACATATCTGTTTCTCCGAAGAATAACATACAAACCCTCTGTGAAAGGATTCATGGTTTATTAAACCAGAGGTCCTTTTCCTGTTTCAACACTGAGAAGAAAAAATAAATAGCACCGTTTGTTTTCTCTCCCTCTGGCTCAGTCCTCTATCTATCTCTCTATCTATTTTCATAAAAATATTTTCAAGTCAATTTTTTCTTTCTATCATCTCGGTTGTGTGTGTCAATCTTTCCACTTTGTTTTAAGGATACTTTTCCCCCCTGAACTTTCCATACTCTAACATTGTGTCTATTTCTTGTTTCAACCCTTTTTTTTCCACCTCTTGGACACCAATCAGCTGCACAGCCCATTAAGTGGAGTGTGTGACCACCGAATGGGTCCCAATAGTTTGTGTGAGTGTGAGTGTGTGTGTGTATGTATGTGTGTGTGTTAGGAGGAGGGCAGACTAGGATAACTCAGGGTAATGTATTGTCCTGGGCGTGCACCCTGACAGTTCCCCCTGCCGGTGCCTGGTCATTCATTACTGCTAATTTGACATGTTTACGGACCCCCCTCCTAACATTACATACTTAAGGCAATCGACTGACCTTAAATGGAAACACCTACAGCCGCGCGGCATGTCAATACCAGATGAGGATGCGTGTGTGTGTGTCTGTGTGCTGTATGGGTTTGCATGTGCGTACCTACCTGTGAAGCAGTGCATCAATACTGAGTTACTGGTTAATCTCAAGGAGCAGGTGAGTTATGCCTGAGGAGACAGTTTGCACCATTATCTGATTGAGTGTGTGCGATGTGGCTAAGAGGTGAACAATTCAGAATAATGCAGGAAATGTGTGTCTCTGTGTGTGTGTGCGTGTGTGTGTGTGTGTGTGTAAAGAAAGTCATGTGGAGTGTGAGGCCAAGAGGGGAAAGATTAGAGATTAGACCCATGAGAGCCAATAACTGTTTTGATTTCAATCTAATTCGCCCCTCTGTTTGCGTTTTTACATATTCAGCACTTAAATACAGTGTTGTGTCATTAAACGGCCAATCTTGCATTGTCTCTCACTGATACACAACATTAATCACCAATTAGCTCGTCCTGCAACTGGCCACCTCTCTCATTAGAATATGATAGAATATAATGGTACTTAATGATGCTTAGGAAACATAATTAAATGACTGAGCTGTAGAACATGTGGAGGAACCGTGGTGCATCAATCAAAGGCGACCCTGTCAATCCAGCGCTCGTCAAGAGCACGCACAGTCAAAAGAGAGGGTGTGTGTGTGTGTGTGTGTGTGTATGTGTGTGTGTGTTGAAACCACTGGCCTCTATCATGACCTCATTAGAGAGAAATGAAGGGTGGACGTGTCCCCATCACAAGATACCATTGGTGCTTCAAAGTGTGAATGGCATTAATATGTGACTGTCTCTGCTTCTGTCTGAATGTCAGTTGGTCTATCTGGCTGCGCTGGAACAGATGAGGAAATAAAAAAAGGCCATCTCTCTGAGGTATCTGCTTCCAGGTCTAATTAGCATGTGAATAAATGGAATAAATAATCTATATTATTTATGGATTTGCTTTTATCATTAATCAACATAACAAAAAGCTTGTCTAATGCGCTCGCTGCAGTCGCTGTTGCACTGTCAGCTGAGAGGAGAATGGAGAGGCAGAAAGAGAGAGAGAGACAGAGAGGAAGAGGGAGAGTAGTTGAGGGGGGGGGGGCAAATAGCTTATCTTTTGTTTTTTTTTTCATTTTAGTAGAACAATAAAGATAAGTGTTCTACATGCTTGCTTAACACACACAGTTCGTCGGCCTCCTCCCCTGCTCCCTCTCTCTGTCTGCTGGCAGTGGTGAAATCCATCTCTCTATCGCCATCTCTCTAACATCCATTACATACCCCAGCCCCTCACCTCCCTACTCATTAGGCCAACACACAGTAAATTAGCAGCAGCAATTACAGGGAATATAAAGCACAGGCTCTGCCGGGCTCCCTCTGACAGGTACCACACAGATCACAGACAGACACCCACAGTCATCGGGATAATTACTGTGGGAAACGACCACACACCCTCGCATAAGCGAGAGCGCAAACCTGAATGTGGGTGCACGCTCACTCTGGGTATGCCTGCACTAAAATATGCTCTGTCTTAGTGGCGGGTGTGTTTATGTGTGCATGGATATAGAGAGGCGGCACGAGTGCACCTGCAAGCACGCACGCATGCATGCGCGCACACACACACACACATGCACACATTAGGTACAGCCGGGAATGGAACTAACTTCCCTTTGCCTCTCTTCATCTCCCTATAATGTCCATTGTGACTATTTTTCCAACATAGAGCATTATTAATATTCATACCTCCTATCCTTGTCTGTGGCTCACTGTCTAGGTCTGCCTCAATTCTGAACACTCCCCCACCAAATCCTCCCCACACTCCCATCCTCATCTCTCCATTTCTTTCCTTTCCTTTCTTTATCGGGGATCCCCATGGGGACTCCTGTTTTTCTTTCAAATGTGCCTCTCCGCTCTTCTTCCCTTCATGTGTCCATGCAGGGAGGAAAATGAGAAAGAGAAGGAGGAGGAGAGCGAGATGTTGAGGAATATGTGCATTAATATATTTCATTAGGATACTAGTAGCGCAGGAGCTCCTGAACAGCACCTCTCTTGATGTGCGAAGGCTCTGCCGTTGGTATCCAGAGGAGGAGTTCTCCAGGAATAGCGTCTTTTAATGTTATGTCTCCAGAGGGCCGAGGTCTGCCGGCTCTGTGCTGCCCTCGGCCTCCCACTCCTATTGTCCTCCTCCCACACTGACCAGTCTATCTGGGCCTGCGATGCTGCTGGAAATAAAGAGCAAAATGGGTTCACCTTTTTTCTGTGTGTATTTATGATTTATGAGCGTATTCGAATGTGTGTGTTGCACTGCAAGCTGCATTTGGGGAAGTGGAATCCCTGGAGCCGTGCGGTGCAACATGGCAGCGGCGCTCGGCTTGCTAATCAAAAACATTAGGCTCCAGGACTCATTTTCCCCAGCACTGAGCGTGTAACCCCCATAATTCAATATCCCACCTCTTACTGCTAAATCGTGCACACTACAACCCACTTTACTGTTTGTCAGCAAACTATCAACTCTGATATTAGATATATAAGCCCTGTGCAGTTACAAGCCTATGGGCAATTAAGGAGGCACACAAGCGCACGCAGTGTTTACGAGTCGTTATTTCATCAGCGCTTCCAGGTCCTCTCGCTGTCCCCCATCGGCGTTACGGAAGCCTCCAGTTACCGTGGAGACCCTGGAACACTTTGAGGTCAGCAGAATCCTGGGATCCGCTATTTTCACAAACTAATTCAATCGCAGCCCCCTAAATTAGATATGCAAAAAATAAAAAAGAAATTAATTTTCTGCTGATGACCGGGTATGCAAATGATGACTCAATTATGGTGGGCTGGAGCACCCGCAATTAATAACCTTGGAATCATCATTAACTAATATGTTTAGGAGGAAACTTGTCAGGCTAACCATGTTCACCATGCCATCGGTAATGCATTAATGAATTAGATTCATTACAGAAAGGAGCCTTGCGGGGGAGGGGCTGCAGGCCTGTTTCTGACCTGTGGAATTAGTTGATGCCAGTTCACCTCTACTTTTCGTCAACCGCCTGTCAGCTATTTGGAGATGCTATCTCCAGTCAGAAAAGAGAAGAAAGTCACACACATCTTTTCTCCATCTTGTACGAGTTGAGTGAAACGTAACTCATGTTAAGGTGACCGTGTGACAAAAATCCAAAGCACGCCATATTTAAAAATAACAAAATGACAACTGACAAAGTCACAGACAAGAGGTAACTTTAATTCAACATTGTGAGAGTCCAAAAGTTATCTTACAGCTCAATTTTCATCAAAAACAATAACAATCTATACAGTAGAATTTTTTTCTTCCCTTATATCATAGAGCTGTTCAGTGTATTTGCAGTCAAAGACAAAACAGAGGAAAAAATAGACACCAGCTATTTGGTTTGCATCTTTTTTTTTTTGTTGTTTGTTACCTAAGTACAAAACTTTGCCACCCATTACCAATATTCATAATCAGGATGGAACTTTGCTTACAAAGAAGCCATTGTATGACAACAGACCTCTGTAGTTCATTTGAAACAGATATGGTGCGGCCCCTCCCGCCCCGGCCCCGACCAGCACAGGCACACAAGTGCCTGAAAAACACTCGTCTGTCAGCAGGCGCCTCTGTTAAAACGATCCTTTCTACCCACTTAACAAAACCAGGCTCTAGAAAAGAAAAGCGGAGAGAAAAGCCCTATTCTCTGTCCAGCAACAGCTTGAAGACACACGGCAGACACAAAGAAAAGACTACAGAAATGGCTGAGGGGCCACGGAGCGCCCTTTCATGCTTCTTTACTTGTTCTTGTTCTGTTAAGCTTGTAATGAAGCTGTATTGTCCAAAGGCTAATACAGGGAGAGGAGGACTGGGGGATCGACTGTCAGATAGTGGAGTCGTACCTACGTACGACTTCACGTGTGAGATTAAAATTGTGCTGTGACAGTGCTTGTTTCCACTGTGCGCCCCTTTGTACTACAATTAACACAGCTCTGTGATGTCAAACTGTTGTGATGAGAAATATTACCACCGTGCTGTTAAAGTAACGTCAATAATCTGAAACAAAGCTACATAATCGCTACAAAAAAAGACAAAAGTGTTTCTGTGAACACTAAAGTGCAATGAGCACAGCTGAGACAGGCCTCTCAGCGTCAACTGTCCTTCAAAGCGTGCCATTGCTGTATTATTATAGTACATCGGGGTGTGTGTGATTGTTGAATTATGGCTCTTTGTATTCTAGTCTGGCTTCACCACCAAACAGAGTGGGTTTGTGCTTTGTCCCCAAGTTCCCATGAATTCCTCTGTGGCAATAGACAATTGTGGTGAGGGTAGAAAACTGTACACGTGATTGAATGAAGAATGGGTTTGCATTGTTAAGGCATCTAGACTGCTGGTAAAGATTACAGTGACAGAAAAGAAAAGAGTATATAGATACAGTATGTAAGCAGGCATAAATAACATAGGAAAAGAAAGAACGGAGGGGAAAAAAAGAGGAACTCAAAGAAAGCAAAACACAGAGCAATTTCTTAGTTCTCTTGGTTTCCACACACAAAAAAAGAAAGTGTCACTCAAGAGAAGAACCCATGCATATTATCAGTTCAAGAACAGTATCAATCTGAAAGCCTCAAAGAGTTCAAACAAAAAGTTATAGATTTACAGTATATATTAATGTGTGTATATATTCTTAAAAAATCTACTTCAACCAAATACTCTGAATAAGATGCTACTTTTTTGCCATACAATAAACATTTTCATAAGGAAAAAAAAAAATATTGACTGACCAGAGGACCATGAATCTTTCGGAATCCCATGAATAAATTTTGACCCTTGCGGTCACACATTAAAGTTGATTTTCAATTAAATGAACTG
>JAQLOL010000026.1:7912647-7924688 GCA_029783665.1 Naso thynnoides | reverse complement strand
GATTTATCCACAGACAAAAATGACTAGAATTTAATCTTCACAGCCCAAATTCTGTCTACCTCTGACATCATCCCATCCATCCATTTCTCCTCGGTTTGTCTTTTGTCTGCTAATACACTAAGAGCATTTTCCCCCTCAGTGATTTTACAATCAACCAAGTCGTATTTCACCTGCCCTCTGATATCTGCTTCTGCCTTTATTGTTGTTATTATCCAACACTTAGCTTTTATGGCTCTTCCTGACAAATCCTCGCAATAAAGTCATAATCCATTTATGAAGGGGCCTAACTAATCAATTAATGAAAATTGGACCTACAAAGGCAGGCCGAGGGGCCATTGATTGAAAGTGTCTGTGTGGGGCCGATGAGCCTGTTAAAATACTTGTTAACACCCAGGAATCAAAGCGCTGAAATGGAATTGCTTCTCTAGCAATTAGTTTATTGATTTAATCAAGGGTCTTTAATGTAGAGGGGGAATGTGTGTGTGCGGGAGCAGAGGTGGTAGGGTGTGTGTGTTGGGGGGGTGCTAGGTGATCTGCTCCCCTGGCCAATAAAGTGAGGATTTGCGTTTGACTCTGTTCTTAAAGAAACAGATGAGCCAGCTGAACTGCACGACTTTCTCCTTGTGTGTCACTTTTTATTTTCGCCTAATGCCTTTCAAAGGCTTGTTCTCTTATACTCAAAAGGCTGTGAGTCAGTCTTTTTTGCTTTGCGTGCCTTGATTTTGTCATTCCCTCTTGGTCTCAGATCCAGGACGTTGTGCATTTACTCACTAGCATAGGGCGAGTTGCCTGCAGATCCATTGAGGAAGTTAGGTGAGGTGCCCAAGGTTGCCATGCCAGAGTTAGCGTAGCCATTCATGCTAGTGGACACAGAGCTGTAGCTACTCTGTTGGGGAGTAGAGCTGGGGACATAACCATGAGGGGACACACTGCTTGTACTCCTACTGAAACCTATGAACAGGAAAAGAGAGGGAGACGGAGAGAGAATAGGTGTTAGGTGCATAGCAGATGGCAGACAAAACCAAATGAGAAAGCCTACATGCAATGCTGCCAAATATTCTTTTCCCTACACGGCTAATGGACAGAGCAATAAAAGCTGAACAAATTTTCGAAAAATCTTAGACAGCATATGGCAGAGCGAGGAAGCAATGAAGAGAGAGGAGGAAGAATGATATGAGAGAGAACTAGCTGCAATCCAACCGCTGAAACAAGAGGCCTTTAATCTCACTGGCTCCTCTCCAAAATTAGATATATTGATAAGGCAATTAACACTTAAAGGCCTGTGCAGCTCTCCTGTAATTTATAAAGAATGAAGCCAGTATTCCTGACAGGACCTTTTTCTTCTTTATGCTTTACAGGGGCTAGTGACCAGAAAGAGAACAAGATGGAAAAGACTATAAATACACATCCCAGGTCCAACATGCTGACACTGGAGGAAAAAAAATGCAGCTGGAATTGAACAACAGGAATTTTTGCTCTCTGGTGCAACAAAGGCTGCTCTTCTCTACTGCAGCAGTGTACATCTTGATAATCAGGTACAGTAACACCAGTTCCCCATTCTCATCTGTTATGAGTTGAAGACTGTAAGGAAAGAGTCACACAGCTGATATCTGTTGTTTTCTTCACATCTGAACATGTTTCCAGATGAAGATGAAGGACAAAGGAAGAGGCGAGGAAGCTCATTGGAAGTATTGAGACATATCTAGAGGCTGGCCCATCCACTCTCCTCTCCTTCCCCTGATACATGTGATGAATCACCACTGACTGCACCCACATCTCTCTCTGTCAGACAGGGGCCGACCCCAGTCTAATATACACACCCCTAGGACCCACTCATATTTCTCCATCGTACTCCAGTCGTGGCTCTCTTTTTCTCCATTCTTCACTCTCTTACTGTCGCTCTTTCTTCGTCTCAAATTCTTCCAGTTTCTCGCTGCCGCCCCTCCTCTTGTCCTCCTTTTTCAAAAATCTTCCCTTATTTGCTCCCTGCTCCTAAATCACCCTCTCTGAATTTCCCACATGAAAAATAAAATGTCCCCATCGCGCAACTCATCCTTACTTTCCATCCCTCTTTCCAAAAAGAAAAAAGAAAGAAATCCTTGCCACATTTCCCATGATTATAGACTGTAATTGTTTCCTGTGGAGTTTGCTCACCCTGATTGGCTGTCTGTGCCACCTCTGACCCGGTGAAGGAGTTTACGGCCATCATGCCAGCATGGACGGAGCCGCTGCCAAGACTGGCTAGCTGGTTGTGCCCTCGTGGCACTGTTGTGTAGAGGGCCTCTGCAATATCTGCTGCTCGTTTCAGAATCATCTCCTGACAATGAGGAAGGAAAAAAGAGCTGTGGTCAGCAAGAGAGGCAGGAGAGGAGAGAGGAGAGGAGAAGAAGAGAAAATATGCCCTTGATGCAGGCTTGATTATGGGCTGACAAGAATACCAGATCTCCACTTGAGATATTACTCATGTAAACCTAGTAGGCTGAGTGGTTTTTATCAGTGGTCACTGGAAGTGGTGAGATTGGCTCCAGTAAGTGGAGAAAAGCCTCATTAACAGGCTCATCAAATCCTTAGACCTGCCTTTTTGTCTCTTCCTCCCTGCTTCATATTTCCAATTCTCTTCTCCTCCTACTTGACATCTTCTTCTACACTCCTCCTATTCTTTCTCCTCCCCCTACATTTAGTTTCAGTTCTGCTTCTCCTCCTTTTCTTCTCAACACATGAGCTGATAAAAGCACTAACTTATTCCCATGTGGGTGCTTGTGGGTCCCAGATCTTGCCTGAACGCAGCAGGGTGCTGCGAGGCCAGCAGAGACTCCGCCTTTGATGCTACCAGTGGTCCAGACCACAAACATAATTTCATCTAAAAAAAAAACAACCTGATATTGATGTTTGTGTATGTGCTTCTCTGCATGAGTGTTTACCTGGTTATTGTGAGGCATCCCGTACAAAGCCTCCACCAGGTCTGCTGCTCTCTTTAAGATCACCTCCTACAATCAAGCGCAGAAAGAGGAAGGGGATTGATCGTGAGTGTGACGGCTCAAAGAATTCAGTCACTTTTATTACATTTCACATCTCACATCATGCTGTGAATGCAGAACAGAGAGCAGCGAGAGAGGAAGGAGGCAGACAGAGGAAGAGAGAGGAAGAGAAATGGGCCTGTCCCAGCACTTTGTTACCAGCCGGGCAGTTTGGAAGAGCAGAGGTAAGATACTGTTATCTGTGAATAAAACATGAGCCTATATCTCTTTATCAGTCAACCATCTTCTGCGTCTTCTCCTCCCCACTGTCATGAATCCACCGCACATGATCACACATCAATCTCATTTAACACAACATATCATCAGGTTGACGGCTATACAACTCCCTTCATCAGCTGGGACACACCCGTCTCTTGCCCTGTATTAACCCTGGTAATGATCCAAGTGAATAGCCCTGCATCCACTTCGTGTGATAAATGTGGTAAAAAACCACTGAGTGGAATTTCCCACATCAAACATTTATCCTTGTGTAGCGTTGTCGTTTCTCTGCGCTCATTTTCTCCTGCTTACCCTCCGTTCTCTCCTCTCTCTGTCTCCATTCTTCTTTTCACTCCCTGAGTTTATGAGTGTGTGACTCCAGGCTGTCTTTATATGTGTGTGTGTGTGATGTAGACACCTAGAGCCCTACGAAACCCTTTTTAAAAGTTAATGTGCCGGGGCCAGGATATATGCTGGAGGCGCGACAACCAGAAAATTGCAGCCCCCTCCCCTCCAACCTTCCTCGTTTCTTTCTCTCCCTCCCTTCTCCTTCACTTGCGCACACACACGCTGTGCGCTATACCCTCCTGAGTGTATCCCTCGCTGTGAACAAGCCCTGGAGCATGTGTGCTCTCTGTTCCGTGACACACCGCCTTTCAATCAGACCTCATATCACACACACACACACGCAGAAGCCCAGCCGCACACGCAGCCACGCACATGTGGAGGCTGTCGAGCACGCCCAGGACATGACGAGAGGGTCAGCAAAGCAATAAAGATTGTAGAGCGCTGTCCGAGGTGCTAAATTCACTCAATAATGGGAGCGCTGGCTCTGTGTTAACCTCCCATTACTAGCACTATCTGGGGGAGGTGGGGAGGGGAGGAGGGGGAGAGACGGAAAGAGGGGAGACCAGAGAGGAGGCCTGCTCGAGGTGATTGAGAGATGTAGAGGCCCTAGGAAGGTAAGTGGTTCTTTAGTATGTATGCACCGCTCCTCGCTTCCTACTCTCTGCTTTTCCTCGACTCCACATGCCTCCCAGGGATTGCTAGATAGGTAGATGGATGGATGACGGGAGGGAGGGAGGAGGAGGAGGAACATGAGGAGGAGGAGGAGGAGGGAAAATGAGGGAAGTGAGAGGCATTAGGACACAAACAGATCAGCAGCTGGAGTGTAACGGTGTTCAGGGAGCACACGTGAAACCTTAGTCACTTCATCTTGAATATTTTTTCTGCCTTCGTCTGCATCAGCCATGAGTCTCACAGCCTCTCAGCTCTCTCTCTGTCAGACCCATGCTCCTCCTGTCTGTCTGTGGATATCCATCTCCTATCTCCACTCTGGCTTCACCTGTGTCTCCCAACTACTTTCTCTTGTCTCTCTTCCCTTCTTCCCCTAACCCATTCTCTCTATTAATCACTCTCTCATGGTCCTGTGCCCTGTCTGTACCTATCAGTCTCTCGTTAGCAAAGGGATCTGTCCAGTAGCTAAACGCGATTAGGCAGCGCTCCAGAGTCGTTCTGATAAACAGATAAATGTGGTTAGCGCCGCGCTGCCTCCCCAGCTCTGCCGCTGTAAGGGGAGACCATTTCCTGGGCGCAGGGTCTCTTCCCGTAAAGTCAGGCCCACAGAGACGTCAACAGGAAGGGGAACCTGATCCAGAGCAGAGCCTGGCCCCGTCTGGCAGGGCGGTCACTCATTAGCCGGCCCCAGACCCCCAGCTACACCACAGCCGTAGCTAAACACTCTGCAGTCTGGCTGCTCCTGAGCTACCCAGCGCTCCCTCCTCACTTGGACTGCCTGACTATTAGCCACAGCACAGTATGGGGGCTGTTTTCAGCTGGACACTGAATCATTACCATGGCATACAGAGATAGAACAGGCATTGGCAGATATCGTGTTTGTTCTCTGCTCAGTGTGTGGGATCATTAAGAATCCCCCCCCGAAGTAGGTAACACTAGAATTGAACGCATTTTATTCCCAATCAATTTCAACTCGATTAAAAACTGACCGAAGAACAACCGCAGAGAGGCTTTGCCAAGGCAGTCATGAATGGACATTTGTAGCACGAGAAGCTGCCAGTGCATGCCCTGCTCCTGCCCCTCTCCCTCATGATTGAGGCCAACAGTTGAGAAAAGTGTGGTCAACAAACTGTTATTACCTCAATAAAGGCACAAATCAATAGAGCTGAAATGAACAACCGGGCCTGCCAGCTACCGCTGTTCATTTAGAAGAGAAAGAGACACCACAGAGAGAGGGAGGAAGAGGAGGAGAGGAGAAGAGACGGATGGATACAAAGATATTTAGAGAGAAACAGGGGGTTGATAGGCTAAAGACCAGAACTCACCAGGACGAGCCTTGTATCCACCAGACATGACACACAGCGAGGACAAGTGATTTCTCTATCTTCCCTTTGTATCTACCTGGGCTCTCCATCTCTGCCTTATGGTGACTTCCTTCCACTGAGTGTGTGTGTGCGTGCAGAGAAGTGCGTATGTGCATTTCTATGTATGTGTGTGTGTGTAGGCGTGAGTGTGCATGCGTGTGTGCGCTGGAAGTAATAAAGTCCACCCGGGGTTGACTTCGATCCACTGACCCAGCAGGAGGTAAGACTGGACAGCTATGATGGATCACCTAACCTGCTTCTGCCTCTCTCTTCCTCTCTCCCCTCAACCTCCTTTCCTCCCTCTCTCCCTCCATCCATCCCTTTCCTCTCCCACTTTGCCAGTCTAAATGACCTTATACACAGTGGAAGGATGAATAGACTTGCTTGTGTGTCCGCTATGCAAATATAGCAGAAAATGACCATAAACATATGATAAAATGTTTATGTGCATGCTTCATAGTGCCATGTACAGCCTACTGTCTGCAGCACACAGTCATTCCTCTGTTTGTGAGGTCATGCTGCCCTTGTATATCCATGTATGCTATGAAATTCTAGAAGTTGTCAATACCTCTCTGTAACAGTGTTACCAAGACAAATTCCTATAAAATAATTGCATGTGGCAATCGGCCCAAGTGCAGACACATGAGAGGAGTGGGGGCGCTGTACCTTGGGTAATCGCTCCTGGTCTCCGGGGTGTCTGGGGATGACCTTCTGTAACCTCTGGAAGCCGTAGTCTATGGTTGGCTCATTTAACGCTGAGCACAAACGAAAAGACAGACAAAAAAAAAAAAAAGACAGGAAAAAACATTAAATGCTTGATTTTTAATGAAAACAACTTCTGTTCAACGGCAACGGAGAGATACAGCAGGAGGAACGAGTGAATTAAGCTCGCTTTTACATGAATATTTCAACATTAAACCAAACACGCCGAAAATGTGGGTGTTCTCTATTAAGTCTTGTGTGTGTCTTTGTTTGCCTGTGATGTAATGAATCTCTCTCTGTCGCCTGCTTTGGTGGTTAATAAAAAGACTGTCAGGAATCAGGCAGAGCGTGAGTGTGTGTGTTTGTGTGCATGCGTGTGTGTGTGTGTGTGTGTGTGTCCTGTGGTCTTGCGTTGATCAGCTACTAATATAAGCAATTACAGAGCCTGGTTCCAATATAACAAAAGCTTGATCGCTCCGGGGAACAAGCTAAACACACACACGCGCACACACACATGTAGAGACAGTCGCACACACATTCACATTCACACAGAGTCAGATCATCTAGGCAGCAGGGAGAAAGCACTCTCTCGGCATGCTGTGGTCGTGCTACGGTAATTGAATATGAGAAGATTTACCATGAATATTTAAACATTAGAATAAATACAATGAAGATCTGAGGCTTACAGTACAAACACTTCAGAGGATTGTTGGATAAGTGCTCTCTCCACATAATTCATTCCTAATGTACTCTCTCTCTTCTCTGTCTTTTACCCTCCTCCCTCCTGTGTCTCTTTGTGGCTTGCCTAGGGAGTCAATGCACAAACATGGATAACAGCCTTGACTACTTTTCTGGGCTAGGGCTGATAAGATGCTGCTCCTGTGCGGAATTTGTAGCTTAAATATGTGTGTATTAGTACTTGTATGTGTGTAAAAAGTAAAATAGAAAGCGCCATTGTGCGTGAGCATTGCCTGTATGTGTCTGCGCCGTCCGTCTGTTTCCCCTGTGGGTCGCAGCTTGGACGTTTCCTGAGGGCTGATGCCCTGCTCGCCTCACATCTGAGCAGCCAGGCTGACTAGGCGGCCCCCAGAAAAAAAGGCCCCTAGAGGCTATGAGTACAAGCTGTCCTGCTGGACCTCTAGTGACTTCACCATGGCTCCTCCTGAGCCGCTTGCTCAGACACACAAACGAAAGAGAGCAAAGGAGCGAGAATCTGCGATGCTCTGTTTTGGCAACACAAACGTATTTGGACAGCTCTCCCAGCGGACCGTTCCACTAATCCATAAGAGTGAAAGAAAGGAAAGGTGAATAGTTGGAAGCACAGAAAGTAGAGAAGGAAAAAGCAGAAGCAGAGACGCCAGAGGCAGGCTCAACTTCTGAAGAATGACACACATTACAGGCCAGCTGGTCCGCTGATAAAATAAGCCAAAACAATGAGATGATCACATGCAACAAATAAAGAATGAATTATTTCTGAGGACAAATATTTGACATTACTTCCCTATTCTCTGATCTCTCTAAAGCCTTAAGGAGGATTTGCCCTGGATTAGGCCTGCAGTCTGAGGAGGGGATTGTTCCGACAACATCCTCTCTTTTCGTCTCAAAGGCTTTTGTTTTTATGATGAATTTTTTATCAGTTCCCCACAATGTGCCAAATGAGCCTCGAGTGAACAATAGCATAAAAACCCCAAGACATACAGAGATACCCCCTATTACAAATAAAGAGACAATTTTGGTAATTGAGAGAGGAAGTGATATTGTCTCTGCTCATTTTCAGGGACCATAAACCAGAAGAGGAGTATGTGGGGGACAGCGCGCACCACTAACTATCTGGCTGTGTCTCTTTGGGGATTATCTTGGTGTTTTATGCTCGTATATCTATGCTCAATATTTCAAATTTCACAACAGGAATTAATACTGGAAGAAGAAAGAAAAAAAACTCTCCTGCCTCGAAAGAGGAGTGGTGTGCCGGTACACTGCAGGATTCAAAGCACACTCTGCTATACAGGTATATTTATAATCCTTAGCTGTCGCTCTCCAGAAGAGCAAATCAAAGCCAGTAAAACATAACTGCCATAAATAAATGAATAGATGAGCAACAGCCCTGGACTGGAGGGATTCACCTAGCAATCACCCACATCAGATCAGATCAATGCTCATGGAAATTTCATGAAGCCTAGAATCCACACCGCTTCATATTTCACTATAATAACCCACAGAGCCGCAGGGGAGTGTGTATGAAGGGGTGAGGGGGTAGGAGAAGGAGGAGAAGAGGCTAAGGTGGAGGGGTGCTGGAGGAGTTACGAGGAATGGTGTGGGGGTGTGTGTGTGTTTGGGGCTCAAAATAGGTGGGGGTATGAGGGATAATTGAGAGGTCAGCACTGTGGAGTCGCCCTGGAAACACGGGAGAGGAGGAGGGGAAACTACAGTAAGTGTCCGGTAGCCCTGTCTCCTTCTCCTTCGGTGTCACAACACTGTGTGTGTTGGTTGGGTGGAGGTGCAATGAGTGTGTGTGTACTTGCAGGGTTAGGTAATTGGCTCTGAGGCTTGATGTTAACACCTTAACAGGCCTTCAGACAGTAGGTAAGGAGCTGATCATATCACAACCCTCTGTTTCTCTCCCGCTCTTTCTTTCTACTTCTTCCTCTCCCCTCTCCCTCCTTGCATCCCACCCTCTCTCCCCCTCTTTTCCTCCCCTCTGCAGTCTCCAGTGCTCAGGTGTGATCTCATAAGCGCTGCCTGGCGATCGATGCCGCCAGTGGCAGGGGGTTCAATAGCCCTGAATTACGGCTTCATTTCTCCCCCCCTTCACACAGATGAGAGCTGCCCCCCCACCCCCCATCAAACACGCACACACACACACACACACACACACATCTACACACGCACACAAAACACCCCTACTGACTACTAACAATCCAGATCAATACCTTACAATCTAATTTTTATCCATTTTTCCATAAACCCCGAGATTGCGTTTATTTGCAGAATCCGACAAGCTAAATAAAGCATCGCTTGAACATGTCAGGGAGACTAATGCATGGCTGGAAATTCATACACAGAAAACAGATGAGCAGACCTCCTAAAGGAAGGGAGAGGCTGAGGCTGAGAGAGGAGGAGAGGAGAGGAGTAGGGGAGGAGGGGGTAGGAGTGCTAAGAGATTCTACAAATCAATGGAGGTGTGGATGCTACTACAACCTAAGCTCTAATTATGTGTTGCAAAAAGTGCACTTCGACAGTTAACAATACCTGACAGCGTGTATCCTCACTGGGAAAAATGCAAATTATGAAAATGTGGAGGAAAAACGGGCGCTAGAATTAAGGCATAAGGAAACATAAGAAATCATTCCCCCGGTGAACGCCGCTCATTTCGGCGGGGTATAAAATAATCTACGTTCGAAATTCATTTACATCATCATCATGGACCAGATGCTCCTGTAATAAGAACGGCGCATGCTAAAGAGGGAAGACAAGCCACATGGTGCAGAAAATTAATCTCAATCTCAAATAGAGGTGTGAATTTCCTCACTGTTAGGACCGCGCAGTAAAGACGAGCGTGTGCAGCTATCTCAGCTGGCCCTGTCTCCAGCTGGAGACCAGCCGTTTTAATCAACAGCAGGCCTCCACCCAAGCTCAATAAAAGACAGCATTCACAAATAAGAGCAAGACGAGTAATTGACCAGCTCGTGGTTGCACCCCACTTTTATTGCCAGATGACTACATGCCGCATTTGTGTGTCTGTGATGTGCGAATGTGTATTTGTGTGATATGAATGTAGAATATATCTGTATCTGTAATAAAGAGGCAATAGGTTTTCCCACTGATTCTCTGGCAATTGCATCAACATCATGTCAACACAATCAGCATCAGATATATGACTAATCTGAAGTACTCAGGCACCATCTGAGCGAAACAATCTTTCCCAGTGTGTGAGAGCAGCTTAATTAGTGCTACAAATGAATGAAACTTTACAGAGCGTGTTCATGCCTGCACTAGTTACAGTGGCATCATCTGTGTTTTATTCCACTGTCTGTAGTGTACAAAATGACAGACAACTGACAGTCCTTTCTTCACTCCTAAAACTAATTTGGAGCACAGAGGCAGGCAGGGAGAGACGGAAAGAAATGTCAGCAGCATCGCGGCTGGTTTAAATTCTGCTCTTGACTTTTGTCTTTTTCCTCAGTGGTCGCTGCACCTGAGTGATGTTTCCCACACACCTAATCTGCACTCAGCACTGAAAAACTACCCCTAATGTTTGTGCGTGCGTGTGTGCGGATGCGAGTCTGTGCGCATGGTGCCGGCCTTAATGTGAGCCAGCAGAGCCTTTTAATATCAGCAGAAGCTGTAGCGGACGCACTAAGCAGACAAGGCTGCATACTGAGGAGGGAGGGATTGCCTTTTGAACGACAAGGGTGATTCATCAGCTCCCCCAATCTATGACCAGCATCCCTGTGTCACACACACAAATACACACACACACATACACACACATACGTGGGCCCTAGTGGCAGAGAGCATTATCACTCTATATTGCATTGAGAAAAGAAAAGCGAGAGCCTCCCTGATGAATGTTACAAAGACAGCTATCAAGTAAAAGGTGATACACAACCAAACATGGAGATGCATTTGTTCAGGGAGGGGAAGGGGGGGCGGGGGGGCAATGACCTGATAATGAGAGAGCCAGAAAAGGAGGGAGGAAGAGAGAGAGAAGAAAGATTAGGGAGAGCTCTCAGCCCCAGAGGTGGGTAAGGCGAAGGGTAGAGAGAGGAACAGAAGGGGGATAAGGGGATAAAAAGACAGAGGAAGAGAAGAGAATGAAAAAAAACCCCACATTCTTTTATTCTTATCAGTGGAGAGCTTAATTGCCTTTGATGAGTCTAATTGGAGCTTTCTGAAGTCTAATGGCAGAGGAGTCCTCAGAGACGACAGAGGACACATTACTGTAATAGCTTCTCTCTGAATCTCCTCTGCACCAAAAGTCCCCTGCTTGTCTCCGCTGTCCTGAACTACACGGCTGAATTTTTTTCTCTACAGTGACGGGCTGTTGCGAAGTATCAATGATTACGCACAGGAGGGGGGAGGAGGGCGCGTAAACCTATAGACGGGTTATGTGTGTGTGTGTGTGTAAACGTGCTGGGTATGTTTGCAAAGTAGCAGTAGCAGCAGTATTGGGTATGTGGTGACTTAATTAGGTCTGTGAGCTGCTCGCTTTCCTCTCCTCAGCTGAAGTTGATTAGCAATGCCAGCTGTCCCCAATGTAATTCAGTGTGTGCATGTGTGTGTGATCGTGTGTGCACAAGTAATATATGAGTATATCTGCCAGTGCGGTGCTGCGTTGATGTGTATGTGTGTGTATGCACTAGCTGCCAGCTGCCACGCCGTGCTGCCAATCCTCCATGATTAGTACCCACTGGCAACTGGGCTCACACTGGTGCCAAACAGACCCAGGAGGGCAACATGGCCCATGGTAATCCTCCATCCCTCACTCCCATCCTTCTCCTCTTTTGCCTTTCTCATCCACCGCTCTCCACTCTCATCAATTGCTGTTTGAGCTCCAAATGCTCTGCTCATGCCCTCCTCTGCTTCATATTCAAGATACCGAATGTGAGTAGGATCTTCCTCGCTAAGAGAGTGTACGTTTATAAAAAAAAAAAAAATAAAAAAAAAAAAAAAATGGGGCGGATAAAGGAGCTGGGAGAGGGTGCAGAGCAGTGGCTGAAGT
>JAQLOL010000026.1:7885917-7896479 GCA_029783665.1 Naso thynnoides | reverse complement strand
TAGATAGATAGATAGATAGATAGATAGATAGATAGATAGATAGATAGATAGATAGATAGATAGATAGATAGATGGATACAGATATAGATGTTCCTTTGTATTTTTACAAATCCAATCAACCATCAGCATCATACAGGCCAGCGGCTCTAGCTCCATATCGCTAATTGTAGAACTGCATTCTTCCATCTTTGTTATTATATGTCCCACTTTGAAAAGTGGGACATATAATAACATTTATCATCATATGATAGCATTGTCACTTTTCCTCCTCTCTGATTTTCAAAACATTTTGTCCTGCCTGTATATCTTGTTTATATGGAAAACACATCACAATGTGGAAGTTAGATACTCTTGAAATGCCTCTTCAGGTGGACTTCAAGTTAATTCAGTGTTTATCCATTTGTGTTCTTTTAGATAACTAAAGTTTTTTCAAAATCTTTTTTTTTTTAAATTTGAAAACAGCAGTTTGCCAAAATGTGTAGTCTATAGATTAACCCTTTAATGAATAAATAAAATGTATAAATAGTTCAAAATCAGATGGTTTTGTGGGAGAATGTTTAAACTTCTCAGTAAAGACTTTTCAATATCCTGGCTTTGGCCCTGCATACAATGTTTCAAATAATGTTGAAAAAGTTAGACCGTATTTCATCTCGACACATCTATTTTCACTTGGCCCATAGACAAAACTGTCTCCTGTCTCCTCTCTTGTTTTGATTATTGCCCCCTCTACCTTGTTTGTATTTGAGACTCTCTCTGGTTTCAAGCTGTTTCACTGTGCAGACTCCACAGCTACAAATATTACCAGTGCAAATTGCTGCGGCGGCCAGATTAAATGAAATAAAACCATTTTGCTCTCACGTAATTACCCCCAAATCCAGGAATGGCTGTGGAAGTGAATTTGTGTAAATAACTGCTTGGCCTCTTGAAGCCTCATGGCATAAATTTGTAACAGCGAAAAACGAACGAATAAACACATGCAGCCGGTCGCGGTAGTAATTTAATGATCTCACACTTTCATCATATCATAACGGGCATTATTTGTCACTTTGGAGCAATTAAACACAAAATCACCCTCTGCCCGTAAAAAACAAAACAAGGAAAGCAATTATAACACAACTTTTAAGTAATCCCTGTAGCATCTAAATATTATTATTGTGGTGATAAAGATTGTCTAAGCGATTAGCTAACAGCAAGGAAGCCTCCGAGGGACAATTCTGTTATATTTTCTAATAATTTTCCTGCATTAGCAACAAATGAGGTAAAGAGTTGTTTTCCTTGTCAAATTTAACATGGATAACTTTAGAACTGTGTGGTTTTTATCTTCCTCCATGGTTCCAGTTTATTTATCTTTTCAGCCTTTTGTTTGTGCTGCATATCTTTATGCCTCATCTCCCTATTTTTGCCCCCCCCCCCCCGCTCTCTCTGTTTTGTTCTGATGCCGACGCGCTGTAAAAATGGCTGTGGGTGATGCCATAACTCAGCCCTCTCCTCTCCCTCTCCCTCCATCCATCTCTCCCATACAGATCATCTCCAGAAGAAACGCACTGTGTCTGGCTCCTAATATGCTTCATGAGGTGTGTAATTCACTGTGCTCCGGAGGGGAGCCATTTGTCTTGGGGGTTAACTAAGTGACACAACAGCACTTCCCCATGCCTGTTACCACCGTGGGACATGTTGAACTAATCTCGGCAGGTAGAGGAATGGATGAACACGCACTTCAGCAATTAAGCATTAAGATTTGTTCAGGAAATCGATCCTAATGGAGTCAGAGACGAGTTCAAATTAAGTGTAAATATTCGTAAGCTAATATAATGTTACAGCGGAAAAAAAGGGGTGACCAATAGGCTACCAAACAAAAAGTGATGTCTGGCGCTCTCAGAGAACCAAATATCTCCCTGAACTCCTGCTTTGTGTATTTTCTTTTCTTCCCCTTGTGTTTCAGCCCTCGTATTCTTTCTTTTCTCTGAAACTCTTTCTCTCGCGCTTTCCGCCATGCATCACTGACACTTCAGCCAAGTGCCTGACTGGCTTGTTTTCGTGGTGACCTGTCTCCCTGCCTGCAGTATATAAGGCACACACACATGCACACATACACACACTAATTTAGGGAGATTTATGAGAGGGGCCTTGCACCAGGAGCCATGCAGGCTGACCTCAGGGGTGTAGGAGGGCACTGGGTGGGGGTTGGGGGCCTGGCTCCACAGGGGGGGACATTAATAATCCAGAACCAGGTCTGTCTCTGGGCCTGGCCCTGGGCCTCGGACACAAGGCTGTAACAGGCTGCAGTGGCCCAGTTTACTGGGAGAGAAACATCCAGTTCTACATGCCATATTAATATCAGATAGATGGATACCTCGACTAGAAAAGACGAAACACACAGAAACACAAGGGTAGACATACAAAGCAAGTGCATCACACACACAAACACACACACACACTTTGCTCCATTCCTTTGGAGTGCTTCTCCTCAAAGTAGCAGCAGGAACCTCTATATTGCCCTCATGTCTATCTTAAGTGTCATGATTTATTCAAATAGAACATCTCACTGCGCTGAAAAATTAATTCCCAACTCGCTCTGTGCATCGTCCCATCCTCCTCCTCGTCTGTATCTTCTCGATGCTTCTGCATGTCATGTCAGCTGAATTTGCCCCGTTGTTAAATATTTCTCAGAACAAATGGACCCAGGAGGAGGGAGACGGTGGGTCAGGGGATCCACGCTGTGCCTTCGCCGCTCAGGGAGAGGCCCCACTTGGGAGGGATCGCTCCTTGCTTCGCCTGGAGCTGGAGCTCCAGTCCCAGCTTGGGGACAGAAGTCCCAGAGACACTTAACCAATTGTGTTTCATCCATTTCATCCGAAAAGGATCATTCAAAATTCAACTGAGAAATCGTGCAGGGAGCATTGAAAGACAGGCAATGAGATCGCGCCTGCATGGGAACAGCGTATAAGAAAGTAGTGCTGGGTTCAACAACTTGTAGCCTGATAATATCGCTACCTGTGGCCTGGCTTTACACCAGAGGGCCCGCGGGGGAAAATGCAGCCAAATAAACATCTGTGCATGCATGTGTGTATATGTGTGTGTGTGTGTATCAAAGCCATGATGAATAAGAGGCTGTCTGGGTGATGGACAAGCTTGGCAGGCGGTGCTGATTGAAACACTTCCTCTGTCGGGGCCTGGCCCATTAATCTGATGGAGACAGAGACAAAGAGAGAGAGGGAGAGAGAGACAGAATGAGAGAGAGAGAGAGAGAGAGAGAGAGAGAGAGAGAGAGAGAGAGAGAGAGTCCCACAGACCACAAGAGTAATGAAGGGTCCTGGTCCCTCTCACCTCAGTGCTGTCCTGCCATGCTGGGACACTCTGCTACCCTGTCCAGCCCAAACCTGCCCTCGTGGGACTGACCAATGAATAATGGTCCTGTCATCAGCCTGGGTAGACGCCACTGCACAGCCGAAGGGTGTGTGTGACCGCGCGTGTGTGTGTGTGAGAGAGAGACTGAGTGCTAATGTCCTGCGCGCCTCCTTGCGCAGTCATTTACCCTAACCGTTCTCTCCACCTTGGTTGAAAACTGATGTATTCCTATTGAACTGTGTTGATTTAAGCACATGTTAAACTTAATGCATAATGCATCGACTATATATAGCTTGATAAAGAGCACTGTGTCATCCTGGGACCGGCCCCATACATTGTGGGGATGAATGTGTCGCTTGCAAAAGTTCTTTCTTTTTTGTTCCATTTAAGCACCGTATTAAATCATAACTATGACTGTGAGTGTACAAAGGCTCAAGGTTATGTTTCTAAATGCAGCAGGATCAGAAATCAGAAACTTAATTAGTGTGCCGCATTTGTTCTCGGGTGAAAAGTTGTTCCCTCAAATGGGTCTTGAGGGAGGAATATGAAAGCAGAGAGTGGGAGAAAGCCGCAAAATGTGCAGCAGAGACAGAGTGTGTGACGGGGGAAAGAAAGAGGGAGATTGATACTGAACAGAGACGTATGGCTTCCTACAGTGTGTGCGTGTGTGTGTGTGTGCGTGGACATGTGCACATGTGTGTTTTGGCCTTCGCATCCCTCTGTGTTTATCAAACATACTACAGCTCCTTCTAGATTCCTCACCTGCACACCCCCAGCCTGCTACATATGGCCCACCAATCACAAAATAAGGAATCATGCATACATTAGCATAGCTAATGGCCTACCCTCTCCATTTAATATGCAAATTTCCTGAAACATTACTGAATGCCGTCTGTTCTAAATGAATAAATTTGAATCGCAATTAGAATAATCCTTTATAATTAATGAAAACTGTCAATTTTGGTTCATAAGTAATTTGATTAAAGTGGTGATGGGACACTTATGAAGTTCATCGGGCTGCGAGGAGTGTGAGCACACCCTCGCACGCAAGTATGCAAACACACGCACACACACACACACACACACACACACACACACACACACACACACACAAGCTGCATGACAACCAACAGCAGGGCCAGAGCTGCATTATTGATGAAGATGATTAATAAACTTATGAAAGTGGTTGTCACACACGCCACCTTTTTTTATTTATTTATTTAAAAAAAATTTTTTTAACCCAGCACAACTTCTTTCCACTCCTTTACCACCATGGAGAAACAACAGATCAATCACGCCTTTCTGTCACCTGACAGAGAGGGAAAAGTGAGGGAGTGATTGAAAAGGTTTCCCGGCCTCATGGTGCTGTGTCAGTGGCCTGTCTGTCCGGTGGGAGACACTGATGGACTGTCGAGGCAGAGAAAGCACCACACACACACATGCCAAGTCATTACAGGGGGTTGAAACATTTCCCTGTTGTTTCTCACAGGGGGGGAGCAGGCAGTGCGGGGTTAGGATGGCTATTATCAGTATGAAATAACATGTTATGAGGAGCATATACTTGAATAGAGGCTGGCCAGTCTGTAACTGTTTATCAACATCCCCTTCTTTGCCATTAACTCTCTCATGCTGTGCTATGCTGCCATTGAAGCATATAATGGTGTCACTTAAATCAGGGTCACTCAACTGTGGGAAATGTGTATTTCTCCCCCTTGTATGGTATGTTTGAATGTAGGCACGCTGGTGTTTGCGCAACAACGCTAACGTGAGTGTGTGTATGTGAGTGTGTTTGCATGGCTTCAGCCCAATAATAATGGTCCAGATAGTGTAGAGCCTCGCAGACTAATTAGCCATATCACTGAGAAAATAGCAGCCTGCTAATTAATGGGTATTATGGCATTTCAGAAGTCACTGCTCTAATTGGGAGGGAACTGAGCCTTGCATTTCCATACTGCAGTAATACTAGCTTTATTCTCCCGTCTATCTGTCTGTCTGTCTGTCTGCATGCAGGGAAAATAATTATCCTGCACATTCTAGCATTTTTAAATGCACACACAAACATGCTAATGCACAGTATGCATACACACATACGCACACTGTCAAGGTTTTCCAAATAAATAGAGCTACTTTAACCACAAGGACGCAAGAGTCACTCATTTTTGTAACCTTTGACCTATAATCTTATATTTTTATTTTGATTAAATATCTTTATATTGCTTTTAGAGAAAAGCAAAGCCTAATGCAAGTGAATTGGTGAGTAATATAATACATCTGAATAATTCTCTGTATCATTTTGAATGTGTGTGTATCTCCAAACCCGCTCTCTGATACACATGCATACATGCATATCCCCTCTAGATTCCTCTTAACCCTATCAGACGGTGGGACAATCACAATAGATTTGCATTCAAATGCCACATGCTCGGTATCAAATATCAAATCAAGCCAGAGTCCCTGAGACAGACATACTTCCTCCACCTCCCCTCCTGAACCTCCTCCTCCTTTCTCCTCTATGGCTCCCAGGGACTCCCATTCTCCCCCGGACGAGCTCTATCGAGAAGTGACAGGCTGTGGCCAGGGTTTGATTGACAGCCTGTTGATGCTTCTCTTTCCATCACACACACAACCCTCTTCTTCCACACACACCCACCCACCCACACACACACACACACACACACACACACACACAATTCTCATCTGCCTCCTCCACCTCCCCCTGCTCGTGCACTGGTCTGGGTGTCAGTGATAGCCCCTGGGCTAGTGCCCCGCAGGCTGCACAGCACTATACATACAAATCACAGTGTGTCAGCCTTGTGAATGGGCCCATTTTGACTTTGTCCTTGTAAAGTCAGGCCCCCCCTTGAAGCAGGCTGGATCTGTATCCTGCTTCTCTTTTACTTTCCCTTTCATTCTCATATGCGCACAGAGGCAGATGCATGATGGGACTTACACAAAAGGACAAGCAGTAGGGTGTGCACAACCATAAACAACCGTGTGCACAGAAACACACAGGAAAAATGGCAGATTTAAATGCAGTGCTAATGGGCAGCACCTCACAGGGGCAGGGTATAAATACATCAACAACAACACACACACACATCAACAATCCACAACGGCCAAGGCCCCGGGCCTAATCTCACACACTCAGCTAGTACACCTGGTTAATGTTAAGAGGGCAGTTATAGTCAATTACATTCCCATATAACGCATAAACCTCCACCCCGCCTGTGCTGGGAGAGTAATTGAAAACAGGCACAGAGCGCACTGGGGTCCAGACAAAAAGTCAACTTCCCACCCCTGACTTTCCCATTTACTACATGTGTTGTCTTCCCGTTCCATATTCTGGAGTCCTGGGGGTAAATGTAAGGGGGAGGAAGGGGTAGCTGCCATTTGGATACGAAGCAGTGAAAGAGCAGGAGGATATGGAGTCATATGAGGTATGGGAGAGGAAGACAAAAGGAGTGGGAAGGGTGAGACGGTGAGGGCTTTTTCTCCCAGGTAAGGAGCAGTTAGGGTCGGGGTGAGGGGGTGGTGGTGGTGTCCCGTGTGGGTGAGGGGGTGGGGGTGTTGGGGTGGGGGTGTTGGGGGGGCAGCGGTTGTAAGTAGGAGTTTGAGACTGACAGGTGACATTACCCTGCGTCATGGCTGGAAGGACAGAGGGACAGAGGGCGCGATGGTTATCCAAGCAGAGAAATGTCAACGTTCAGACACCGCTGTGACACACACACACACACACACACACACACGCACACACACCCACGCACACACAAACAAGAGCTCCACAGACTCACAAGTACACAAAGATTCAGGACAAAGGAGTCTGGAGTCTTTGAGAGGGAAAAGGCTGGCTACAGTGGGCAGAGATGAAGAGATTACATCCTCTCCATTTAAAAAAGGGAAGCTGAGAATAAAGAGACAAAGCAGAAGAAAAGGCTGAGAGTCACTGACTATACTATTACGAGTCAACAACCTTGCATTTATTCATATCGTCTGCTTAGCAAACACAAGCTCATCCCTTTGTGAAAGTCGGTTTTCTTCACATTTGTCCCCTTTCAATCTGTTCTCTGCCGTTTTCATTAAAGCCTAACCTAATTTTGGCAGAGCTTATAGAATGTCCATATTGCTGCTCATTCGACCCCATTGATTTAGTGTTTGGTTAAATATTCACGACTGTGGATGCAATTAACATGCTGTTAATGAATAATTGATTTCATCTTAAGCGGCCATAAAACTCATGCATATTAATTATTGAAACAGGAAATACGAAAAAAAAAACAACCTTCCTTGTTTTGCCTCAATGAACGTTCTTTCATTTTGTTTCTTTAGTCAGGAAGGCCTGTTGAGAGTATTCGAGGGGGGAGAAGTGCATATGGGAAGGAGACAGGAGGCAGAAAGTGCTGTGAACACTATGCAAATACTTCCCGTAAACACTGTTTTAACAGCTCTTGTATGCATTTAAGCTGCCTTTGAGTACATCCATTTAGCTCGTACATATATCCATCTACACATGTGTCGTACGGCTCAGTGCCGAGAGTGTTGTGCTGACAGCCTCGATGTGACAGAGGTGGTAGCTGCCTGTTTAGAGAGGCAAGTGTTTACCAGGAGTGAACAAAACAACGACAACAACAAATAAAAAAAACAAATCCAGCGAACCTGGGAGACTTGTCAGAGATCAGTCAGCCAACAATGAGATTTCCACTCCCGCTGTGTCTCTACTTGTGTATGGTTATGGGCTGATGTCACCCCTGGCACCTCCCCGGGCCCTGGTGAGTGGAGAACAATAGCGTGGAGCGGGAGACGGGGGCGGGAGTCAGCCTGAATGTGCTTCGCATTAATGCTGCGATGCACCTGCGGTCAGGTAAATATTCAACCCTGTTTCCTCATGAGTATGTAAGAGAGTAAAACTGTGTGTTTGCATGTGTTTGTGCACAGTTTGAGGGGTTAAACTCATTATACGCACATGCCGCCCTCCTAAACCACTCTAAAATGTCTTGACATGAAAAATACATCCCAGAAAGCAGCCATGCACTCCAGGAAAACACCAATTTACATCGTCGCTTGTTATTTATTTAGCACTCAAAAAGGCTCTCGGAGGTGTGCTCGTGGGTGTGTGTGTGTGTGTGTGTGTGTGGGAGTGTGTTACCCCCCTCTATTTCCCTCTCAAGCACCTAACTAACTACTCTGCGATGTTGGTGCTTCGAAGCTAAAAGTGACAAGCCGTCAATTGTGTTCCAATATTAACCCCCTCTCAATGCCTGCGTGCCCGTCTTCTTCTCTGTGATGTTGGCTTGATCAAAGAAGCAGCAGTTTGGCAAAAATAACCGGTGAGCGAGTGAGATGGAGGACACCATGCTGCTTACAGACTGATGAACGACGGCCAGTCTCTCTGCAAAACACTGTCCCCCTTTTCTTTTCTTTGTCTCTCCTCAGTCTTTCTCATTATCTCCCTCTCTCTCGCTGTTGGAGAGGCAACATGAGGCGTTGGCTGAGCATGATTCAGTATCATCTATATACAGCCAGGCGCTAAGTACTAGTTCATGGAGTGTATGGTGCACAATTTCCTAGAAAGGGAGCGGCTATATGCGCACAATTTTTTTAAAAAGAGGAAGACAGCGCTTGCCAACATGCTTTTCCCCCATTTCATTCTTACTATACTGAAGTGTGATTGAGAGAAGGCTGGGCGGGGAATACAGGAATGAAGCGGACCACCAGAGAGACAGAATATGATAGAAAGATGCCCCATGTCTGCGTTTCATCTTATCTTAACAGGTTCACCAAGCGGTGAGATTCCTCAAACGCACCTTCAGTCATCAGCAAAGGGGGGGCTGAAAGTGAAAGGACTGAGAGACAAAGTGAGCGCACACACACTCACGCACACAAAGAGAGAAGGAGAGAAGGAGGGAGAGATGGGAGGTGGATCTCTCTCTGTGGCTAATTCTCTGGGTGTGGGAAAGCAGAGCACCTAACACAGGTTGGCCTGGTTTCAGTAATGAGTTTGATTCTTCTCTCTGCCTCCTCAGTGTCACTGGGGACTAAGACTGCATAATAACATCCTCCATACACACACACACACACACACACACACACACACACACAAAGCACAAACAGGTCTATGGGGAGCTAATTATTCTCACCTGTGTTAATTATTGCTGTAAGCCAATCAGCGGACTCTGTGCTAATTAGGCAGTGTTAGGTCTGATTAGTGTTTTGCAGCAGGCCCACTCAAACTGTTATCTACCATACTCGTCCCCTCAGGCGAGAGAGGAGAGAGGAGAACAGGTGGAGGCTTGCCCTGTGAATGTGTGTGTGTGCGTGTTTGTGTGTGTGTGTGTTTAATAATAAATAACTGAAGGACAGCTTAAATTCAAAATAATACAAAGTCTAATCAGTCCCTTTTCGAATCAAACTTTCTATTAAACAAAACAACGCATGTCATCAATTCAACCAGTCTCTGCCCTCTGAGTTAATTTGGCCCTGATTTGGGGTCATGTCTTTTATCTGGACAAACAGCCCCTGTGCCCTTTTAGTTAATGAGGGCTGATCCAGGATCAGTTCTGTCACTAATGGCTCCTTTTTGCCAGGATAACACCTCAGATTGATCCACACATCACACATGCAACCTCCGTCCTGACCCAGGAGTGCTGGCTTCTGTGTGTGTGTGTGTGTGTGTGTATTTGATGGGGAAAACAGAGATGCTCAAAGAAGAAAGAGAGACAGATAAGAAGGGAGTGGTAAACGCAAAAATGGAGGGTCTGTGGACGATACCCAAGCTGAGAGGAGTGAAAGGAAAAAAGGAGAGAAGGGGAAAAAGAGAAGAGAGGAGGAGGGGGAAAGAGGGAGGAGATGCTGGAGGAAACCTTCCTCTTATGACACGATTGATTTTCTTTCAGAGGCTTGAGTCTGTCACTACTGAACACTTGGTCCCCCACTCCTCACACACACGCACACACACACTCAATCACGCACACATGCACAAACTCCGTGCCCTGACCTCCACGTGTGCCTGCTGGTCCATACTGGGTCTAATGACACCGGGGCCTCCCACAGATCAATACCAAACTGTCACTCAGCTTGCAAGCACACACACACACACACACACACACAAACGCAGTTGGACAGATGCAAACATACACACACACACACACACACACACACACACACACACGCAAGGTAGGGTATGCGTTTGCACATTTGTTTCTGCCCAGACATGTGAG
>JAQLOL010000026.1:7828055-7838347 GCA_029783665.1 Naso thynnoides | reverse complement strand
GTAATTTCTCCGTACTGTCATGTGATAAGGAGGGAAGTAGCCTAAGGTATAAATAGTCTGTCTGTCTAGAAGTAATTTTGGCCCAGTGCTGTCCTAGTCTGAACTGCCAACTATCAGGAACACTCAGGGGTACAAGGTTTTATTTCACTGAAATGCATATGGAGTCTGCTGGTGACGAACTGGCATCATGTGGCCAGGAACAGGGAGATAAGGTGCTATACACCACTTAAATGCAGGCATGCAGAGACATACAAATACCAACACCCAGGACCCAAGCATGTGTGCCGAAATTTCGTCAGCAGCACACACACACACACACACACACACACACACATAACCATGTTTGTGAATATAAATGATACTTTTACACAGCTCTGCAAGCTTTACATGCAGCGCTCATGTTTAACCTGATCTTAAATTTCATACCCTCTTCTCTGCGACACCATGTGACCACAAAAGTGGCACGCACACTTTTTCATTTTATGTGCCATGAAACATCCATACAAAATGTAAATGTGATTAGTCATATGATACCGGCCACGATTACATAAAAGCTTGCATTGAATAAATCTGGCACATAAATCTGTCAGACGTTCTGCGAACTTTTTCAACTGAAAAGTGTCTTTATGTTAAATGTACATGGTGCTGCTTTAGTGAAACACTGCAAGTGTTGTATCTCATCATGTGGTTAAAGCATCACCTTTTTTCTGGGGGTGAATACATAGCATAAGTTGAAATGGGTCTTATCCCTTTTAGATGGATGCATCAGCTGACTTTACATCAGCGAAGTGTTTATCTGTACTTCACTGTCCCCATGAATTCTCCAACCCAAGAAATCCCCCTCCTGTTTTTCCACTTGATTGGCACATCGTATTCACTCTCCCTCCAGGAAATGAATGACGAGCACATGCCCCCTGCATCTATTTCCTTCTCTCAAACCTTTTCTGTTTAATCCCAGCAGTGTCTCTTTTTCTCTTCATCTGAAGAGCCTTTCTCATAGTAAAACAGTCCCCGTCATGCCTCACTCAGATTCACCAGCCATGAATTACTCATTTAGGATTCCTGTGACCAGAGAGCTCATTAAACGCTTCCCATCTATCGGCCTGTGTCTTTGTGTATGCTTTCATGCTTCAAACAAGTTGCTTGGCACACTGTAGTCACCAAAAGTTCATCAATAGGTCCAGGGTGCATTAAAGAACACAGCATATCGGGTGTTTTGCAGACTTTCTTTTTTCTTCTGCCAACCTTTTAAAAGTAAAAACCGGCATGAGTCAGGATCAGCAGTGAATTTGCGTTACCAAACCAAACAAGTGGTGCAGAGTGAATCACTGCTACATCCAGGCCCTAATCAGTGACAGACCTTGTGCACTGGTCGACCTTTATGACCCCCACTTACATGTATGTGAGCAAGAGCCTTATATTTCTTTTCTTTCCTGTTCAAGGTTTGTTATTTTCCGAAAGTAATGATGGCCGGCCATGGGAAACCAACGTCACAGAGTGACCTGGCAAGATATTCAGGGGCCAGTTGAACACTTCCATTGGCAGCCGGGGCTGTTGTGATAATTATATCTCCAGCAGGGACAATCTGGAAAGGTTATTTCCATCGGCTGAAAGGCTTGTGGGTGTGTTTCCTCTTGGCTCTTATGTGAAAAAGGATGGGGGGCGAGAGAGTGACAGAGGGGACGTGGCTTAAAGGAAGAGTAATCCATCAAATAGTCCTGCAGTATCAGCTGGTATCATCCATTAAAGTTAAAGGTGTCCTAGGAGGATTTTATGATATAATATGCATTTAATTTACATAGACCACAGCGAGTAACTGCTTATGTGTTCCTTTATTAAATCACTTTGTAAGGACCTTGGTTAAAAAAAAAAACACAAAAAATTCAGCCTGTCTTTAACTCACTCATCAAGTTAATGTTATTAATTCACAAGGGAAAGTCTGGCTAAAAATAAAAAAATCTTACTTTTGTCTACCTGTCCTAAATCAAGGACTCAATGTTTAGAAATTCCTTAAAATCTAAGCGACAGTGGTGGCACTTTCATCATTGTAAATACCATACATGCTATGCTAGAATGTGAACTTGACATGCAATTTACCAGATATGGGCACAAATACATCTAAAAGTAACTTTTTTAAAAATGACAAATGCTCACTCATCAAATGTATGAAAGTAAAATACATAATACTGGTATGTGAGGAATGGTATGAAATGTTAAAATGCAGTCTACAGCCTTTAAAAAGGCTACAATTTTACCACTAACTGTTGTATGATTAGGTTTTCCTTCTTTAAACATTGAGCCTAAGTGGAAAGACGAACAGAACAAAACTGTGTCTGTGAACAATTTGCCTCAACATCCCATCATGTCTCTGTTTTTTTTTTTTTGTTGTTGCGTAATGAGAAATAAGAAAAATAACTGAATGAGTAAAATTGTTATGACAGCTTAGAGGAAACCTGGACATATCATGCTGTGTGACTCCCTCACTCTTCCCACCTCCAAGACTGGCCAGCTGCACAGTATGAATCAAAGCTCATGCACTGTTGCAATTTTAACCCTCAGAGATGATCACTGCCCAAAACAACAAACAAAAGTTCACCAATACCAAGCTCGAAACTTTCCAACATGTCTTTAGCCGAAACTCCCAAACTGATGAATGGGAGAATCAACAAAGTTCAGGAACAAGTTCCTACAGACTTCTACTGAACTGCTATGAATGCTCAAATATTTAAGTCGAATATTTGAAAGAGACGACAAATTGGCAGAACCAAAAAAACATATAAAAACTTTTGACACACTTTTAGAGTTACTGACACAGGTCTCTAACACAAGTCTGCCCCTAGAGTCAGAAAGCTGCTTCTCCTCTCCCAAAACTTGCATTACTCACACAAAACTAAATGCTGTCTTCAACTGATCCAGCAGAGGTGGATAAGTGCAGGTTGCTATCAGCTGGGGCTTCAATTAAACAATGTACTCATTAAAGTTGGGGTAGGCAGCTTATATTTGGTGTCATCGGACAAAAATTCCATAAAAACCTTTCAGCGTATTGTAATTCAGGTATCTGAAAGAATAGACTTCTGCACCTCTCCTTTGCTCTGTCTTTAGGCTTGGTTTTGTGTTTGGATAGTTACAGGTTTTTTTGGCCAATTGCGGAAATTTCACGTGTTCCTATTGGCTGCTCTAAGCTGTGCTTCTCAGCGACAAGTGATGTCACCACAAGCTGATTGTCTGTTGAAACAAGTGACATGCCATATGCTAAACCTTCCTCCGCCGACAGCAGTGTTTACAGGCAAACTATCAGTCTGCTTGAGTCGAGCTGAGACAGACCAGATTACTCAGCTGCAACTTTCCCTTCAACTTTTTTTTCTCCTTGTGCATCTTTGGTGTAAACTGGACTTAAAAGCAAGGGAGACAACAAGCAGGGAAAAAAAGCAAGCTGGAAATAAAACAGGGAGGGGAGGGTGCAGCGGAGTTGCTTCCTATGGAGTCTGATGCTACATCTAGCTTGACTTCAATTGCTGCCTACCCCAGCTTTAGCCCTCTTTAATAGACCCATCATGTTGCTCATCATCTTTAGAGACATCAGTCATGCAAACAAATATGACCTTGGGTTACAGTAAAAGCCGTATGACCAAACTGTGTTAATTAACTCAAATGATATTGAAAGCATGATGATTAACGCTGTCAAAATAATGTTGTTTATACAGCTTGAATTGTTTCAATTGAGAAACTGTTTTGATCATTGTTTCAGTAATTTCAATGCTAATAAAAATTTATTTAGCATAAAATGTAACATAACATCATACTGCATGCATATTATATGTCATATATTTCCTGTGAAAAAACGTTGTCAGCATAACTGACTATGTTTATCAGAAGGTTTTAAAGGACTTCAGTAATCCTCCCCTCATCTTACATTGTAATAACTTCTGGAAAAAGATCCAAGTGCTATCACTCTTAGTAGGTATCGACCTAATGTTTCCTGAATCACTGTCAATCGTCACACTGTGACATTTGCTATGAAACAAGTGAAAAGGTTAACGACATGTGAAACAAATTGTACGTTGCTTGAGGAGACGGGGTCATTTGATTGGCTGTTTCCCTGATCACACAACACTGTTAGTCATTTTGATTCATAAGGTTGAGATGAGGATAATAAGCTTGATTTATAAGCACACATAAAAATAATAAAATGTAGATCTATAGTCACAGTCAGGATCTGAAGAGCAATGCAGTCCTACAAGGACTATCTCAATACGTTGCGTGATGCTCGTCATTTTGTCTTGACATAAGACGGCATGTTTTAATTCCATTTTAGTTACAGAGATCTTATCACAGGTAATATTGACAGTACTGGAGGTTTATTTTCTTTTGTACATGCTTCATCTCAAGCGTGAAATTGCATGTACTTGCTTGTAATTACGTATATCTGATGCAGTGTTACAGCCAGTGGGTAATTGATTATCATCGGCTAATGCTGAGCTTTGCTTTCCACTATATAGCGCTTTGCAGTGTGTGAAACATAGAATGAACAGTGACTGTGACAAATTGATTACCTGCATTATCTCCATTTTACATCAGCATGGCGTCACCAGGCCTGCAAGTACAGTTTGCAACAGATCTTAATTGTCTAGAGCATAAGTACATCTTGTTATCGCATCTTAAATACCCTTTAAGTGATTTATGGTCCATGATGCCCATAGCGACAATAAATCCTATCAACCAGCTAAAGTAGACACCACTAATTATTTTGCCTTCTGGCTTCAATGAATAAAAACAAAAGAAAAAATGTGCGTTAAGTATAGACACCAGTGTAAATTGTTTTAAGTTAAAGCAGTTGTGCTATGATACAACATTGTCCAGCATTGTTCATCACGTGCACTTACTTTCTGACCCAGATTGAGGGGAGGCTCGTGTTGGATTTCCCATTTCACACTGTCTGACAGGAACTGTGACCTGGCCAGGGGTTTGAATGGTGAAGGCCAGAAAACAAGAGAAGAGGGTGGGTCGAGGAACTGACTGTGACCTAAAGGAAATAAGGTTATGGAAAAATTGATGAGGAAATGATAGGGTCAACAATGGGGTGAACACCAGTCGCACAGTCTTAGTGCATATGACAGGCAATGCTGACCTGCTAACGACCCTGATAGCCTATATATGCTTTGAAGGACATATAGTTATCACTACTCAGTTTTGGTGACTGACTTTAGCCTGACACATTTAACGCATGTGGGTCAAAAAAGGTCCTCCTCCATTTAAAACATCATCATTTTAAATTTTTTTGAAAATTCAATCATAAAAGACAAATAAAACAGAGTAAGTGGATACAGCTAATGAGTGCATGGATGACAATTTTTATCTGTTTAAATTCTAACTGAACAAAAATATATAAGGTACTTAAGTCGTAACCACAAGATAACATCTCCAAATGTACTTTCCATTTATTAGTGCTGTAATAAGTTCATTTTGAAATTTCAGTAGAAGACGGGCTGTTTAACATGAACATGAACCTTCACCACTCACCCACTGTACCTAACCACTGATGAGTTTGTGATAGCCTAGTTACCAAGTGTTGACATGAGAAACAAAAGAGAGACAGAAGAGTGGGTGACAGACGGATGGATCCTGCAGTCAAAAAATTCATTTCAACATGCAGCTACAAGGTAAGAACACTAAACATAAATGTGGGTCATATTAACCTGCTCACACCACCAGCTGTTTTACAGTCAGACGATGATGGTTTTCGCAGCCCTGTTGAAACTGATCAGCTAAGTTTAAGTTTTTGTCCACATTTTCTTTCAGATACACACACGCCAGTTTTTTTTTGTGTAGCTTGTAAAATAAAGTTTGCAGTCATGAAAATTAAATTTCTTACAAACTTGCAAAACACATTTAGCATGCAATTTTGATGTGGAAAAATAGATAAATATAGCTGCAAGCAGCAATTAGGATGCCAAGCAGTCAAGAAGCAATAAAAGTCTCACTGGAGGTCCTCAATTTCAGTTTCACTACTACATGGCGCTAACAACTACACATCACTTCTGTGAAACCCTCTAGCACTCTAGAACATTTTATGTCCTTAGGGCTGAGGGATTTTTTTTTTTTTAATGTATTTTATTTTGCATTTTTCATAAAAGTACTTTGCAGAAAATGTAATCAGTGGTGCTTCTAGGTCCTTATGGAAAACTTGTTTGGAATGCAGAGATCAATGTACATATGTGCAAAATTTAATGACCCATTTGACTCTAGGTCAAATGGGTCATGAAATATGCTCTTTCAAATTTGCATTTTCAGCCAAGACGAACCACCTCTACCTTTTGTTTTATCTTACAAGAAACAATTGAGCATTATTTTGTTCCTATAAGAAGCTCTGACTTTGTAATCATCATGTGCCTGTCATTCAAGTATTAATACGTTTGTGCTAACATCCAAATCAACTAATGTGTTGATACAAACCCATCTGACTTGAAATTTCACAAACCTAAAGAGTGCCAGCTCAGAAACGCGTAAAACTAGTCTTTTGGTCATTTATGATTAGGATCAATGCTCTGACAAATCACTAAAAATCCAAACTCATGTAGGTTTTTGTGTGTAACAATGAAAAATGAGTTCTGTAATAGGAGAGTGGAGGATGAAAGGCCACAGTATCTGATGTGAGGTCAGGAGTCGTATTAAAGCTCCATTTCAGCAAGCAGTATTGATCAGCGTGGTGTAAAGAATGATAGTCCATTGCTCAGAGGGTGAAATCAAAGGGCTCAACTGTTTTCTGCAAGACCAGGCTGGACCAATCTTCCATCTGGTCAATCTTAACGTATACAGATGAAGGTCAGAGGGAACAGACACATCATGAGGAAGGTCACAGCAGGGCTGTTTGTAATTAGTAAAAGCTCTGTTTGTTTGGCCTTGTAGACAGTGACTGCAGTGGGATTTCTCTTTGTGCAAATTACTTCTTATTGTAAACTCAACTCACGGAGGATTTTTTTCTGTGAGGTCAGCAGGATGAGCTAAGGAGAGAATTAAATTTGCAGAAAAAAGCTTATTTCATCAAAGCGTATGCTGCATATTGCAAAGCTTACTGACTCACTTTGTAACTGCAGGTGCAGCTTCTTTGTACTCGGGGTTGCTAATATTGTTTTTACAAAAGAACAGGTATGAATACAACATAGCATTGAGAGCCTCTGATACTTCCTTGGATTATACTTGTAGTACATAGTATTCCACTATGCAGTGTTTATAAGTATTAACCATAAATGTTCAAAGCAGAAACCAGGAAAAGCATCATAACCTATGTTCTGACTGCAGACACAAGTAGCCAAAACCTGAATTTTCTGCTGTGACTAAGAACTTTTATTTTGGTTCATGAGAGTGTGAACAAATCGGATTTTGGCCATGTTCAGTGGCTGCATTACATTCCTCACTTTTGAGTTTGTTGTACATCTTCTTTTGAAGTGTCTTTATAAATCGATTTGGTGAGTTACACATTTTCACCACATTTTCAAAACTGCGCCACAAACTAACTCCTATGACTGATAAACATCTTTGTTTTTTATTTGTTTTACTCTTAGTTTTTGTAAACATGCACATTCCTCTTAATTCATACTGTGTCTCTCTAAGTTGAAACAGGCTCTGAACACAGTCTGGAACCATCTTATTTTTTACTTTATACATTACTTGTGCTGTTTCGAAGTATGTCGATTTTCTAAAATTAAGAGCATGTGAGTGTATAAATAATTTTTTGGTTGGTTTGTGATAATCGGCCTTGTTTATGATTCTTATGACTCTTTTATGAAAGTGGATCAAATCAGATTTGAAAATTCAATGTGTTCCGCATTGTTCATTAAAAAAAAAAAAAAAAAAAAAAAGATCCAGGCTGCTGGTGCCTGCCATGTGAACAGAGCCTCTCACACGTGGTCCTAAATCTCCCTTTCACTCTCACTCCCTCTCTCAGGGAGATGAATTGGCTGAACTCAGTGTCTCCCTAACTGAGTCTTTTGGAGTGATTCTGACAAATGAAGTTAAAAGCAGCCCTTGACATCATGAAATTTCAGATGAAACCTGCTTCCTCCATGTGACGAACCCACCACTCCTTTCTCTGATTCTGCATTAACATGCTCTTCCATTCCACAGTAGCAGCCACTGCTCCAAAAAAAACCCCATTTAAAATATGTCTCTCTTTTTCCATTATGATTTGTGGAAATGACTCGAACAACTGATGTGGTGAAATACAGTACGACAGAGCCTCTATGAAGTGCACACAGTGTCTGCCTGGCTTTCATTATTTAGAAGTGCAGCGACATTTTTATTAGTCTATGTTTTTACTGCTGTCTGTTTGAGTATTTTTTAGAAGATTTGGGCTGATATACACAATGATTTGTCAAAAATGAAAAGATTGAGCGTCTAGAGCACACTCCAAATCAGAACGTGCTTAAAAATGAGAGATTCTGAGAGGAGATAACCATATTAAAAATCAGTATGTTAAGAAAAAATGTAGTTCCAGCTACAG
Source organism: Naso thynnoides (assembly GCA_029783665.1). Lineage (NCBI taxonomy): Eukaryota > Metazoa > Chordata > Actinopteri > Acanthuriformes > Acanthuridae > Naso > Naso thynnoides. The sequence goes on along the minus strand of JAQLOL010000026.1, from coordinate 7,829,847 downwards.
TAATGCAATCTGTGTGACATACGTGACTCACAGATCTTTTCAACTAACTTTTTTTGAGGAAAATTCTCTGAAGCACCTTGTGATTCCTTTAGATTAAACTATAAGTGACATAAAAGTCACTGCAGGCGAGCTGAAAACGCATTATCACAATTGAATTATGTGCTTTATGTGCAGGAATGAAATGAGAGTCTGAGGGGAAACTAACATGTGAAACCTTGTCAAGGTTCCTGTTTGATGTACTTCTCCACAGTCATTCTCTTCACTGGCCCTAACAAGAGCAGCTAACTGGGATACTAAGGTAGGAGGAGGGGCTACAACTGTGTGTATGTGTGTCTTGGCAGATGCGTACCCCCTGTGTGAATATTTCCAACTCAAAGGGGCGTCAGAGTTGTATGTCACCATTCTGTTAAGTGATGTTTCCAATTACTCAGGCTGTTGGCTACAGTCAAAGTTTAATGCGTAGCTCTGGCTGTATCCTATCTCTCTCCAAACAAGGAGAACAGTCAGTGCTGTGGTAAGTGCAGAGGCAACAGTAGGAGGAGGAACATAAAGAAAGGTGAAATACAGAGCAAAACTGTATACGTGTACAGTGAAGCTTCGCTGTATGGACTGTAAATAATAAGGAACAAATATTATTATGTGTAGATGCCCATGATTGTTGAAACCTGACATGTGTTATAAGACCCATCTATTCTTTTCTTTTGTTCCTTGTCTCTTTTCACGTGTACAAACTTGCATGCATTCACTACGTCCCAAAATGTTTCCAGGGTCCTCACTTCCGTTTTCTGATACCAGGGAACATTCGTCCAGCTTGCTTGCTTGCGGAGAATAAACAGTGGTGCATAATTGTAGACGCAATAGTGCAAAAACAAGGAAATGAGGAGCTTACAAACAGGAATCAAATGGCAAAACTGTTAGTTTATATACTGTTGTGGTGATTTCCTGCTTTCAAAACAGGAAGACCCTGAAGAAGACACAGAGATGGGGTAAAGCTGCTAGATTTCACTGTTGTTAGTATGATTATCAAATTCAAGAATACAAGTCTATGATACATCCAACCTATTGAAAAGTAATCTCAAATTTGCGTGAAATTATTGAAAAGGTTGTGATGTACAGTATTCCCGCAGGACTAGTATTATCAAAGGACTTCATGTCATTTAGAAATGATTCCCTAATGTCTGTGTTTTGTGTGGCACATTCACTGTGGATATGCAAAGTCTGTTATTTTCTTGAATTTACTAAAGTCATCCCTTGGATATAATTGAAAATTTCACCTCCAGTCTCTGTTTCTTTCAATTGGCAACACTAAATAAAAAGCCTGATCACTAGGCTCTGGCTTTAATGTTAATAATATTTATTGGCTACCACAATAGAAGGTTTAGCTCTAGACAGATGAAAATATGTTCTTTACCACATGCTGACATGCAAGTCGTCCATCCCAGAATCTTTAGAGATTTAGCTCTTGTGATAGATTTTAATTTGCTCCTTCATGGAAGAAGAAGAAGCCTATCGATGCTGAGTTTGCACCCGGAATGCTGTCAAATTTTGATTCAGTACTTCCAACAAAGTCTATTTTTCTCTACTAGAAAGTAGTAGGAAATTGGTGTGGAGAGATAAAAAAAAAAAATACTTAAAAAAAAACAAACAAACAACAGCAACAACGAAACACGACCCCAATTTCCTGAGATGTTTTTTTATTTATTCTTTAACCTTTATTTATTAGATAGATAGATAGATAGATAGATAGATAGATAGATAGATAGATAGATAGATAGATAGATAGATAGATAGA
>JAQLOL010000026.1:7792196-7818209 GCA_029783665.1 Naso thynnoides | reverse complement strand
TGAGAGGCAGCAAAGGGCCCTGTGTTTTCTGGTTTATTAGCATTTAAGGAAGATATCATATTTAGTTTGTTTGCTTATTTATTAGTATCCAGCAGAGGAAGCCGTTTTATTTATTAAAATTTTTACACAATCGTTAGCACTGCATTTAATACCTGAAATACTTGAAACTTGAATTTTACTCATGTTTACAATTTTGATATCCCAGTCTGTTTTTTTTCTTGTCTTCTCTTTTGTGATTTATCTTTGATGAATAGTTAAAGAATCTCGGAGCTTGAACCTTGTATATAAACTGCATTGCCAGTAGATGTACAATTTGTTAGATAAAACTCAAAAGGTAAAATACCAGCGCAGTTAAATCTGCACAGCATCAGCTGCAAGGCATACACACACACACACACACACACACACAAAGGTATCACAAAATTTTTTTCCAAGTTCATTTAAATGTCTCTTTCTCATTTGTCTCTTAATCTAATGTGGTCTGTTCTGTTCTTCTCATTTGCTGCTGTAAACAAAACAGTGCTGGAAAAATTTGCATGGACATATACGTGTGTGTGTGTGTGCGTGTGTGTGTGTGTGTGTGTAGGGAGGGCACATTAAAACAGATGGATAAATTTGTAATGCAAAGGTGATGAATCATAAGCTGAATGTTGTCAGTTTACACAATGCCAAAGGAATGGGAAGCTCTGCTTTTAAGTATGAAAAGTGAAACACAAAGATCCCATCACAACTGGTATGTTTCATCCTTTCTCTGTTTCACAGTTAATCCTTCTCGTGAATGTCTCATTTCAGCTCAGGACTTCAGTGGACAGAAACCATTCAGGACTGCTGCTATTATTACATGTTGGATGTCTGCCCAAGTTATGGGGAGTAACAAAAGCACAGATAGTCGTCACTTGTGAATCTCTTTCTAACTTGGAGCTGCAAGGTTCAAAAGTTGACTTTTTCTGCAAATTAATCACTGCAACAGAGGTTCGAAGGTGGCAGAGAATAGACTGGGAGTAGTTAGAGGATGGAGTTGCTTCCTTAAGTGGTAAAGAGAAAGAAATCAGCCCGCTGCCTGTTTATTCTCACATTAATCATTGTAGAAGTGGGAATAACAAAGGGCTGTAATTCCGTTGGTCTGCCCTTTTCCCTAGTGTCTCAGTTATGCAAATGTATACACTCTTGTCGATGTAAGAGTTCATAATTTAGTTGAGCCAATGACACAAATTCTCTATTAAAAAGAGTTTAAAAGCAGAGAGTTACGAGTCAGAAATTATAAATCCATTTTCTCCCGGAATTAGGATGAAGCATACTGTGTGCTAAAATGTGATCAGGAAGCCAAAAAATTTACTTCGGCTTGAAGAGAAAACGGCTCTCATCTTTATTTCCATTCCATGAATACTGAGTGGTGTCCAAAAATGCAGATGGAGTTGGTTAATATCGTCGGCAGCTCCAGGGCCGATCCTTAGAAGCCTCCATCGCATCCACTTTATTCATCTGCTTGGGACAGAAAATGGTAGCTGTTAATTTATTTATACCTCCATTTTCTGCACCTGACATTCACTACAACCTATGGCCTTTAACAGTAAATAAGACAGCACATTAATCAAGGTGGAAATGGCACTAAGACTTATGAGGATAAACACCACATGATACTGTTAAATTTCTTAAACTAATAAAGAAAGAAGGGTTTATCTCTCTTTTTTGGCATTTAAGGTTGAATTACTGGTGTTTTTTTTTTAAAGGAAAGATGGATTAAAATTCCTTTCTCTGCTGACTGGAGGTCTACAGGGACCTTTCTGCTGAATGGTATGGATCTGTACACACTAATTAAATCCTCACAAGGACAGTAATGCATAACTTCTCCTCCCATAGGGTTAGACAACAGCTGTAATTCAGCTCAGGCCTTGACTGTCTAATTGACACCATAAATCCTGTCTAAAATCCCAGAGTTAAGGCAGAATCCGTGTCTTCCAACAGGAAATCTTGGTTAACCAAATAGATCATTGGGTCATTCCGAGCACTCAACCTTTAACCTTCTCAAGCATGTCTAATAATAAGTCTTTTACCCTCTGTGAGTGCTGTGTGTGTCACGATCAATTTGACAAACAAACATAGTGTCTCTGACCGACAATTCTTCTGCCATGCAGAGAAGCCTCTCTGCATTCCCTCATTCACTCCTGAAACGTGTACTGGATTATGGCATAGACATTATTTTCATTACCCTTAATACCAGCAGGGCAGTGTTTGTTGACTTTTGGTGATATTACATGGGGAAAGTCCAACTTGGAAATATGAGTAGAAGAGACTTCAAGTGAAAGAAACCACAAGCCTCAAACATTACAGAATAAAATAGTCGAACAGTGTAAAACATGACAGCATCCTGTGTAAAACACTGCACCGCATAAATTTCATTACTCAGGCTCCCATGGTAAAATTTTCTTGATTTGTCTTTTGTGTGTGCTAAGCTCTGTCTAAAGGCCAGCTATTGTTAAGTAGTGCAGTGTTTTTACAACCTCTTCCTCCATCTAAACTTTATTAGAAGAAAAAAAGACTTCACAATGACTTGTATGCCCGGTCACTGACTGCTTAGTCTATAAATGGTCAGATCAGTTTGAATTATACAAAGTAGTTTGTCCAACTGTCTGTGTATCTTGACTGCACGTTTTAATGACGCTCGTAACAAGAGCACTCTCTGCTTGTGTAGTTTCTGGGCAGTGCAAACTCTGAAGGATTTTTGTCTTTGATGGTGTTACGCCTATTTGTTTTTTTGGGTGGACCTCACCCACAGTCCCCTGGGGGCTTTTTCCGTAGCACCAATTAGATGTTCAGGCTCTGGATTAATCCCAAAGGGAATGTCTTTGCTCCAATGAGTTAAATAAGGTTATGATTGGCGTGGACAATAATTCCTTGAATCAGAGATTGAATTCATTAGATATGGCTGGACAGTCAGAAGGAGAAACATTTTTCTTTCTCGCATCATCACATTCAATTTGAATTTTTCTTTTGATGTTTTAATTCATTTGTGCCTGTTTGCCTCCTGTAGAGAATGATCACAAGTGAAAAAAATTATGAAACACACACATAAAAATAACAGTGTGGTGTTGACTTGTTCCACTGTGTTAATGAGTGTTGATTTCATAAAACTGTTATGAAAAAGGCTGGTTAACTCACAATGACTAATGACTCTATGTCAGCTGTTCAGTGCTTGTAAAAATGTAAAACTCTGTTGTCAGAAATTTTGATTTTACACTGCAAAAGGGAACTGTTTCTGGAATTGATTGTTCCACATTTTGAGAAATACTCTCATTCTGTTTCCTTTCAAGAGTTAAGTGAGAAGATGGATACGTCTGTGTGTTAAACAACGCTACAGTGACGGGATGATAAGCTCAGCGTTGCCAATTGGAAGCAGCAGACAAAGCTCACCCACTTGGCCTGAGTTCTCGCAACTAACTCCATCAAACAAAAAAAAATTGCCATTTTTAGAGATCTGTTATGTAACATTGCAGTTTTTGTTATCTTTGGACAGAGCCAAGCTAGCTATTCCTCTCTGCTTCCAATCTTTATGCTAGGTTTAAGCTAATGAGCTAATGTGGCCCCTAAAGTTAATGAGAATGTCAAACTTCATTACTAACTTACTTATTACTAACTCTCAGTAAGAAAATGAGAAAGAGCTTCATTAATTCATACATTCATTCATTTATTCATGATCAAATGCTTGTCCTTCGTCATGGGTGGGTGGTTGATTTTGGGGATGGCGGGGGGGAGGTGGAGCCAATCCCAGCTGACACTGGCAGGGTGGGACACAACCTGGACAAGTTGCCAGTTCTTCACGGAGCTGACATATAGAGACAAACAAGCATTCACATTCATATTCATACCTACGGGCAATTTAGAGTCACCGATTAACCTGACCTGCAAGTTTTTGGACTGTGAGAGGAAGCCAGACTGCCAGGAGGGAACCCATGCAGACAGTGGGAGAATATGCAAACTCCACACAGAGAGGTCTACCTCAGCCAGGTATCGAACCCAGGACCCTCTTGCTGATAGCTACAAGGATCTAGATTCAAACCCCTCTTGCTGTGACACAACAACTAAGAGAGAGCGAACAAACTCTGTTAAAGAGCTTTGTTTTTAATTATTAAATGTGGCAAAAGTAAAATCAATAAACTTAGCATTCTAGAGAAAATGTGAGAGAAAGGCTGTTTTCAGAATCACCTACAACATACTCCACGCTGCATACTGTATGTACTACATACTGAATACTTAAGTAACAATCAGTATGCCATCCGTTCACACTGCAGTACACAGGCAGGTTACCCAGAATGCATTTTGCACGAAATGTGAGCATTAACAAGATTCTTTTTTTGTTGTTATTTTTTTCACATTAAGCTTTAAAAACAAATGCACTGCCAGATTTTGTTTGTCACATCGCAGTACATTGCATTGTGGAAAACATTAGGAGTGGTAGACTAGTCGAGTGCATACTGGGGATTTCCTCCAAATCAGTATACATACAGAGTTTTTCTGGCATGCTGCTTGTGTTTACATACAGCATACTGCATGCTACTTTTGGAGCAAATAAGTGCACACTGCTAGTGTAGTATGTCGTTTCGAAAACAGCAGGAGTGTTTAAGCTCTCTCATTTCCTCTCATGCTCCTGAAACCTTTCCCTGAAGAAACAATGGCATTGTTCCCCACAGACTACAGTAAAATATAAAAGAGGAGCGGGAAATTCAACTTGGCTCATTAAGTCAACATCACAACTGTTTATGAAGAAGAAAAAATAGCAATCTAAAAGGGGATAGTGTGCAGGAGAGACTGATTTATTGTAACAGTATTTGACTAAACACAGTGGTGCACACTGTCTAACGGGACAGGATCCAAGATCCAAGACAGAGAGCTATCCACATGTGACTTGGCTCTGCTTGGGACTGACAGGATACAGGAAGACCGATGTCACAGACAGAGGAAACCCGTCATGGTTAATGCATACTAACACTTTCCAAAATAGGGCACTTACATACATATAGGTTTACGTTTACATTGACATCCAGGTGTGTATCTCTAAACCAGAGGAGCCAATATTGAGGAGTTAAGGGCTCATCGAACATCTTCAGCGCAACACTTATGTGATCATACAGGTTTCCAATGATTAAATCCGTGTCAGGTAGCAGTAACATGCATGTTAAGTCTCTTTAAATACTTCAAGGTTCTACTGAACCCACAATTGAGCAATGTTTCTTATACCCCACAATCTAAACTTCAAGTGTTGGAAAGTGCAGACGACAGTTTTCTATTCTCAGAGCCTTATCAGCATTGAGGCCCAACATGTTGTGCTTGTCCTGCAGACTGCAAACAGATAAGTCAGGTTGAGTCACTGAAATCACAAGTTGATTCAACAGCAGTAACATTTCCTGTAACTGTGCAGTGGTGACATTTTCTGCCGCTGATGCGTGAGGAAAACAGTGTTCAAAACGAGAAGGATTTATCCTTTAGAGAAAGAGATGTGTTCTGTTACTTTCTGGGCAATGTGTTCAAAGGTTTTCGGTATTTCTTCGGAACAAGTTGAAATTTCAGCATCCCTAGAGGTCCAGATGGCGTTAAAAATGTTGCATTTTTTGAGATCATGAATATTCATGTTCGTGGAAACCTGCCAAGATGTGCTGCCTGCCTTTCAACAAATTGTTTAATTGGACAAAAAGTTAGAGAAGCACCAAAATCTGCAGACATGTGTCTAAAAATTTCTTAAGCATATTTTCTGGTCATTTGCCCTGAAGTTGCATTTTTAAGGCCCAAAAACATATATGAGAAATCATTGCAGAAGGCAGTGTATGCACCTGAGCTGGTAACATCTGCATGAATGCTTGAATGTGGATTTACTAGTTGGATTTGTTGTTGCGTCAGTAGTCATTAGCACTGTTGTGAAAGAGCTCATTGTGATGTATAGTACATGAATGTATTGGGCTCGTAGTGTCTCCAGTCATCAAAAGTCAGAGCTTTGGTAGCTATTAAGACTTCTTGGAGCGAGGTTAACACAGACTGGGCACACACACATCACACACACACACTAACACACACACACACAAACACACACACACTTACATGCACCCTCAGAGAACCAAACACACACACTTATCTCAAAGGCCTCCTACTGTATTTCAGCTACATTGCTTCGCCTTGTGGCTATTATCAAAGAGAAATCCAACAAAATCATTACACAACAAGGTATGCTTGAAAAAACATGTTTATCTGTTGGTGGCGGATGTCTGAAAGAGCACTGATCATTTTTCCAGCTGCAGCGTGACTGTGACTGTAACAGGGATTAAATCCTGACAGAGTCAGACCCCCTGAGCACATGACAAGAACAGAAATGCAGCAAATATTGAATTCAAAAAATCACAATCAAAGCAGACTTCTGTTTGGAGAGTGAAGTAGAGTCATAATTCAAGTAGCATGTAACTTTTTATTAAGTGTGCATAATGTAACTATAAAAAGTATTCACTGAATAAATCTGTTTGCATGTGAAATAAAGTCCTTGTTTTGTTCTATAGTGATTCCCCACTCAGTTGTTTACTTGCAAACTCTTAAAATGCACACTTGGCTTATGCTTGCAAAACTTATGGCTGTTCATGCTCACAGTTACATTACTCAGTACTAGCGCTTATTGTGACACAAGCAGAGCTAAGGCACAAGCAAAGGTAGAAAAAAAAACCATGTACAACGCACAGGGGCTGACTTGTCCTGATCCTTCTGTCACATGGATAATACTGTTCATTATGTCGAAGAATTTGAATAGTATTTTTGATATATAAACAAAATGCTTCCAATGAATAGCTGCATGGTACAGCCTCGCATAAACTTTGTAACTTTTACTGACATGCAAATTTGTCCTGTATCCATAAAACTCTTCTATTTTTGATGCGGCATAGCGTGAGAGTTTGTTCACTCTCTCAGGGCCGTGGGTGCGGATTCATAAGAGAAATAGGAGGGAATTTTCTTTAGTTTAACCTTTAGATATTTATCTTCATCACATTACATAAACACAAATGTTTTTGATTTCATGAATCTGCAGTGACTCAGCCACTCTCAGTATTAATGCATGCTGTTGAGTACATTAAATAAACAGTATATCAAATTAAAAGCCAGAAAAACTTCACATTAACACTTTTAAAAAGGTTTTGTTAGGACAAGGAAAGTCGTTTTGTCAAACCTCCCAAAGAAATCAAAGATTATACGCTGTCTTTTTTCTCACTTTACAAAAAGCCAAAAAGGGCTCACCTGTTTTTAATTCTATCCAGACTCTAACAGGCAAAAGCTTTACTGGGGAAACACATGTTTTATCTTTTTGAAAACAACGCATGCATTCTAAACTAGCTGATATGCAAGAATTTTACATAAGATCATTCCAACAATTTTTTTTTAAAGGATGGGAAGCTGCAACTCCAAGTCGAAAAACTCTTTTCTCATGTTTGCAGCTTTTGTCTCATGCAGCCCTGCAGCAGCGGCTGCAGGGACAGTGTGTTCAAACTCTCAGGAGCTCTCAGCACCCTCCGCAGGCTGGCTGTGTGATTGGCTGAGCACTGACCATGATGTCATCACTGCACGTTATAAGGGCTCTGACAAATAGCCCGGGAGACACATTAGAAGAAACTGCTCAACTGAAAGACTGAGTGAGGGAAACACACAGAGACTGAGAAAAGCAGACAGCAGAGAGAAGACATGTGACAGTGAATACTCTGCAGGAACTACCTGAACAGTAACATTTCTTCTTTGTATGGGAGGCAGCAGGACAGCTACCTATGGAGGTTTGTACTTTTATTTTTGGTTGGTTTGTTGAACATGTTTTATGAGCTGCTTTTGCTGAAAGATGAACGAAACAGGATGTGATTTTTTTTTTTTTTTAAATTTGTGCTGCTGAAATTTCGCTTCTCCTTTTAAAAAAAAAAAAAAACTAATAGAAACATTTCTTAAAATTTGTTCCTGTTTTTTCAGTGCATGTACCTTTAATGAACAGTGTTACTTTTTGCACTCTGTTCTTATCAGACAACTTTTACAGATTTAAATTGTGACTCTGTGTGTGTGTGTGTGTGTGTGTGTGTGTGTGCTGTCCACGTATGGTCTCCTTAGATGGGAAGTACAACTCCCCCAGGGTACCTCAATGTGAGTGTAGAGATGGTCACCACGTCTGACCAAGCTAAGCAAGAGGAGAGTTACAGTGAGGCAACAATGATCCTCCTGGGCATGATCATGTCCTTACTCGTCTTATGCATTGTCTTTGGCAACATCCTGGTCATAACAGCAATCGCCCGCTTTCAGCGTCTCCAAAATGTCACCAACTGTTTCATCACATCCCTGGCCTGTGCTGACCTGGTCATGGGTCTCATTGTGATTCCCTTTGGTGCCTGTTATATCATCTTCAAGACTTGGCACTTTGGTAGTTTCTGGTGTGAGTTCTGGACTGCGACCGATGTGCTCTGTGTGACCGCAAGCATCGAGACATTATGTGTCATAGCTATAGACCGTTATTTGGCAATCACCTCTCCCTTCCGCTACCAGTCCATGCTGACCAAATGCAGGGCTCGCATCGTGGTTGTGCTGGTGTGGGTGATTGCTGCCTTGATATCTTTCCTGCCTATCCACATGAAGTGGTGGATATCAGATGATAAGGAAGCAAAGAGGTGCATAGCGGACAGTAACTGCTGCGAGTTCTACACCAACATGGCTTATGCCATCACCTCTTCTATCATCTCCTTCTACATCCCTTTGGTCATCATGGTTTTTGTCTACAGTCGCGTTTTCCAGGAGGCCAAGCGCCAACTGAAGAAGATTGACCAAAGTGTTGGACGTTTCCATAACAGCGACAACAGCAACCTCAAATGCCTGGAGACCAACAATGGACGTGGCAACAAAAAGATCAAGTTCTGCCTGCGGGAACACAAAGCTCTAAAGACACTGGGCATCATCATGGGGATCTTCACTCTGTGCTGGCTGCCCTTTTTTCTGCTGAATGTGGTGGTGGCCATATGGAAGGAGCAGCACAATGACCTCACCTTCAGGATACTCAACTGGATAGGTTACGCAAACTCAGCCTTCAACCCGCTCATTTACTGCCGGAGTCCTGAGTTCAGGTATGCCTTCAAGGAAATCCTCTGCATGAAGAGGAACCGCCTCAGCAACTCGGGGCCTGTCAATGGATACATCTACAGCAGGCACAGCTGGCAAAGTGAGCAGCAAGGCAGGAGTAAGGGCAGCTTGGAAGACAGTGACACCGCTGAAGGGTGTTCGGGGAAGGAAGTAGGGGTCTGCAGTGTTGTGGACAGAGCTGTGGACCCCAACGGGAATTGCAGCAAAGGCCTAACAGCTGTAACGACTGTGCTTTGAGCTGGGATCTGCAAGACTTGTCTGGCAAGACAAGTCGACCGGGCAATTCAGACATGTTTACACTGCTAACTTTTCCATTGACTAATAAAGGTAAGACCGGTCAAAGTTATGGTAGAGTCTCTGGAGACTGCTTTTTAATACGGAAATGATCATGTTCAGCTGAGGAAAGTATCTCCCTTCCTCTTGTAACACAGTAAAGAATACTGTAGATAGATCACCTTTTTTGTGCTACATTTACCATGTTTAATTTCAATCTACCTCATTACATACTTTTTTATTTTTTGTTTCTTGACTGAATTTTGAAGCTAGTTAGCACAAACTCACTGTCCACCGAAGCTGGAGAGCATCTCAACTGTTTATTTACACTACTAAATGGTGTGTACATGTATAATTTCTAGTTATCTAGCAATCTCACCACTCATCATGAAATCACTATTAAATTCAAAGTAAATGTTGGGTGCAGTAAATTTCATTCAGGCACGCCATTTCAGCATAAATAGTGAGGTTTTTTTTTCCATCAGAGAATGGGCGAGGAGTACGGAAGGATCCAACTTAATGCCACCTCAGTGCTTTGTTTGACCAAATACATTCCAAAACGAACAATTTCACGTAGTGTCTTTTTTTTTTCCTTACTTTTTTTAATGGATTGTGTCAGTGTGAATGATCAACAGCAGGTGTGGCAGAATCTCTCTCTCTCTCTCTCTCTCTCTCTCTCTCTCTCTCTTCTTCCTCTTCTCACTGCTCAGCAATGCTGTGAGGCCCTGCTCCCTGCTCTAGCGTTTTACAGCCTGTTGCATGGGAGTTTCTGTTACCCGCAGATAGCGCCAAAGATATGAAGTTATCTATGTGTCACTTGCACAAGCTGAGAAAGGCTTGGGGCCATCCACTGTTACAAAAATGATAGTACTTCCAAATTTGTGTGCTTTGAAAAAGTCAGAATTCACAAGCCCTAAAGATATATAATATCTTTCCATACAAAGCAGGTGACATTGTGGTTAATGTGGTTAGTCCTGGGTATTAACATTTGAAGCTTGCAGCTGTTATATGAATAGATTACAAGGCAATTTATTTTATTTTATTAAGTTTGCTGCTGCACAGCCTACTAGTCATATCTTGTGTGAGGTCCACAGGTTCAATTTGTGCACATCCAAATCAGGATTTGGGACATTATGCATCCATTACGCAAAATGTGATACAAACTATTTGCCTCCTGTCCCCTTTGCCAATAGCAACAGCCCCTTTTGTTGCACAAGCCATGTTTGTTTATGACATTTTGTGGTTGCTGTGCTGTAGCATCTTCAGCGTTTACTGAAACCAGAGAAGCCGTTTCCTTAGTCATGACACAAGCGTACAAACCGCACAGAATAATAAACAGAGTGTCAAAATAACCAAGTGATAACAAAGCTCCAAGCCCCAGACATGGTGGTTTTCAGTACTCAGGCAAATGAGGGAAAATGAGAAAGCAGCACTGAGCAGTGCACCTTTTGTTACTGCTCCCTGACATTTCCCAGAGTCACTGTAAACAGATGCCTCTATCTTTATGAAATCAGTCTAGCACTTGGATGAGAACATAAGCCTCAACTGTTTCAGGTTTTTAAGTCACTTTCAGTCAGTGTACTTTAGTTGCTGTTTAATGTGGAGCATCCAGGAAATGTCCCAGTCTAGCTGAGCCCAGCCCAATAAACATGAATAAATCCATTATCTCTGCCGTTTAGCTGGAACATCAGATAAGTCCACCTTTAAAACAACACTTAAATGAATCCGCAGATTACAAAATGTGTAGCTTCCATTTGCAGGTTATGTTGAGATTCAACTGGCCGACCTGAAAAAACATTTCCTTGCGTTTTAAGATCACAACTTCTAGAAAATGTCGGAGGGTTTTTTTAACCAAAGCAAACGGTACTGAAGAATGAGCACTTAGCATGCAGGGCTTTAATTGGAGGATTCACTTGTATTCTAAATAAAATGGCTTCCAAAATCTTTACTTTCCAGAGGAGAAAAGGAGGTGTAGTGCAGATGTAACTCCATGTTCTCGTGCTGTTTGACTATCTCCAGTATGTTCTGATCAAAGTGACAGCATGCTAAATGTGGCTACTGAAAGCAGGAGGGGGAGCAGGGATTCACTGCCAGTCTAAATCGGCGTCAGTGACCTGTGTTTTAGTGCATGTAGCATTTGCCCTGGAGAAGGGTCGGCTGACTCCGTTCAAAACTGTGAACTTTGTTCCCTCACAGGAATTTTCTATGTACTGTATTGCTACGTTTTGTCAACACTGTTGTCATAGACCTTAGAAACAGACGTAAATATGATGGCTTCATATGTCAATGTTTGCCATGTGAAAAACAAATTTTCCTGTATGTTGTTTTTTTTTTCTCTGTTTTTGTTTTTCATGGATTTACAGCAAAGTAAAGGCAGGGGTGAATGTCATCAGAAAATTTCCCCAGGATTTTTATTTTCCAACATTTTCACTGTACAGCCTGCACAAAGCACAAAACAGATAAAGATTCTAGACCAAGAGTTTGATATTTGACTATTGTATTTTTTTCACTCACCATTGTGAATGCACTGATGCTAAAACTGATTAGTCACTGCTGGGCTTGAAAATAAAAAAGGCCTGTACTTAACACGTCTGTCATTTTTAGAAGCACTTCACAAGTGATTGTTTGCATGTCTTCTATATATTTGTGATGACGTGTTTGTGGACTGTGGTGCCTTTCTCTTTCAAAGTGATCTGCTTTAGTCCAAGTGGAGTAGATTGTGAACTACATATCCACACTGCTCCCTCCTGGCAGTGGCTTCTCGTGCACCACTCTTGCAGCTGTCACAGAACTATTAATGGCTACTGCTTCATCAATATGCCTGTATAATAAGAAACGTAATTCATGTCTTCACCTCCTCATGCTGGAGGATACAACACAGTTGTGTGCAATGAGTCTTGATTGATCAGCTGACACTACAAACATTCCAAGTCCAGCTGGCGGTTTGGAACCATAAACCATGTGTACTAATGCATATAATGAACATTCAGTTCCCCCAAGGAAAGTTCGACCCTAGATGAGCCATCTTATTCACTGGTGTTTACAGCAACTCTGCAAACACAAGTGGATTCTGGTTGATAGACGAGTTTTAGAGGATATATTGCAATGTGGCACGTATAACTTTTTAATGTAATAAAATTAATTCCTTGAAATACCAGCTCTCACGTGATCTACACTCTGTTGGCTAATGCAAATGCTACCTTCACTGATACATTATTGTTCCTATTTGATAAAAGTCACTTTACTCTTCAAGAACAGCTCCCCACGATGAGCTTAAAGCAGCACTGTACTGTATAGCACTTTCATGAAACATCTGTAAAATATCTGAGCAACTGAATCCATGTTTGAGTTCATAAACTATAAACAGTTAAAAGATTGTGCCTGTTCTCTTGCATTATAACATGTTGGTGTTTGCGAGGGAAAACTAAAGAATGAGGAATCTTCAGAAAAATGATCGCTGCAGAATTTCAGCAAAGCTGTTGTTGAAAGTGGACTGTTCTGATAATTTGATGTACGTAAATGTGAAGTTTTTTTTAATGAAACTTAAATATTGCTTACGCTGTCACGTTAAAGTAAACCTATTACATGTGAACCTGTTTTCATGACCTGAGTGAAAAAACACGTCACTCAACTGAATGTTTACTAAATGTTTGCGAGCTATTCTTTTTTTTGTCACTGTTAAAGTAATGACGCCTGTTATAACATGTGGTCTCATGTGGTATTTATGAAAACGCAAAGTGTATGTGCTGTAACGTTTTAATTGAAATAAATTATGTACCTGCTGCACGTCGCCATTTTTGTGTCTTTTATGATCATTTAATTACACAAGCCTCTGATCTAACTCAATGAATTTAAAGAGGATGGTATGAGACATCTAAATGCATCCAGCCTGTTTGCTGACAGCAAGTCTACTTCATTATGTGAAAATCAGTCATCACTAAGTGATCCAGACGGATGATTGACAGGAGGGAGATTGTGATATAATGAAAATGTTTCCATTCTCCTGCACATCAGATTGCACATCTGCTCAATGCTTTAAGCATCTTATTCTATACCAGAAATCTATGGTGATGGAGGAATACAGGTGGGATAGTCATTTTAAAAGCTATTAAACTTGACATGTGGTACTTAGCTGGAATGGAGAGTGTTTTCGATGTTTTTGCTATTGATCTGATGAAGAATAAAGGAGTCATGGTTAGGAATGTAGAGCACATATCTACTAGATTTTATACATCAGTTAATACACCTGTATTGTAGACATTTGACAAGATTAACTAAAATGTGTTTTCATCAGGCACAGTGTCATTTTCTCTTTTCTTCATTTGAACAAAATGAGGTGCAAAATTAGGTATTTAGCAATATGACAAGTCATACGATTAGGTGAAATATATCTAAATCTGATATTTAATCTTACATACATAATTGTGAATTGATAATTATGCTGTCCTGTGACGGGCAACCACCTTTGTTAATGAGGCTGCTGCAAATGTTAAGCTAACTGGTGACCCGATTAACCAGGCATTAATTTCACGCTCAAGTTAAAGTTTAAACTGCAGCACATTCATTTGTCAGGATACAAGTTACATCAAACAAGACCGTCTTACAGCTGGACATTCGCTGTGTTCTATCTCGTAACTATGTGGAAGCAGTCTTGGATTCTAAGACATTTAAGTTTAGGATAACCTCAGTAGCTGCTCTTTATTGGATATGGACAAGCTAACGCTCCAGCAACCCCAGCCAAACTCATTTGCAGAGGTAACATTATGTTTCCAAAAAGCCTTTTCTCCTGTAACATTTACTGTCAAACATACTGCTTGATTGCAATACAAATCAAGCAAAAATCTAACTTCTGTGCCACAGCCAAACAAGGTTACATTACAAAGTAGAAAGAGTCTGATTTTACATTTCTTCCTTGTCATACTTACATAGTCTAAGGTCTTCAATGCAGCACAAAAACAATGCTGTTTCTCCAGTGTGGATCATCAGCTGGTGAAGATGGAGACTTTAAACCTGAGACCTGTTGGCTTTACCTTGAGTCCAATTTTAAGTTCATATAAAGACCCTTTTACAAGGTTCTCATTTTAAAATGAGTTAGCTAGAACCACAGCCAGTCAGAAGGCAATTTAAACAATTTAATGTTAATTTGCTCGCCAGTTACAGCTGATAAAATCAAAGGGCAGCTGTAATTTAAGCCAGCAAAATCAGTCTTGTTGGCTGGAAATAAGAAGTCAGCTTTCGTCTCTTTCAATATGAAATCAGGGACCAATTATATATAAATATACAGTAAATCTAACATGACTGTTAACTGGAGAGCTGTACTAGAAATATTGTGATCTCTAAATGACTCTCAAGCATGAATCCTAGACCCACTTGTGCTTATGTAAACAGTCTGAAACTTATACATCAACTCATTATTCGTGTTTTTCTTCTTTTTCTTCTCACACTCACTTGGCCAGGACTCTCTTGGCATCACTTAAAGCAGGTACCACTTTGCCTCTGTGTGCGACATACAAAGACTTTCTGCAACAAAGCTTTTACAAGGGAAACAGTCTCAGGAGGGTTAAGTTTTATCGCAATAACAGTTTCTTAAGTACAGGAAGAGATCATTGACATTTAGATAGGTAGTTGGAAAACCCATTAAAGCTTATCACGCTTAGCCCCTATACTACCTGCTTTCAAAGTTAATGCCAAGTGTTTCTCACCAGAATGTCATACAGTATGTGACAGTTTCAATGTGAGCTAAGGTTGTCATGCATCCAGTCTTGTACACATGGGCTCTTTGCAGCCCGTTGCATCTCTAATCCATATTTTCTCCTGCAGCTACAGATTGTTTTTTTCAATTTAAGTCATGTCAAATGCTCTGCGTCCTGCAGGGGTTTGGATGTTAGATGTGCACTGAGGGAGATCCACAGGCATGTGTGCAGACATTAGTCTGAGGGATCTATCACATTCTCTGATGCCATATTTCAGTACTGACTGAGAATTCATATCCAACTTATTTAGTCAAAAGTCTGCTCCGGCTTTCAAATACAATACCACGCATGGTAATAGCTGTCCTTGGGCTTCAAGGACTGTAGACCCTTAAAAGCAAGATAAAAAGGCAATTTTCCCATATCTAGACCTACCAGGTTGTCTGAGTCACACTTGTAAAGAAAACAAAACAGGGAGGGAAATACTTTGGAAAGAGTCTGTTTTGGTACAGGATGACTACTTTCTCAGATATGTTAATCATGGCACTGACATAATGCATACAGAACGCGAGCATGTGAAAATGTTTTCTCTGATAGATCGATAAGTCCCCTGGCACTTTGGTGACTACAGTGTCCAAGGCACCAAACTGTCTGCAGTCCGGTCATTCCCTGGGGTCTCACGAGCATGCGCACGTGTGTGACTGCGTGTGCATGAGATAGCATGTGGATGTATGCACGGGCATTGGTGCATCTCAAATTATAGCTTGTCCACATCTGAAAAACTAGCTCCACCTGACCTGAGGTTAGAAAAGCAAATATATGAACTCAAAAAAAAAGTTTCTCATTCTATTTTCAGGGCCAAAGAAAATGCAGTAGAACACATCATTGAAAATATTTTACTTTCCTAAAGAAGTTGCTATCTGCTAACATGTTACTTCCACTTGTCACTACCACAAACTAAAAACAGTTCTGTAAATTGTCTTTTAAAATGAACTTTCAAGAGCTGACCATAGAGTATTTTTATTGACAGGTGATTTATGTTCTGCTCTTAGAGACTCAAACCTTGGCGATGGAAACTCTAGATTGTACAGTGTCAGGTCTTTTCCCTGAGTCCCTTTAGCAACAAACAGATCATCATGGTTAAAGAAACAAATCCATATATGAAATGCTGTGCAAATCAGGTGGCAAAATACCAAGATCTATAAGCCGTAGATGTGACACTGGTGATGTGAACACAAAATAGGATGAAACACTTACATTTTTACTGTTAACATAGGCCTACTTAAGGCCCAGGCAGACCAGGAAGTGGTATGACAAAATGAATTAGTGCTTGTCAGGCTGGTTGGTGAAATCTAAGCGGTGGGGTAACGGTGACACATCAGTTAGCAGGAAAGAGCTACAAACTAACTCTAAATTGTGTTCAAATTGTGAGATTCTCAGCTTTTTAAGGCACTTTGAACGGTGCCTGTGTGACGTTCAGAGCTGACTTTAGGTCTGAGACAATTAATGATATATAACACTTCAATGTTTACTTTCAGAGGTGATACTGACCAAAGCATAAAAGCAGCACCAAAATGTAACTCACTGAGGAAAAGGTGACTTTGCACCAAACTTTAAATGGAGCTTCAAAACACCTAAATACAACTTTCCACAATGAAAAAACAAAAATTTCCTGGTTGACTACAAAGTTATCTAACAAAACACAAGTTTTTTATTGAGCATTTTTTTTGTTGTTGTTGTTGTTGTTGTTGTTTTTTTGTTTTAGGCAAATCTGGTATGCGCATACAAAGGCAGTGTATTAGTGTGACTTTACACTACATTGACACAAAAAAGTAGGTTCCCCCAAATCATATGATGTATAACACTTGATACTGAGTGAAAGAATGAGCTCAGGATTGGCAAAAATATTTAACTATGTCCATGTGTTTCTTTGTCCATGCAGGTTTCAGAGGGCGGCTTTCGTGTCTCATACAGCAAAGGCTGTGACGCTAAAGGCAGATGGTAGCCTTTAGCACTTGTGTGCACCAGGCCTTTGACACTCCCCAATGCATTCATTTCCACATTAGTAACAGGCGCTCATTGCACTTACTTTGTAGAAAGAGTGACAAAACAGCTTATTGGTCTGCGGTGCAAAGTTGAAAAATGTCAGTAAATTCACCCATCGCAGTCAATGCTGGTGCTGATATGATGCCTTTTTGTGATAAGGTTCAAGTGGCTCCTGATCTTTTTTTCTGCAAGAGAGCAAAGGAGAATAACAGATAACAAAACAGATGCAGTGAACCTTTGAGCAGCTCCAGACAGCAGACACACTGCATACATCTGTTTGTGGTTTTGTATCATGGAAATGCATTCTGGCTTTGGTTAACAGGGTTTTAACGGACCGAACAGTCACACACAGAACTTAAACCACTTGCAGTCAGTAGGAAGTGTTGTGCTACTTAATTTCAAATGTCAGCTTCTAATTTCTAGTTTATTGGCCTTCTGCCTCTTCTTTTTTGCACCTGCTGATTTTGGTTTAAATCTGAATAAATTGGTACATTGACGCAGGCCAAAGAGGATGCGGTATAATGATGCCATTTAAAATGTGTCTAAGCTCCATCTTTTTCTTCCTCTCCTAATGGCTCAATTATTTGACAAAATAATTTATAATCAATTTGACTCAGAGCTAGCTCCAGTATATTGTATTCTTAATGGTTAGCAATTGCATTTGTAAATGGCCTTTGTTAAGTAGGCTATTACTTTTAACACTTTTAAAGCCAGTCTGATGCCTTATGTAATGCCGCTGTGTAAGTGTTTTATTTGAGATCAAAGACTAGTGTTGCATGTTATAGTGTGTTCTTAACAGAACCAACATCCTCACTCAGTGAGTAATGATGAGCCACAGTGCAGGCTACTATGACGGGCCTTTGGGATAATCAGATTCAAAGCACCTACGTCCACATTTAGATATGCACACAAAATTAAGTGTATGTAAAGTACCAACCATGTGTTGGATTTGGATACTTAAACTATAGTTGGATGCTACTTAAAGTATTTTATTTGCAAAGTACATAAGGTTAAAGAGAAAGTTATCAGAACCACGGAGAGTGCTGTGACACTCAAAATTCTGAAACATAGCAACAAGCACCTGAGTGCAGGGGCAACGTCCATGTCTCTGTGATGCTGAAATGACAGCAAAATTTTTCAGGTAGTTTTAGTAACATTACTTGATGAATCAGGGCAACTGCTATTCTCTTCAACAAAGAGACAAGAGATTATAACAAGAAAGAGAAACAAGAGCAATAATACTAGTCAACAAACAAATCCATGTCCCGAAAACTGACCACCTCAATCAGCATGAACACAGTTTACCCACCAAAAGACAAGCACACAGTGAAACAGGTGCCCGGTGTGGCAACCTGACTCTGAAATGATAACCTTTTAAACAAGGGCACGGCAGCCCAATTACATCCAAACCCCTTTCCAAAGCACTTGTACTCGCCTATTTGAATGGCAAATTGACCTGCTGCATGGAGCTGGCAGTGGTGTAGTGTCTGAGGCATGCAGAGGAAGGGAACACTCAACAGTAGGACCTAAATGAAAAGCTTACATTAATCATTCTTCTTCATCATCCTTCATCCATCATCCTTTTTTGTTACCACAGTTCACAAGACTGCTCTGTGCCCAGGACAGATGCACAGGAGTGGTTTGGTGAGATTCATGCTGTCACTCAAAGGTGGATGTGTGTAAATGAGCTGCCTCCATTGAAAAAAATGTTCTCGTTGAAATAAGTGGGAATCTCGCAGGTTTTAAATCACCCCAAAGAAACAAAAACACAGGAAGGAATGACTGTCATGTTTTTACAGTGTCATAACAAGAGAGGAAATGCCGGGTTGTGACCCATCACAGTCTGACTTGTCAGGCCTCATCGCTAGTCTCTCCATGCTTTTGACACCACAGCAATCTCCCCCGGCAGTCCCTGACATTCTTACAATATTTACTAATGAGAGATAAAGATGCTTGTCAGTCGAGTAAATTGATACCTAATAAGGAACTGCAGATATTGATATAGTGATATACCAGAGTGCAGAAGAAACTAACAAGTGTGTCTATGTGTGTGAGTTTTACAGGCTTATGATTAATGTCCCGTGGCAAAGAAATATGCCTGAGTAAAACATGACTCAACACAGAAGCAAAGCATGTGAAGTGGAAGCTATGAATTGAATTTAAAACACATCCTGCAAATATTTATCAGCTGGTGTCGAGACCAGTGTCATGACGTGGCTTCATTTTGACAATTTGCCAACATTAAAACATAAAGGCACATGGTGATTTAAGGAAATTAGGTGGAAACTGGGAAAACTGAATAAACATTATTTAACATAATGCTGACATGCTTTGACCTTGTCTATTTTCTTATATCTGTTGGAAAAAACATCAGAAACCATTGTACCAACCTCTAGGATCAACATTCATCAGATGTCTAACAGATGTTGAAATGTTTGCTGCAAGGTTAACGCGCATGGTAGGTATTTATTTTCAGCATGTTCTCAACCCACCTCATCAAATAGAGCTTCTTATGCTTCATCCTTTGTCATCTTATACAGAAACACAAAGTACCCTTTAGCATCTGTGTCCAACACAAAAAACCTTCCTGCCACAAAGCCTCTCTATACAAGGGGTTAATGTTGTGACACAGTCACAAAGGCAAAGCAAGAGCTCATTGAAGTCCACCGGAAATAAAAAATGTCTTGTTAATCCTTTTAGATCACATTCCCCGCTATGTTGTTCACCTATTTACACATCATAGCCTTAAAATCACTTTCTGTATATTTTCAAATATTTATTTTAAAATCAAAATTCAACCACATTTTCTTCGTGTTAGAAAAACAAACGTCACATGACTTTTGTCGTCATGACCCGAGCAGCAATTTCAACCATTAGCATCATCGGTTGTCTGCAGGGGTCTACGGCTCAAACAGGTATAGCCTTACTTCTAGGGCATCATTTTCTTCCTCTCCCTCATAATCCTCCTCCACCATGTCCTGCTGTTTCTGCTCCGAAACGGGTGTGATGAAGGAGGCAAATGGTCCTACATGATTAAAAAAAAGTTTTTTCCCCACCTGTATCCTGTTTTTACTGCAAAAACTTTGCAATACTTAAGTTAGATACTCTGGAAATGCCATTCTTTTCGTGGACTTTAACATTCAGGAGGAAACACAGTTTTAAAAAAAAATGTTATTTTGGCACTAAGTTTAGGGAATTTAATTTTGGGAAGGGTACCCTCTGCGCCTTACTGAAATGCTAAGGGGAAGAGATACAGTAAATACTGAGCATAGGGAGTATATTTCACCAGACTGGACTTCTTAAAATTACCATGATACAGTATCATGGCAAAACAAAGCAGAAAATTGTAATTTATTTAGTATGTTTTAATGGGAAACCAGACTAACTGCATATGGCCCTTTGATTTTGAATAACATTTCTTTTTCAAAAGTTGGTGAAGTGAAAAAATGTGAAAAAATCAGATGACAAGTCCTGCAAAGAAAAGAAAGCAGATTAAAAGACAAACTCACCTCAGGCACAGGCTGTTACCATCCTGCTGTCTGACAAGTGATACAGACGTTTCTACTGTTGTACTACCAGACTACAGAGCAGCCTCTGTCTTCAGACCCCTGAATTCATCTTCAGCACCTCACTAGAAACAGTTTTTTGTTTTGTATCCACCATAAGCAAGAACTCTGTGTCGTTTCATTCTTGGTAAATAAAATTAAACTTGTACCTTGTACAGCTTGTGACAAACCTCACGTTGCACTGAGCCTGCAGAGAAAATTATGTTCAAACAAGTTCAAATGCAAGAAACTTGAAATACCTGTTTAGGTCATGACCAGTAAGAGGAGACGGTTCCAGTCAACATGAACATCCTCTAATAAAAACTTCTAATAAAAAGGCAAGTGAAACCAGAGTAGAGACTTGCTGGCCAAACTTTTATAACAAGCTGCCGTAGATGATCACCATGACCCTGTTTAGGTTACAAGAAGGCGCAGACATGGTAGTAAGTGTTTCATTTTGCTGTTAGTGGTTGACCTGAGACAGTAACTTTTCCTTATCATAATAGAGAGTACACACTGTCCAGTCACTCTCGATGGAGCAAGTTTGTGTTTGTGTTTAATGTGTTGGATGTGAAAAAGAAAAGAAAAGAAAACAAATCAAAACAAAACTTATTTATCTGTTACAACAGTGAAGGATAACACAGATGCAAAGACAGTGGGCAGAAAAGTGAAGTAGAGTTTGTTTTTGTGTCCTAAGCTGGATAGCAAAGCATGCATGTTTGTCAAATTATAGTGGTGAGATATTGTACACAATCAATGATGTCACCAGGGAAATATTTGTTGTTTACGAGCATGATTGATCCCTTGTTTCATATTTTATTATCTATGGATGGAAGCAGAGGGATACGTTTCTTTAGATATCAAAATTTTGTGTTTATGGCCAAACAGGTATTAAGCAAATAAGTGGCGTGTTACTTTCATCCTCTTCCAAAACAAATTCTTGCGCTAGAAAAGATCTTTACAACAGTATACGCAGTACCACTTCTGTCCACGTGAAGTGCTAGCAGCACAAAATAAAAAATTCTCTGAGAGGCTTTTTAACTTGAGGCATTAAAATGCTGAAAAGTTTTTACAAATTTTTCCTTCCCCACCAACTTGTCCTTTTCTTTTTATAGGGCTCTAAATGTGTTTTATTATGAGTAAAAGCATCAGGATGTAATGAAAATGGTTGAAACTTAACCAACAGGGAAGACAGAAACCCTGCATTCAGAGACAGTCTACTTTCCGGAGAGTTTACAGTATAGTGACGTGCATTTTCAAATACTACTGGTTCAATGTACAAGATAATAAATGGCTCAAACAGAGGAAATGTAGATAATGCAGCTCTGTTTAGACTAAAACGTCTATTTTTAACCAGCTACACAGTGCAATTCAATACAGTTTAACTTAAAAGAACTTTTCTGCCCCCACTGTGGGCCTCAGCTGCTCTGGGTCCACAAGTCCTCATAACATCCAGGTGAATACGCAATAATTCAATGCAGATGTATTTAATGTTCATGCTTAAATAGTTCCCAGCCACATTTCACTTTCACTTGCACATTTCAGGCAAGTTTTGCGGTTTCTTTATTTCCCCATAAGAGTTTTTTTGGGTGTGCTTTCTAGAAGAAATGCTTTGGCATGTTTCTAATGCAAAGGTTCTTGAGACTTGTCTTTGCTTCCTTTGGTTTATAGCTCCACGTGTGCCAAGATACTGCTGTTTTTGGAGACTGTTATCTCCTAATCTGAGAATGTCTTCTAGAGCATGGAAGCATTTACAAGACCCCGGTTTAAAAGCAAGCCAAGAGTTATAGTATGTCATGACAGACTATTCATAAAATCACTTGATGTTACTAGCTGTAATCTTCTCATTTCCTTGTCTGAGACTTTGAATGCCAGTTAAACAGAAGTTAATAATTCATTTCCCTGGGTCTTTTAACCTCCACAGCATTCTTTGCCAAATAATTTAGACAATAATTTTACATTGTATGTCCTCAGGGTCTAACATATTGTTTAGTGGAGCGGTTTTGGGTCACTCAAGGTTATTTAACCTTGTGAATTCTCCTGATTATACTAACGAGCTTCTGCAGTTCCACATAAGTATTCAACTAAATGAAGAGCATAGACTCGTTAAGCAAAGTCCCCAAAGATGATTGAAAGTAACCCTGGGAATACTTAAAAAGGAAGAACAATTCAGTGCTTGTTTTGGCACAACTGGACGTGTTTTGAACTTGTGCTAAACTCATGCCTGTGGGGTGAAGGAAGAAGCCCTGCAACATTATTCAGCATGCAGACCATGCATGCAAACATTCCTTCTTTTGGCCCCTTGCTCTACAACAGCCTACTGTAATCCTAAGAAGTTCCTGTGTGAACTCTCACTTTAACTCGATTGCTTTTCTATACTTTTTTCCATTGCACCAGTTGCATAGAATGTATAGGCTTTCAAAGATTTATACGTGCACTGTATTTAATGTCTTGTTACTGTAATTTAAGACAAACCATTTGGCATGTTACTCCCTCAAAAAATGTGGCCAAATTCAAGAGGCAGCATGTGAAATGACTAAAGTCTGGTTATTATTGTCTGTATTTTGACCTCATCCAGTCAGGAAATGAGTTTTGATATAACATCCTCACCTGTTTCTTCCTCTTAGTGTCATTTGAGGAACTTCCTGCAATGGACGTCACTGTTGGACTTGAGGTGAACCTGAGCTAAAAATGTGATGGAGAGGAGACTTTCTGTTATGCTCAACTTGGAAGGTTGCCATTTAAAGGCTAATTACAAAAAACGTCTTTTCTTTCCCTTGTCTATCTCACCTGTTGAAAGTGGCTACAGCAGCTGATGCAAGACAGGCTGCAGCTGGGAATTGTCTTTGACTGCCCACCTCTGGCTAAAGTGAAGAACAACACCGACATGATGGATTTTACAGCAGAGGACCAAACCAACATGATGGCTCTCTCTTGTGGTGCTTTCAGGACATAACAATGTCCAAACAAATCAAATGGTGCTCATTTTCTCCTCAGTGACTCTAAGGTGCAAAGCATAGTAACAGCTCTGGACACAAATTAAACAATAAAATTGATTTTTTTTTTTTAAAAAGGACATAAACTAACCCTCTCCCCTTGCTTCACTGTCACGTGACAAAGTAAAACAAAAAGAGGAGAGAAATAAGGTTTTTATGCAAATTAATGAGATTGAAGGTGAGCCAAAATCAATGAGCCACTTGTGGATGTTTGTTTGTTTGTTTCTGTATTTCTGCTTGCTGTCAATGATGCCATCCCTGCCCTCACTATTTAAATATGTAACATTTCATAAGTTTGAAAAGTGCAAAAATTGAAAAAACCAAAAACCAAAAAAAACACCTTGTTATTACAAATGAACAAAAAATAAAAGTTGACAAAATGCCGACCTGCGTATTTCTGTCTCGTAATTTTTCTGACTATAACCAACTATCTAATAACACATCATTAGCCACACTGTTGACATGTTCTCTTGCTACTCAGAACATGGGGACTGATGTTTATTTGAGACATATACACCGTCTTGCTGTAAATTCTCACTAAATGTGTCCATATCAATTGAGGAACATTGTCCCAACAAATGCCCCATTTACACCTGTTTGCGTAACATTTCTAAAATCTACAGGGACCAGCTGTTTTGGAAAATTAATTTGCATTCAACACACAAAAAGTAAAAAACTATTTATTACAGTTAAAGCTGACAGCCACAGATGGCCTGGAGAAGTCAGAAAACATTAAGAGACAGACTGACAGACTAAAACATTATTGGTTAAAAATACAGTCCAACCGTGGGCTTTGTTTTTATTTTTTGCTTTTGTTGTAAAAGCAATAGCTCCCTGAATGTCATAGTGTTTTCTATCATATTTGTTTTTCTGATTCATCATGTGTTCATGTTTTTTTTGTCCTGTGTCGTTCTTTGCACCTCTAAGGCCACTGTATTTCTCCTGTGTTTGAATGGACAAACGCACAAATAAACACTCAACAAACAAAATAGGATTCTTTATGTTTGAGTCATATCTTCCAGAGATACAAAAATCAGATTTTGAAAATTACATCCTACAAGCACGCTGTAGTGTAAAAACCGCATCTTATATTTTACAAAACAAAAAAGGCACGTGCTTTAAACTGAATCTCTGAAACAGTATTGACATCATTCATCCTTCAAAAAGTGCCATGTGGCTGGAACGCTGAAGTCAGGTCATTGCCTTGACCTGGTCACATGTCACTGGTCAGGCGACATGTGACCAGGTCAAGGAAATGTCAATAAAGAGGGTAAAGTGCCACGCAGAGACTATGTGTCTTCTAAGGCCATTTGTTCACAGTGTGTGTCCACGTTTATAGCTTCTTCAGAGTCCATGCTGACAGTCCCTGCTCGGTCTGCATCAGACTGAGTGATGTCGCTTTGAACAGGATCTGCACCAGAGTCTTTTTCCTTAGTGCAAGTTTTTTGTTCATCCTCAATATCAGAATCTCTGTTTTGAGGATCTGTGTGTCTTGGGCTGTCTCTTGTCATGTGATTAGGAGCTATGTCCATATGCATGCTGTGGGCAGCATCCAAGTCCGGTTTCCTCTGATCTGATTGATTGTGGTGAGGTTGCAAAGTGTCAGTGGAGCTGCTGGAGTCCGAGATCTGCTCCTTCGCTGTATCAAACGACTCAGTAAGAATACTGTCACTGCACGACTGACTGGCAAAAGTCTCTGTCTCAGACCCAGAGGCGTCAACAAAAGAGCCGTCTGCGTCACAAACATTCATGTTGTGATCTTCTCTCCTGTTCATGTCTCCGCTATTAATGTCTAAGAATGTTTCCTCTGTGTCTTCATGCATTGCACAAGTTCTTAGAAATGAGCTGTCTTCACATTTTTCTTTTTCAGGCATAGAAGCCAAAGTGCTGTTTCTCTTCGCCAAACTTTCTGTACGTTTGACATCAGCGTCAGAGTCCTCTTCCATCTTGTGGCCAGGCTCTGTGTCCACATCTTCCATGTTGTCCTCTCCAACAGCTGCAGCGCCTTTCTCTCCAGCTAGAACCCTCTTCAGACTCTGGGCTCTGTCTCTGTAAACTTGGCACAGGTCAGCATCAGGCAAGTGGTGTCCATGGATCTCGGCCAGCTTCATGTACACCACATACAGAGCCTCAGGGTTAGCTTGGTCCTCCAGGGCCGCTGCCAGAGCCAACTGGAAGTAGCCCACTGCATCAAAAGCATCCTGGAGAGAAAGCAGAGGAGGTCAGACCAGTTCTCAACTAAATCAAACACATATATAACACAGATATGATTACCATTCCAAGGATGGAATTTGATCTTCATCATTTGCTTGACACTACCTAAAGGTAAAT
>JAQLOL010000026.1:7768893-7788571 GCA_029783665.1 Naso thynnoides | reverse complement strand
AAAAAAAAAAAAAAAAAAAAAAAAAAAAAAAAAAAAAAAGTTTATTTATTTATTTTACTTATCTATTTATTTATTTTTTGTTGCAGGTAGAACTCTCACTGTTGGCAGGATTTTAGCTGATTATAATTATGACACTGCTCTTGCTTTACTTTTCCAGCAGTTAGGAACCAACAAGGGAGCTTTATGTTGGTCTTAAGAAGCAGTCGCCTTTATTTGCCAACACACAGCATCTATCATCACTCTCTGCCACTAGCTGTCTCTTTATTAATCCCACACTCACTTGGCACACAGATGAGCTTTACTGCTATCCTAAGAGAGGATATGGAGGGGATTGTGTTCCTTTTACTGTTGGATTAGCTCTTTCATCTTTGTTACGGAATTTAAAACGTGGTCGCTGCTGCTGGAATAATTTTTTTAAATTGACCAATTTTTGCAAAATGTCGTTTTTCTCATGACCACTCGTATGTTGTGTTTTCATGTTCCTGACTTACTTGCTCAGGCTAGCAGTAGTATGATACTCCTAAGGAAGCAACTCCGCCGCACCCTCCCCTACCTGTTTTTTCTGTAGCTCCGACCCACCCTTCACTTGGCTCACGTTTTATTTAGTTTGTTGTCTCTCTTTTAAGGCCAGTTTACACTAAAGATTTATGACGGGACGCAGCGGTTGTAGGGAAAGAAACTCAAGCCAGCTGATGGGGTCACCTGCAACTCAACCTGTGGAGTTGCCAGGGGCCAGTTTTAGAAAGAAAGGCATGTCACTTCTTTCAAAAGCCAATCAGCTCATAGCAACATCACTTGTCGCTAAGAAGTGCAGCAAGGAGCAGCTAACTGAAACATATATTCTCTCCAGATTAGTGACTGGACGAAAAGTGCCCGTCACAGTCTTCATTTTCTAAAGCCTGAATACAGAGCCAAGGAAAGGTGCAGAAGTCTACTGTTCTTTCAGTCCAACTGAATTACCATATGCTGAAAGTTTTTGTGGAATTTTCACCGCTTCGACGCCAAAAATAAACTGCCTACCCTAGCTTTAACCAAAGTAAAACAAAAAAGTACCTGCTTCCAGGTATGAAAAAGACATAAAAGTGAATACAGACGAGTCACTGAAGCCCTACCATGTGGTGGAAAAGACCAATTAAACAGATCTGACCTTGCCAGGAAGCGTTCTGCTAAACAAGATGCTCCCACATCCAGTGCCAGACAGCCCAGGTTAGAAAGTGCCAGGGCCTGGTTCCTCTGGTTTCCGCTCTCCCTTGAGATTACCAAGGCAGAGTGGAGGTGCCAACGTGCCTCTGGGATGCAACCCTGCTGCCTCAGACACAAAGCCAAGAGGTTGTGGATTACTCCTTGCTGCGTGGGACTGTCCGTGCCCTGGAGAGAGATGTACACACTGAGCCACAGAATATCCCTGATATTTAAAAAAAGTGACAGCTACAACTTCAACACAAGTTCATGTGAACTTATCAAGTTGAAATGCATTTTGCTGCACCTGCAGTGATGTGAGCAGAGGCTGTAAGACACTCTGAGCCCTCTCAGCCTGGCCTGTCAACACCAGCAGCCACCCGAGCAGCACAGAGGCCTCAAAGCCCTCCTCCTCGTTGATGTGGCCTCCTGACTCCACAGCTTGCTGGGCACAACGCACTGCCCTATCTAGAGCATCATACTGTTGATAGACTGAGGCCAAGCCCTGACACAGGTCCCTCTGGGTCTTCATGTCCTCCCCTTGCTCAGCTATAGCCAGGGCCTGCTGGAGGTAAACCACAATCTGGGCCGGCAGCAGGGAAGTTCCTTCCTTCCAGCGTGGGTTCAGGCGAACAGAGTTCTTGATAAACAACTCAATTCTCTGAAAGGCATCATGAAGGGAGTGGTCTTGTCTGGAGTCAAGACTCAGAGAGGCCAGCACCAAGTAAGGCATGTATTTACGGTGATAGAGCCAGCTCAAGAGCCAGTTGAGGTCCACAGGAACAATGGGATGCCCCTCAGCTGCAGAGAGAGTCACTGAGATAAACTGGAGTCGCTCAACAAAGGGAAGGGCATCGTCAGTCTTCCCGAGATTCAGGAAAAGGTTGGAGATGAGGTAGCAGACACGAGCCTCCAGGTGTTTATCCCCCATCACCACTGATCTCCTCAAGAGCAGCTTCAGTAGTTCGATCTCATCCATGGAGGTGAAGGAGTGGCAGGGGAGGCAGAGGAGCAGAGCACTGGCTTTCTCCAGGGTCTGAGGCAGTTTGTCCATCATATGCTGCTTTAGGTACACAGAGGTGAGGTTTGTGAAGAGAGCGACGAGGAGTGGTGTGTCAGAGAAACTGTCCACGCGAACACTGAGAGCCTCTTCATAGTACACACGAGCCTGAGGGGAGAAGGAATCACAGATGTTCACTAAATGTTTAAGACTGATCTCTTTGAAGGCCTATCAATACTTTCAGCATCTGCAGGTGTACACGGGTGTCCACTTTGGTATGTGTGGCATAAAAATTGTCATCTGCCCATTTCCGCGAGGGTACGCACAGACCCCTCAGTGACGTCATGTGGAGCTCAAAGTTTGTGACCACACTGACTGTCTGCATGGAAAGAGCACCGACTGCACATGCTCTAGTGTATAACTGGTTGCCTCATCACTCCAGTCGAGGTATTACAACAGCAACACTGACTTTTCAAATCTTTTTCATAAGTATTTTCCAACCCAGATTTACTCAGTGTGTGACTTGTCACTGTTTGTTGTCAACAATAATTTTTAGGTCAGGCTTGTACTCTGTTGTGGCCTCTCAAAGCAACTCTTTCACACGTGTGAATAGAGTAATGTTATGATTTCACTTGTTTTGGTGTAGAAAACACTGATTCAAAGCATATATCATTTCAAGCTGAAATATTTCTCATTTTGTTCAACAAAAATTATAATACCTCCCATTCAAGTAAGAATGTGCTCTTCTTCATTTAGTTGTAGCTGCATCATTATTAGTCTAGCTAAAAAAAATAAAGGAAAGGAAGTGTGACTACTAAATTAATTCTGTTATCTTTTGTTTATTCTGCTGCAGTCTGCATAGTTTATCACCTACAGCCAGACTGGCGCGGACCTTTGTTTTCAGTGTAAATGAAACCTCTTTTCCAGTCCACACAATGAGTCTGCTGAAGCGCAACACAGAAACTATGTTCAGGCCTTAAAGAGGAATAAAGAATATAAAAGGTAAAAAACACATATACAATGTAAACAGCAGAAAACAGCATGAAGTAACAATAAAAAACAAACCTGAGAGAACTTGTGCTTGCGGGCACAAAGTCTTCCCAGGAGGAAACACGCCCGTCGATGTGCCCAGTGCATACCCATCCTCTTGGCGCTCTCCCTGACGCTCTCGAGGTGCCCCGACAGCTCGTCCTCAGTCCTACCACTGAAGGTCACCCAAATGAAGGAATACTGCAGGTCATACAGGGGCAGGAAGTCCTCCTGAAAGAAATAACAAAGGTCTTGACATCAGGCTGAATGTTTGGTAAAAAACAGTCAACAGGACTTGTATTATTGCCAGAGCAGATTCTTGTTTAAATTACACTATGGAAAGTGGTGAAAGTTGGGATATGTATTTCCATCTGACTAACAATGACTTCATTCGCTAGATGGTTTAGTATAAAAATCATCAGTATTTGATTTCATCAACAGGAGCTGACAAGAAAACAAAAATGGATTATGTTGAACTATTAAATTTAATTGTACTTCTCTTGCTTGTTGGAAAATTTTGATCATGATCGAGACCACTTCATTATCTTTTACCTTTGCACTGCCAAATTAATTAACACATTACCTTGCATATTATTTTAGTTTTCAGAGTTGTGTTGATTCGTTTACTGTAAGTGCGTTTGTAATCTGTGTTTCAATAATTTGCGGCAATTTGTAAAAGTGTGAGGAAAAACTCTTTTGACAAAACTAAACATAGCAGCCAAATTAATCTAGTAAAAATGACAACATAAATATTTTTAACTTTTGTTGACCCCAAAAACCAAGTTTATTTTTTTAAATTCATGAAAGGAATCAAGAGTTACAAGGAAATAAAAGAATCAAATGAGATCGATGGTAGAACTGGGGTAACTGTTGTGAAAGTGCACACAGTGATTTATTTACTACTATCAAATCATAATGCAACCAAATAATAAAACAATTTAGAGAACCTGTTCAAGTCCTGTTTTTGCATCTTTGTCATCAAAATTTAGATTGTTTTATTAGCCTGTCAATGTGAACTTACATTTCTTGACACCTTGAGGCAACAAGTTTCTTGAGTACCTATTGCTTATATAAGCTGTTGTAGACATAAAATACAGAAGCAAGAATGAAGAAAACAGGCAAAATCCTGAAGCACTCTGCTGCTTTGCTTTGGTGCTTGTCCCTGCAGTGAATAAGTCAACGAGTAAACTGGGACTCTGCTGACCTGGAAGTGTTCGCGGTTGAGCAGGGTCAGTGTGGGGTCACTGCGTTCAAATTCCTCCCCCTCCCAGCTGTTCTCCTCCAAGAAAAGAGGTGGGTCGTCTTGGAACTCGTCCAGTTCTCTGAATGTGTCGTCCAGGGTGAAGGACAGACGCTCACCCTCCTGTGGCAGAGCGTTGTTGGAGTGATAGTGGGACAGACGGCGATAGGAGTAAGAGAACGAAGGGCGAGGAGAGGAGTGGAAGGGGGGTGTCCCTGCACTTCTCTCAGACATGACACTCTGACGGGTACTTAGAGGGACATGATGATCTGAGAAAAGACAGAAAATATGTTAAGGTGAAGCAGAAAAGTCGAAAAAGACATCTCCCATTTAGCGTTGTTTGAAAGCACTAAGTTCATAAACAGCTGTTTTCCTCAGTAAGATATAAATCATTACCATGTTTTGGCCGATTCCTGATGTACTTGAAGTCAGTCTCATCCAGTCTATCTGGAAACACACAAGGTAAATCCATTTAAGCCTCAATTTTCCAGTTGTGGATAAGATGAAATTACTTTTCCTAGAATAAATCACTAACGGTTGCACTTTTTTGGAAACACAGGAGCTGCACATCAAAAATGACCTACATTTCAATAATGACTCAGTGGCACAACCCCTCCCATCCCCCTGACCAACAAAAAGTACAATCTCTCCTGATCAGATCAGTCGTTTCTTTACCGAGTCTGTACACTGAGCTGATGTCAGATGAGAAAAGTCTTTCCAACAGGCTGCTGTCAGTTGGCTCCGAGTTACATGGGTTAACCTGAGCCAGGCTGGCCCTCTCGTCTTCGGTCAGAAAGACCAATTGTTCGTCTCTGTGAAAGGAAACAAAGGCAGCGTTATCCTTTTCGCTGTCCTCAGCCTAGTTACCCTTTCCAGACTGCAGATACACTAAATAAGATTTCATAGAAGACTAGCATATCTCTGTAAACAAGAGTAACTAATGTGTGGATGATCAAGATAAGGCACTTTCAGTTTGAAATGACGCACAACAACCTCATGCATTTTACAATGAAAAAACAAAGTTCTTACAGAGGTTTGGTGTCCAGAGGTTTGACATGAGACTTGTGTACGAATCCTGTGTGACCCGTGGAAATGTGTGTTCCTATGAACACACCCAGGCCTCTGACTAGAAGACCCTGGATCTCCACAGTGTCACCTTGACTCAGCTGAAGCTCATCAGGGCCAACAGGACTGTAGTCAACCACTGCTACACAGGAGCCTGTCACTGAGGTGTTTGGTGAGGAGGACAAGCAAAGACAGGAAAGTATTTATGAACATTGCCTGATGAATATGATGACATGGTGACTTCAGACTCGACTTGACAAAACCAAAAAATACTTGCAACTTGGCGTGAAATTGAATGCAAATGACTCATGACTTTGCTTAGACTTGAAGTTTTTCACTTAAAAATACTTAATACCTTTTGCCGAGTCCAAAGATTATAAAGCCCTATTCTGAGGAAAACTTTGAAGAAAAATATCTGTCTCTTCAGGTGCTCCACTATGTTCACCAGCCAGTGAGTCTGTTTGCTGTTTGGTGTTAAGCAGTTACTGGCTAATGTACAGTAGATTTTCAGCTTTTTGACTGAGAACAGCTGCCTGCTGAGTCAGAAAACTTTTCTATGTGTGTGTGGTTGTGGGCGGCACAGCTAAGAAAAAAAAAGGGTGGTGGGGCTGGGGGGAGCTTATACTCATACAAATCTCCATAAAGCTGAGAGTGACAGATTCATATGATGGTCAGTAGATTCATCACTATGAAGGAGTTTTTTTACATTGTTTCTACAATGTCATTGTATCAAAAATAGATTATTGCCATTTTAAAGCTGAGGCAAAAATTGCAGTGTGATGTAAGGTTAAAGTATCTGTGCCTGAGTTTAGTGTATGCTGTATGCTGTATGCTGTATGCGAGTGCTGTACAGGAAGTAGAATGAATTTACCTATAGAATGCTCAAATGCCTCCTTTTCTTTTGGCGAGCATCCAGCATTGCCTGGGTACTTCCTCAAAAACCACCTGACCAAACAGGAAGTAATTTAACAAAATCAACTCATGTATAAAAATGTCCACAGCCTGTAGTTCTGCGGTGTGGCAAATGTTTTAATAATAATTTTTTAAAAAGTGTTAACGTGCTATTGATAAGAGTGATATCAAAAATCTCATTTGAGGAAAACAGAGTCACTCACTGATAGAAGGGGTATGGCAGCGGCTGCATGGAGCTGACAGGCACCTGGCCGTGGTTTCCTGTAGAGAGCATGGTGCCTTCCCACATGTTGTCCTGCCCAGTGTCCTTCACCATCATCAAGTCATTCTTTTTGAATGACAGCTGCTCTTCATCTTCCTCATCCTGCTCACTTCTTGTGAATAGTGCCTTAGCAAAGAAAGACCCTGCAGATTTGACTGGTTCATTAGTGCTCCAACATACACATGTACTGACAGAACAACTGTGTGAATCCACACATGCAAAGTGCTTTCAGCCAGTGCGATAAAAGGCACTGAAATCAAGTTAAAGCTCAGCAAAAGTGACCTAGCTAGTGCACCATTATTCAGTCACTGGCAAATGGTGGATGTTTCTTTCTCCCTCTATTAAGTTAATTTGATTCTCATCCCTTTTTGTCAGCACAGACGTGCCATTATGCATGTCTGTGAAGCTATTTAGGGAAATGTTTACGAAAGAGCCTTTGTAGACCAGGCTGGAGGAAATCATTATAGGAACACACTTCTGTGGGGAAGTACCATAACAATTCTGCTTTAGTTAATAAAAAGGCCGATTGTGATCATAATTTGAAATGAGGTCATGACTTTGACATATAATTAGAAGTCCATTATTCTTTAGGCATTAATTGTACACAGTGACATATATAAGGTTTTCTAATGATAAGAAGATGACCGTTGCTTTAATTTTTTTCAAAGCCATGTGGCGTTATGTTCCTCGGGCCTCCACAGTGTTAATTGGGGTAGAAATACTTAAAATTAATGGAAATGATTGGCAGCCACAGTAAGTTACTGTATAATGTAAGATTCAAGACATTTTAACAGTAAATACTTTAAATATTCTAAGAAATTTACCAAGAAAAAAAGTCACATTTTAATTTTAATTAGGTAAACTGTGGTAGTTATGGTTGTCAATAACTGTAGTCATACAGTATATATATTTTGGCACAGGACCATTTCACTTTCTTAACCTTTCTAAACTGTCCACAAAACCCCAACTTTCACTTCTATGCTTTGATAAAATGACAAAGAATAACAGCCCTACTGACCCTCCTGGAGTAAAAGTCCCAGGTAGAGGGTGGCCAGATGTTCCTCATCTACAGTCACATTGATCTCCAGGTCAGTGAGCAGCTCTGGGTCCAGCCAGACGGACTGATCACACAGGAAGTTCTCCAAGCAGCGAGCCACGTAACCTGGAACAGAGCACATGCAGCTTAGATGAATACCTACAAATACATAGCAGTACGTCTTATGCTAATATTAATGCATCCATGACAACAAAATATTGTACACATCCATGATGAAAAGAAAAAATATAAAGCCATCATGTGTTTATGATGTTAAAGCCTTTTAAGCATCCCAGGGCTAGATTTCAAATTCTATGTTCCAT
Organism: Naso thynnoides; assembly: GCA_029783665.1. Classification (NCBI taxonomy): domain Eukaryota; kingdom Metazoa; phylum Chordata; class Actinopteri; order Acanthuriformes; family Acanthuridae; genus Naso; species Naso thynnoides. Next base: position 7,780,525 of record JAQLOL010000026.1, on the reverse strand, counting down.
AAAGCATTAAATATTCTAAATAAGCAACAATTAAAGTGAAAGTTGAATGTTTTACAGTGGTATTTTAGAATTAACAATCAAACATAAAAACAGTCTGCCTTATCGAGACAGTGTGGGTGTTGTTTGCTCAGATTTTAGAGACAGTGGTATGGCAAAATGAACAACTGGAATTAGATCCTGATTTAAAGTTCAGCACATGTTTACAACCTACTTTAAGCTAGTGACAAAAGCACAAACAGCACACATACAAAAAGTGTCACAGGTGAAATACTAACTATTTTAATGGCTTAATAAAATTTTGGGGGGGGCCTTTGACGTATGAAGCACTCATAGTTCCTTACCTAATGCTAGGTAGGTTGAAAACTTCCAGATTTCCTCCACTGTCTTGAATGTGAGTACAAAGCTGTCCTTCTCAGCGTGGACAGACACCAGACGTGCGGACAAGTCCTGTAGACACAAAGTCTCATGTTTATTGATTAATAACTTAACTAATTAACTTCCATAAAACTTTAAAGTCCATCATCATGAAATTCATAATGACCGCCATAAGGAAAATCTGTGTCTGTATACACAATTTATACAGATTCATTTCCTTCATTATTTAACCACCAACATTTTTATCGATAGTGAATTTCATACTCTTAATTTTGTAGCTTTTCAACAAACTGGAAATAGGTTTACCTAATTTAAAACCAAGTATCTTTGCTGCCAAAAATTAACCACAGAAAGGACTTGCACTCTAGATTCTAGCATCAGTGTCCTGCATTTAACATGCCATTGACCTCCTCCCTCATTCAATCATACAACAGTGGTGCAACTACAAAAGACAGTCACGTGAAGCGTCTCATAAAACATTTCAATTAAGGTCCGTATAAAGAAACCTTCTAGATTGTCATCACTATTTCACTAAATACTGTGACACTATGTTAAATATGCAGACAGCATAATGAATCATACTCCTTTAAACTGATCTAATCATGTAATGTACCATGTTCATCTTTATGATATCAGAGGGTCTGAGTAGTGCAGTAATGCCTGTGTAATTTCTGCATAGTCAGGTCTGACTCACTTTAAAGAGCTGGATGACATCCTGGCTGTTGCTCTCCACCACTCTGAGCCGAGTGCGTAGCGCCTCCTGCAGAGTGCGGTCAGGATCCACACTGGAGCGCCTCCGCCCAGTGAACAACAGCACAATTTCTGGACAAAAGACAAGAAAATTGGTCTTAGATTTGATTCTTCCTTTTGGTAGAATAATGCGTAATCCAAACATATCCACTTCAAATAAGCTTAGTAGAAAAATTAGCATAGGGAATGTGGGAGAGGACTTGTCATCCATTTAAACTATTAATTACAAATTAGGTGCTTATAATCCGTTTCCTGATTTATCACACTTGCACAAATAAGACACTGTGTATTTCTGTCTGTAGTCACTGAGTAAAGGGGAAAACATGTAATATATCTGTTCTCTACAAGCAGAGGAGACAAAACTTTCAAGAGTTCATTAAAGATTTTCCACAGGAGTTCATATTTCATTGAAATGCTCTGTGAGCAAAATGTTTGTCCCCTGAGAAAAAGCAAAGCTATTAGGGCCTCTTATTGGACTCTCAGCATGGCCATTTAAATCCATTTGAGAGAAGGAACCTGGGGAAATGTGATGGATGAAGCTATGCTGAGTGAGTAAAACATTAGTGGACAGGAAAATGTGCTTCATCAGTATGCATGAAAATAATGCATGGCAATGCTTCTGCATAAACGTAACAAGTATGGACTGACTGAACATACTGCATTTCAAGTAGAAGACTGATAAAAGCAGATACCTGAGGAGAATTTCTCTCCCAGTGACACAGTACTTCCTCGAAGGAAGGCATCTTTTTTCTTCCAGTAGCTGTCAGGCTCCACCCCTCCTTCACCTGATTCCACCATGGGACCGTCCTCCTCCTCCCCTGCGCCTAAGAGAGTAGCAAAGTGAGGAAAGCAGTTACAGGAACTCTTTCATTCACACTGCCATAAAAACTTCAAACAAGTGGTGAATACATGGACAATGAACCTTGCTCCATATACACACATACTGTACTTTGAGCATACATGCACCCTGTATTTTGTTCTGTTATTTTATTCTGTTTGAGTTACATGTACTCCACATTTTACAGGATTTTCTGTCACAACAGCTTTCTGAATCTAAACCTGAATCTAAAAAAAGCAGTAGATCAAGTTCAGACTGCCCTCTTTTCTGATTCAACCCCAAAACAAGAGCAGATGTGACTTTTAGGACTTTTAAGGTAAATGAAATTCAGTTCAGTGTTGGTTGAGCTGGTGTTTCCCAAACAGCAAACTGTATTTAGGGTTCTTGTGTGATAAAGACACATGTGTAGTGTGTGGAAACAATTTTATCAAAGGGGTCATCAAAAAGTCTGGCAGCCTTACATTAGTTTTTTTTCTTCTTTTTTTATAGCACACTTCATACACAGACATTTCAGCATGTTTTAGATATTGCACAAGCTACATTAAAGTGAAACTTTTTTGGCTTAACTTTGTCATTATGATGTATAACCTGATTACACAGTGTAATACTGGTTGAAGAATGACACTATTTGCTGCTAAACTGGTCTCCAATAAGCCCTGTTTTTACCATATTTTCTTTGCCACCAGGATAAGGCTTTCACTGAAAAATGAAAAATCTGTGACGCTCTCTGTGGTCTCTGTCATAATTCGTCTACACTACACTTTTTAGCAACTGATGACGTCAGTATGAGTGACTGGGGCCCGCTCACTGTTCCGCCCGCATGTTGTGAGATGTACCAGTGGGTCGGCGGAACAGCACAAAGTTTAGAGGTAAAGTATGAATTGAGGTTAGGTTAAGGTTAGGATTAGGCATAAACTGGTTATGGTTAGGGTTAGGGTTAGCCATCTCTCTCAGTTCATGTTCATCTTGAAAGGAATAAAGGAGGCAGTGAGCGATTGGATGTCTATAATATTGGTGCATCTCACAACATGCGGGCAGAATAGTAAGCCGGTGGAGCAATGGGCTGGTGGAACATAGGGCCGGCAGAACAGCGGTGTGGCACCGAGCTGATTAGATCACCCTGCTCTGCCTCACCTCTGCCAACAACAGTGTCTGCAAGCCACAACATCAGTCAGTTTGAGCTCAAGATGAGATTGACTAGTTTACTCCACTGCAACTTTCCTTGCAACCATTTTGTCTCAGTTCAAACAAAGCCAGCGCAGACAACTGCAGGAGACTGCAAATCATGCTATAGCTAACATTAGCTTGCTAGCTTGTTTGCAGAAGCTATCTACTGCAACTTTTAAATTAAAAAAGCATTAGATTGACATAGAAAACTCTGATGGAAATTAAAGAGTTCATAGCAAAGATGTAGATCAAAGATAGGAGGGTAAAATGTTTCATGATGAGTTTGAGGTTCAGTCGAAAATAATGCAGAATGTAAAAGTTTATGAGCTGGAATTAAAGGAGGCCAAGCTGGTGCAACTTTAATATGCTCTGAGAGTTTATACCTGCTTAGTGATTCAGTCCCTAATGCTGCTTCTCCATGTTTAGTTTGCACTCTGGGACCAGTAAGAAGCCCTTAACTTGAAGACTTGAGAGACCACAGAGGTAGTAGGTGTGGTAACAGGTTAAATGTAAAACTGTTGAAGCAGCTGTAAACCAATCGGCATTGAAACTGACTGTACAACGTATATTGTTGTTGTTGACAGACGAGCAGGAAGGCTAATTGTCACAATCTGTTCAATAATGACGTACACTTATATTTTGTCATGACTGAGATTCTAAACCTTCATGAATTGTTAAAAAAAGAAAGATGTTTTTTGCTTGAAAAAAAAAATCACATTATCACGACCTAGATGCAGCTACAGGCAGCAGCTAACTGCTAACAGCAGAAGGCCTGGCCTCTCACTCCCAGGGGACGGAGGCTCAAACATCAGTAGCCTAAAGGCAAGAGGAGTGGGAAGGCTAACATCAATTTTCCACAAGTTGTACAAAAAAAAAAAAAAAATCACATACATGGCTGCTTGAGTCTCATGTCCACGCTGCACAGATCACACCTAGAAAGACATTTACTAAAAGCTCCTAGTCTTCCTTGTGTGTAAACCTAGTAATCACAAAAAAAGGAGGCTTCTTTCTGGATTGCCACGGTTGTTATACGTCTGGTCAGAACATTCCTTTTATTTATGTATAGTTTCAATATGTAGTAAACCAAGGTAAACCAAACCCATAGGCGGCTGCCCTGACTGAACTACGGTAAACAAGGGCTTTACTTAAACATCACTGAATCACTCCGCTGATAGGTCCATTCAAAAATTTGCCTCTGCAATTTTAAAGTTGACCCTTGTTGTCAGACTGAATCTCACTGAAATCTGCCAGGCTGATTCAAGGGAGCTCATCTCGTTAAGTAAGACAGAGGCAAGACACATGACTCCATAAATTTACTCTCTCACCCAGGAAAAATTAAATCATATTTTCACATCCAATGCAACACACAGGAAGAGGCATTAGGTTAGTTGCTAGCCTTGACATACGGTTTTATGGCAAGTCTAAGTAACTCAGCAACAGACGATCAAGCTTTTTGCTAATTTAATGCACTCTTAGTCATAGCATACATTATTTAGATGTTACAGCTTACTCAGTGTATGTACTGTATATTATATATTTATATATTTTAGTCAATGGCTGTATTTTACTATTTGAGCTATTTAACAATCTTTGCTCATACCAACTGGCAATTGGCAATGGTTTAAATAGGCCTTGAGCATCACTGACTTAGAGTAGGTAGTTATTCAGCTTTACCTCCGCACACAAACAGGATCTTAATAGTTTTAAAACCTATAAATATCAGCAAGATGGATGCATATAGGTGGCTATTACAGTAATGGATGGTGGGCTTCCCCTAGTTTGTTCCATTGTGCCGGGAGGATGTCCCACACACTTCCTCAGTTTGTGATCACAAAGACTGCCGCACAACTCAAATGAGACTTATATTGTTGTCCAGGCTCTAAAGCTAACAGAAGTCTTTATAATAATATAATATATTATTATATTATTATTATATTATTATATAATATATAATTATTATATAATTTTAGATTAATTTAAAAAAAAATCAGTGCAAAATAATCTACCTTGAGTCATGATGTCATTTCCTGAGAAGTGTTCATTTGCTCCCCCAAGAGTATACGGTGGTTCCCTCCAAAGAGCATCCAGCTCTGCAGGAGATATGTCTGTAAGCAAGGAGGCAGATTGGTTAATGGACCTAAAAGTGAAAAAAAAACATGTTTGTCTCTTTTTTGCCTCCCTTAGGAATGTTTTTTTTCACTTTACTAAGAGTTAGATAAGACAATTGATACATTGTCATGTCTGCGGGCAAAATATGTAGCTGCATCTAGAAGCTCACTTTAGCATGAATACCTGAAACAAAGAGACACAGCTAGCCTGACTCTGTCTAAAAATAAAATAAAATAATAGTAATAATAATAATAATAATAATAATAATAATAATAATAATAATAATAATAATAATAATAATAATAAGTCCACCAGGCCCTCTAAAGCTCACAAATGAACATGTTATACTGTAAAACCTGAAAAGTAAAAATGGCAAATCAACATTTTCCAGGATTATGTGCCAGACTATTTCTTGGCATAGAGCAGATGTCAAAAAATCAGTGGAAACTACATGAAGCAACAGCTCCTGACCAGGAAATAGTCCGGCAAATAAGCTCCAATGAAAAGGCAAATGTAATTTAATACTTAGGTTTTTGTAGAAATTAAATAAAAAAGATGTGGCGTGTCCGTTATTATTTATTGAACTTTAGAGATGCTTGTACTACATAAAGCCAGGCTAAGTGTATCCAGTGGTACCAGTCTTCTCATCTAGCCAACAAAACAAGCATGTTTGCCAAAATAATTGAAATAAACCTGTAGATAGGGGTAGGGGGGTAGGTGGGTACAGCAGAGTTTAAATCATTGTTTACTGTATTGGGGTTTGGGGGTAGGGATTTTATTGTCATTGGACACACAGAGGCCTGACATAAAGCCTTTTTGACATCAGAAAAACCTCCACACACAGCTTCCTGCCCCTGACTCCTTCCTTTTTTTTTTTTGTCAGCACAGTCACAAATTTTCAGACATACAATCAAACACCATTTGAAATGAAAAGGGGAGATAGTGTTAACCGAACAGTGACAAAAAAAGCAATAACTTTCATTAAAATGCCGCTTTCCTTCCATGCTTTATCAGTGCAGAACACAACAAAACAGTATTATCTTGATGCAGAGCATTCACAACAACACAATGGGGCGCACAACTTAGCGACACAATGCAACATGACATTAGGCCGAAGAGGACAAAAGCCTTTTCTTTTTTCATCCTACAACACAGAACACAGTTAGCACCCACAGGACTGCTTGAGTCAACGCAAGCACAGTCATGCTGCCACGGGACAGAAACACACCATGCCCTGTTTACCTTCTTGGCTAAGTGTGTTACCCATGTTGTGTATACATCTATGCTCCTGTCTATCTGAATGTAGCTGTCCGTGTCATGACGGTACAGTAGTAGCACAGAGAGCAGACTGGGACAGACCTGTGAAGGAGGAGAGGCAGACTTTGATGAGCGGTCCACAGCAGGATGAGTTGAGCAGCGGTCTGCAGCAACAAGACGCCATCTGGCCCAAGAGCCGGCAGCTCCCAGAGATCAATGCCATCCCACCAGTTCCCCCCAGCTTCTTTTACAAACAATTCACTCTCTTCCTCTCTGTTGACCAAGCCTGGTTTCCCTTCCTATTTCTGTATTCCCTTTCCTGTCCTGTTCACTCTGTATTGCCCTGCTTATTCTTTATTGGATGTCTCCTCTGTCCCTCTGCAAGCCTTATCTCATCTTCTTCACTATCTGTCTGGGTCTGCTTCTTTTTGTAATCCCTCTGTCTCTTGCTGTCTCCATCTCCCTCCTCCCACCAGCCTCTCTCGCTCTCTCTCCTCAGTAGCTGCCCAGTCAGTCAGTGAATGCACAAAGCACTCTCTGCGATTGGTATGAGTGTGTGGGGGGCAGGCCTCGGTGAGAGAGTCTCTGTGCTTTCCCTGCACTATGTGTGTGTCCAGGTCCGCGAAAATATGCACAGAATGTGTGTCACAGAGACAATGCATGTGTCTTTTGTGTGCGCTGTCAGGACAATGTATTGCTGAGCCACTGTAAGGCAATGCCACACAGGGCCGGGCTACAAGGTCACAGCGAGGGGGGTGAGAGTTGCCTGGTGGCATGGATCAAGGATCACGTTATGCACATTTCACAGTTCAACACAGCTCTGCTCTCTGCCATCAGATGGGTAACAGACAGACGATACACTGCGAGCACACCAGGGCAACATCATCCAACAATGTCAGGTCACCGTGAAGAAAACATACAAGAAGGACACTGGATGGTTAGGAAGTCTGTTAAGGTGTTGATGATGTGGAAATTAAAAACAGAAGTTTACACCACATACTTTGCCTTCATTAGAGGGTCAGAAACATTAACCTCATGTGACTCTTTACCAGCTGAGGATAGCCAGTGATGCAGCAGAGTGTAGAGTGACCCTCTAGTTTTATTGGAGGTAAACTGGTGTAATTGGCTCTTACACAATGTGTTGACAGGATAATAAAGTACCCGGAGAGTGTCAGGTGATAAATTAGTTGTTGTTTTCCTTGTCTGATTATGCAATAATAATATTTTACTAGCTGTGCTCACTCAAGTATAACAACCAAAGAAGAAGCCAAAAACCAAACAAATGACTTTATTCAGAAAAATTCTCAATGACATACACAGCATCGTGCAACAGAATAACTTCTATATCAATCAATAGTCGTAACACTGCAGTATTGCCCTGAGAATATTGAGAACTTACTGTTGAGTAGCTACCAAAGAAAGTTATTATATAATAGGATTAAGAAAAAAAATATTAAGCTGGAGAAAAATCACATTTCTGAATGCCACACTAAATAACCCTAATGTAACACAGTTCATTCAGTGAGGAACTATCTTAAAATATGACCATGTTATGCATTTAAATAGGCTAAAACAAAGTAAGCCAAGCATATAAAGTCATTAAAATTTAAGTATGTATTGGAATAGTGAGTGACTGAAGCCAAGGCCTGAGATACACCCAGGACAGACGCCAACGCATCACAGGGCTGACACACAGCGACAAGCTACCATTAATTCATGCCTACGGGCAATTTAGAGTTGCTAATTAACCTAACCTGCATGTCTTTGGACTGTGGGAGGAAACTGGGGCACTGGAAAGAAGAAACCAAAGCAAACACACAGAAAACATGCAAACTTTACAGCCAGGCCGGACTCAAACCCAGAAAAAAGAAAGAAGAAGAAGAAGAAGAAGAAGAAAAAACAAAAAAACTTCACCAGTGTGTTATACTGTTTATTTATTGCAGATACAGATAAGAAGATGTGTCAGGGCTTTTGACAACACACTTGTCCTGACTCACCTCTATAATGAATTTTAAGTTTAAGTATACATACAAGTCAATTTTAAGTTAAAGCGGCAGTAGGCAACCTTTAGATAAATATCACTAACTTTTTGTGTCCTATTTGGAAAAGATGTCATAATACCCATAGACAGCTATTAGCAAGTGATATGGTCTGAGACTATATCGATATCTGTTTTCCCATGTCTCTGTATCCAAGATTGGTAAAAATCCTATCGCTCCCGTTCTATTTACCCAATCAGTGACGCTCTCTGTCTACGCTGTGCTTCTTAGTAACAGCAGACGTCAGTACGAGCTGATTACCTGTTTGGGCCTCACGTTCTGACTGTCTTCTGCCGACAACAGAGTGTCTACAAGCAACACTGTCAGTCCACACAAGCTAGAGCTGATACAGACCATTTTACTCTGCTGCAACTTTCCCTTCAACCATTTCGTCCCAGTTTAAACTGAACTTAAAAGAGAGAGCAACAGCAAACAAAATAAAATGAGCAATTGCAAATGGTCACAGTGGAGTTGCTTCCCAACAAGTGTCATGCTACAGCTGACATTAGCTTGTTAGCTTGTTAGCGGAAGTTACCTGATTTAAAGTTGACCTAATTTTTCTACAATGATGTCAAAGTCAGTGCTTCCCTGCGAGTTCTGCTCAGGTGATGCTCAGCTAAATGTAACAGATGTGAGTTATTTTTTAGGATACTGAAATGATTCATCTCTTAGTAAGATTCATGCCCTCAGACCTTGGATTTCTACATTTCCCAAATGCAGCTTGATACAATAGCATTTTTCATTACAACCTTCCTGCCTACTAAATTCACAAAACTTTCAAACTCCACACGTGACATTGCAGAGTATATGCCATTCTGTAGTAGGCCTACATACAAGAGATGTTTCACTGTAGGTATTTTTTGTTTGCCCAACTTGAGGAAACTCAGGGATCTTCTGAGTCTCTACAAAATAAAACTTAAACTTTATTTTAAAATAGATGCCCAGTCTATGAGTTCTGTCTATGAGTTCTACATATTAATTCCACACAGCAAGAGGGCAAGCCAAACTAATTTGATGTGGTGATGGAAACAATTTAGTGCTGCATTACAGAAGGAAAGATGCTCTCTGCATGAGACACGATGTGACTTTTGTTAGCAACCGCTGCATGAAATCACAGATCACGCGGGAATCAAATGCACAAAGTTTCCTCTTCCTTTGTGTCCTAATCATTCCACTGCTTGAACATGTTGGAGACAAAGAGGCTGATGTCCTTGTCTGGGACCTGGGCCTTCATCTTGTTTATGTGGCAGCTAAACGGTCATGATTGAGTGCGTGTGTGTGTGTGTGTGCTGCGAAGCAGTAAGCTGTAAACAGACTAAAGGCGTGTCAAGGCATATCCTGACACTCTGTAGACTCCCCTGCTTGTTTCTCATAGTGCAAAAGATTCTGTCTAATCTAATAAACACAGACTGCTCAAGGCTGATATGTGCAATCACATGCTCAGCCTTTGTTTGCAGCTAAAGCTGCACGAAGGGACAGCAGACTCAAGTAATGTCCATTTTAAACATATTGAGGCTGTCAATGAAGACAATAAAAATGTATTTCTGATGATGCTGTGTGCAGTGAGTCAGAATAACTGTTGATCTAGCTGTTGTCTCCAGTAACTGTAGTGTTAAACCCCTCCCCCTCTGAATGACTGCAGACTGTACACAGCATTACAAAAGATTCACATAAACAATACGTATGATCAAAGACATCTTAAGCCACAACAAAGGCCCATATTTGCCTGTAATGACAGGGATTTACATGTCCACTCACCACAAAGTATATATTAACTTATGGCCTCCTCACAGTCTGAAACCACAGCTAAAGCCTAGACTGCAATTGTGACACTTGGCAGTCCATGACAATAACATTCAACCTAATAGGAAACATATGGTGTCAGCAGTGTCTGGCTGTGTACTAAAGCATGACAAGCAGGGGTTGTTCAGGGTGTTTGTCACTTTCTGTGGACGTGTGTGTACAATCTGGGTCTGTAGATTTTGGAAAATGCAGTACAGGAGTTAGTGGACAGTAATATGAGACAGGGGAATGGTCTCTAAGTTTAGACTAACCCCCCGTTAGCTAACTCACATGCCTGTGTGTCTAGCACAGAGCTCCTGCAGGGATATTCCCACACTGCTACACAGCGGCATTCGTACAAAACTGACAGAAACATCGTAGCTTTACAATTATAATTCATCATGCTTTGTGGATAGATCAGCTTTATTTCCACAATGTGATTTTTCTGTTATTAGAAAAGGAAAAATGACATCAGAGTCATATTTCTGCTCCTCGGCAGAATTTGGAAGCGTTTACTATATTATAAAGTCACCAGTGACCAGATTAAACAGCTGCAATCACTACAGTTTAGTAACTTCCCATTCAAAGCTCCACGGTCCAGTTTAAAACTCTGTGGACTGCTAACAATTTTACAGTTTTGTGATTAAGTACAAAGTACAGCAGAGTCAAACCTGCCAAACAGAGGAAAGCTACAGTAAGACTAACCGTAAAGTTATTCATTTTAAAAGTAGAAGAAAAAACAACTCTTACCTCTGTGTCGCTGCCACCCTTCCCCTCTCAATTCATTCCTCATGTGCTTCGCAGAATGAGTGTGTAACCATGTATCTGTGTGTGTGTGTGTGTGTGTGTGTGTGTGGTTGTGGGTGTGTTTCACCATTTAACTGGTGAATTGCATCTCATGACAGCTGCAGAAATTGCTGTCATTCTCCACCGTCAGCTCATACGCACAGGAGGGAAGACAGATAAAGAAAGTATGAGTGTGTAAGTCAGTGAGAGAGTGTGTTTGTGTGTGTGTGCGTACAGAGGCTAACTATCCCGATCAGCATGTCACTGACTGAGGAAGTGTTTTTGCTGTTAGCTCCTCCCGTCATTTCTTTGGGACAAGGGCACAGCCTTCCTCCTTCTCTCTCTCTCTCTCATTCTCTCTCTCTTTCACTCACTCACCCCTATCTTCATACACACAGACACACACTACTTCTCTCTGTCAAAACTTGGAAAAATGTGAGCCCAGAAGAGATGAACCAGTGAAAAGAGGTCAGGTTATAATTGCTTGTTAATCTTAAAAGCTATTAAACCCTGGCAATTAGGTGACACC
>JAQLOL010000026.1:7758039-7768625 GCA_029783665.1 Naso thynnoides | reverse complement strand
CCATTTACCAAAGTACAGTAAGCACACACTTATTTCCTCATTCTGCAACACCAGCCACACCAGTTTGGTTTGACACACCTGCAGTCAGAGGATAAAGGTACAAGCAATCAGGTGGTTTGAACAATTGTTCAGTCCATACCTGATAAATTCCAAAGTTGCACAGTCCTGCCCATCAGTTCAGACACACTGACAGCATACAGAGTGTACTTTAATACCTGGAAAGGCCAAGTATTCATCCTCATGTGGCTTATAACAATGCAATACAACCTCTCTTTATCATTGACACTTTTTCATTTTCTGGGTCACGTCCATCCCTATCTTTGTGAGGGGAGATAACAATCCCCAGGCCGGCATTACTTTAGTTTCTTTGAGTCTTTTTTTCCCCTCCTGCTTTAGTTAAATATAAACTCTGCAACTGATTGTGTATCCCCAGCCCCCAGCACGCCATGACAAAGTCACCCTGAACACAGAATATCAGCCCTGCACATGGGATCATGCAATTGGCTATGCGAGGCTGCAGGACACAGGCCATTTATTCTGCTCTGTTTGCAAAACTGCATGTGTGCATGTTTGGAGAGAGAATGCGGGTGTATTGAATGGTAACACATTTCGAAACAAGCGGGAATGGGTAAAGGTGGCAGCAGAGCATTATTAGGAGGTTTTATGAGTATGTGTGTGTGCTTGTGTGCGCTCTCCCCTGGCCATGTAGTTGGACAAAAGGCAAGGATTGTGAGGGTTAGTGAAGAATGCAGTATATTGCTGATCAGTGCTGCTGACAGTGGACACATGGGCTCAGAATGCCTCTCAAACAAAAGACACATTACCTCAGAGAGAAAAACACTGGGTAGCTGATTAGGCCATACAATGTGGCAATACATTAGGACTGCAACGAAAACCAGCTAATGTCCCCGTCATGTGTTTTGCAGCTCATAAAAAGCAGAATCTGTGCTGTAACTGTTCTGACGTGCTTGAGGAAACCGATGTTATCTGGATGATGTGAGGAGTGCGCAGGTTTATTCCAGCAATAACAAATATCAGGGGATGTTTGCCTTTAATGTCCATGAGTGGGAACCGGAGCCATCGGAAAGTGACAACAGTGTGTTGACCCGAAGGCCTCCTGCCCCGCTGCCTTCAGTGCACAGGAAGGACAGCTTCCTGTTTTTCTGCCCATCAGTTTGCAGTACAAAACACAGGATTAACACAGGAGCCCAATCAGCACCCGGCACACGTCAGGTCCACAGAGCAGCCACCTACTTAGTGTCACACCCACGCACACACACAGATGAAGGTGTATCATTAAAGTAAATCATTATCCTTCATAGCACTGACTTACATTGTGATTTAATCTTGCTGGACAGTAAAATGATGGAGGAGCAAAGTGTTTTTATTCAGATGGAGGTCACGTATTCTGCCTTTTCCCCCAGGACACCCCAGTGAGGTGTGATTTTTATTTATTTTTACTTCTTTTTTATTTTTTATTTTTTGACATTACTATTGTCAGCGAAATCCAAATTTCTCTGCTGCAGTGGATAAACTTGGTGACTGAGTAAAAAGTAGATTCAAGTTCAACAGCTGAGCTCCAGAACCAAAGAGGCAAGACCGTGCAGGGCAACACAGAGAGAGAGAGAGAGAGAGAGAGAGAGAGAGAGAGGGGCGCCGCTCACATCCCGCCATTGTCCGGCTTCCTCCAGGCTCCAGAACCAGAGCTTCCTCAGGACATGGGACAAGGCACTTTGGTTATTTCAATAAGAACAGCACACACATTTGCTACAGTGGGTGAACCGTAACATACCGAAAAACTGAGTGTGCTCAGTCAGACCTGACTATGCTTCAAGGTCCAATAAATTTGCTGATTGTTTTCTCTTGAATGTCTTTCACTTGTCTGTCACTGACTTTTTTGTTGCATTTGTTCAGCTGGAGTTGCTATAAAAAGTGGCTTGACTAATTAGTGAGGATTACTACTGGGAAACAAAGGATGGGTGTTTCACTTTTAGATCTGAATCTTTCCATATTATGATCACTGAGCCTATTCAATGTGAACAATACAGTCCTACTATGAACTTAATCATACTTAGATAAAGTCTCAGGACTGACACGTGCACGCGCTGTGACGTCTGTCGCAACTTTACATGCAAACACAGTAAAGTGCCTCAACAGGTTCACAACTAACCTCTCCTCCTCAGCAACAGCTCCACCATCAATAATCCAATTAACTAATTTGCTTACGTCGACTTTCCAGAAGAGGGCGGTGTCCCAACAGTTTTAGCAACAAGCTCAGCTTATGGGCTGCAAATAACGAGTCCTCACGTTAATGCCCGCCACTTTGTTTGTCAATATTCTTTGTTGTTGTTTTAAAATGTCACCGGCCCGTATTGTTAAGCGCATTTTAAAACTACTTGTCTTGTTCTTAAATAAATGAATCGCTGCTTCAGAAGGTGATCATCTCGGCTTCATGCTTCACGTCCTGTGTAAAAATACGTTATGGCTGAGACTAATGACTTTTGAACACTTCGCACTTTTTGCAGTGTGTGATGTAGGCTATCTTGTCCCCAGAGCGTTCGCAGCAGCCCACAGTGACGTCGCTTACCTCAGGATAAAAAGACAGAGTGACGTCAAGTCAACCACAGACACGAAGAGCCATACCGGAAAAGCGGCAAGTCCACTTTCACAATAAATTAATACATAATTAAGCTACTCATTAGATCAGAGTAGGCTGCACCTGGTAGGCTGCTGATTTGTCACTAACAAAGACATAGGCTATCTCATGACATCTTCAGTGTGGCCTGTTATGTGCGTGCTTAATTGCTTATAGATACTTGGATGACTGAATGCTCAAGGCAAAAAAGTTAATAAAATGTGGCTTGAAAATTTTGTGCAGGAGAAATTTTTAGTGGGTTTTTATTTATTTAATTTTAATAATATTTAGGCCTACTTGTTTGCTGAAGGAACCCTAACCCCTAATGCTTATAACTCATTAACACCTTATATTAATAGCCTAATACCGCTAGTGAAAAGCGGGAATATGTGTGTGATAAAATAAAATGAATTGTGTGTAGCCCTACAGTCTACTTAATTTTTCATTTTGTAACTTTTAAAATTATAGATTTTCCAAATTTATCAAATTAATGTAGGCAACCACTGAAAATATATTTTAACAGTTAGGTATATTGTTAGATTTATTTGCATCCACCTGAGAAATTACAAGTCCCATGCAACTGAATATCCTTTCATTCCCTCTCCCTCGAAGCATGAATAACCTTCAGTGGCTGCGAAATTCAAAAAATGTGACTCCTTGAGTCAGTGGGCTATCTATAGGCTCTTGCCTACATGTGAGCTATGTACATATGTACACGTGTATATATCTATGAGTTAGTTATTTAGTTTGTCCATTCTGGGCTCCTGTAAAAACACGGCAGTGCAACATTTATCAACCTTTATTTCAAAACTTTACATGTGGGCCGACTGAAGAATGGAAAAGCTGCAAAGACTCTGAACATTTATAATACCTTGAATTTTTCTAGATACACTATCTCCCCTCCCAAGTCTTCCTATTAGGCAGACTATACCCATCTAGACTATTTGCGCTTGTATTTATTTTCATAATTTTATGTCATGTATGCAGGCTATAAGTATACATTTACATGTATATATTGTATTATCGTTGCCTTCGTTGTTTGGCAGTATGATAAGATGTTCTCATAAATGAAAGTTTTGTAAACCCGTCGTAAATTTGCAATTTTACAAAAAGGAAGAAAACAACACCAACATATTTTTTATTATATTTAATATATATATTTAATAGGGTCCAACTGAAAAAAAAAATGCTTTTATACTCTAGGTCATAGGCTATTCCATTCTACCCTCCCCAAATCATACACCCTAGCTTTGTAAGGGCTTCTAAAATTCGCCAGTGTGTCTCTTTACACTGGTCTTATTTTTTCCCTTCTCAGATAAATAGACATTGGCTATATCTCTACCAATAAAGCGCAACACTTTTGTTTTACATACTTGAAAAAAAAAAAAACTAATTAGTTATTTTATTTTTGTTATTTTTGTTGAATTTTGTCGAAATGTGAATGTTTAGCCACCGCTGCCGACAAATCTCCTATTCGTTTTATTTTGAAAGTGACGTCCGGAACAGGTGTGCTGGCTGTGCTGTCGTTGTGAGAGGCGCGCGGTGACAGCAGCAGCACAGCGCTGGGGAGAGCGCGGCGGAGCTGGAATCAGCCAGGAGCGAAAATGTGAAGATGGAATTCGACTGAGCAGCATTGTGTTGTTACTGCCGCCTCTTTCTCTGGAAATTAAAAGAAAAAATAAAATAAAAACACAACCCACACAGCAAGAACAGGAGCTTTACTTGGATTTTATAATCACTGGAAATATCCCAGTTTCATTTTTTCTTTTCTTATTCATTTTTTTTTTTTTTTTTTGTGGCTCGCTTTCTGGCTCTGTCCACCTTGTCAGAAATTGACTAGGAGCGGTGTTGCGGAGAGTGCGGGGCATCGTTCACGTTCACTGGATATTCATTTTTAATGACACAATTTGGACGGAGTGAAGTGCTCCGCGAAGCTCTCCTGCCGCTTTATGGGATTATTCTCGACGAGGGCGCTTTGTTTAAGATAAGAACACGTTGGGCATCATGAGTTCCACTGGTAAGTCCGTCCATGCGCGCTTCATCTCTCAACTTGACGCGCAAGGACAATACCTAACGTTAAAGATGAGAGCAGAGAGCACACTGCTGAACGCCAGTGGGCTTAGTGTAATAAATAAGATTTTTCAATAAGGTTAAAGTCCATGTGGTTCACCTTAATAACTTATAATATTCAATATCATAATTATATAGAATTGTGATTTTCATGTACATCCAAGGAAAACATGATGATGTGAAACATGCTTCTCAAGGACTTGCAGCAGGTTTGGAGGGGTCAGGAGAGCTAATTATATCTGGAGGTCAAAGCAGCATTTGCCCAGAGTTCATCTCCAGAAGAGCATTTTTGGGATTTTTCATCCTCATAACAGCTGTTTCTCGGGCCCTCTCACTGTCTCCTTCCCTCCTTTGTCACTTCCCTTTCATCTTTTTTCTCCTTCCTCATCCTTTTTGCCGCCACCACCAGTGGTGCGTTTGACCTCTGTGTGGAGACCACCCAGGCTTTCAGCTGTCGCTTCCCCATAAAAGTCCACCTGTTTCCAACACACTGGTTGCAGGAGCAGGAAACCCGTCAGCTGGAGGTTTCTGACCCAGCTGCCCGCTTGGTCTCATGGAGTTGTGATGCAGCACATGATGAATACGTCTGAAGGCTGAAGGCTTCTGTTGTGCTTGCCGAATACCGGCCCAGGGGCTGCCATGATGCTAAGCTGACCTTGTATCAGCTGACTGTGACCCTGATCCTCTGTCAGCTGAGTCAGGGCTTTCCCTCTAGGGCTTGCTGGTCAGCTGTGTGTGCATGTGTGCCCGCCCCCGCTTTGTTGTGTTTACAAGTTATCACTTGTTGGATCTCCAAGGGAACACTGTTTTTTTTTTTTGTTTTTTTTTTTTAAAGACAATCCCTCCATGTCCCTAAGCTGTCAGTGAGGCCAGTTAAAGTCGATGTGCTCCAGGTGCTCCATGAACAGACGGTGTCATGTGCTTCCTATCCTCCGCGTCTACAGGAGGAACCGGGTATCACTGCATCATTCATAATCCAGCCTGTCATTGTGTGCCACTACATTATTCATCCAGTGCTCTTAATAACCCTCCGGTGCCGGGCCTTGCCTGACTGCCAGTGCCTGGGCGGTGCGTGCCGGGAGTGGCGTCGCCGCTCCTGGCTCTCTGGGAAAATGTGTAGAATTCTTTCAAGCTTCAAAATGCTTTTCTCAGCTGACAACAAGAGGGGGAGGAGGAGCGCGTGCAGCCAGCATGTGGAGAGCTGTCACAAGCTCTTGTGAGTTAAAAGCATGTGCTCAAACAGGAACGTGCACTAACGCGGCCATCAACAACACGCAAACCTGTGGTTGTGTGTGATTATATGTGAACCTGTGTGTGCCTACATTAAGGGTGTGTGTGTGTGCTTTGTGAGTCTTGTCACCACAGGCAGATGGTGGTGTGACATGTGTCTGCAGTCTGGCTTTAGGCATAAAAACACAGCAGGCAGGCAGGAGAGCTGAGGAAAGAACATCTCCTCTTCTCTCCTCTCCTCACTTTCTTCCCTCCAGTCAGTCAAACATATGTTCCCCTTCACTCTCAACAATCTCAAGGTTTGGACATGAATGGGCCTTTTAGGCTGGACTGCGCGCAGTGTTTTCCGCTGCATTGAGTGCGATAGCCCAGAGGCCATCGACACACGGAGTAATTACACACGGCTCTGACTGTCTGTCTTCATCTTCTGGGCCCTCTATCTCTCATGGTCACTGGGTTTTGTGTGTATTTGGCGTCTGGTCAGACTCCTATTTTCTGCCTGGCTGGCGGTCGAGGCAGAACTGTGGGTGTTATCGGGTTAGTTTCTGGTGGAAGGGACCTTGGCGTAACATGTTCTGACAGAGAAATACAGATGTATGATAATTTCTTCAATATAAAGATGCATTTTTGCAAAAATGTATCCTGCCATTTCTGAGACACATTGTGTGTGCAGAAGCCTATAAGCGTTTCAGGGGAGCAATAAAACACATGTTGATCAATATACTGATCATTGAGCTCGGGGACCTGAGAGGATCTGCAGAGTCATACATCAAAGACGGCTCTGACACCTCTCCCTGTCTCTCACTTTCTCTCCATTCAGCAGAGAGCTCTCTAGCATCAGACAAAATACTTTCCAAAGGTGTTCCCGTTTGGGTTTCCTAACTTTAAGGAGACATGCTGCATCTCATGCAACCTAATGAAGAAGGCATACAGTTTGAATGCATGATAAGTCTGGAAATTATCAGCAGGTAAAGTTGCAATCCACTTGGAAGTTTTGTCTGTTTTCCTCAGTTTTTTTTTTTTTTTTTTTTTTGCCACACAGGCAGTCTCTTCACAGACTGCAGCAATGCTCTGTCGGTTGGTCGGTCGACCACTTTGATCCAGAGTCAAATATCTCAAGAATTGTTGCCATGAAATTTGCTACAGATGTTCATTGCAGCCAGAAGATGAATCCTAAAGGGTTTTAGCAGTCTGGTACTTTTTATATAGTGTCAACAGCTGGTCAGAGTTTCATGTATCCAACAAAAACATCCCAATCATTGCAGAAATAGATGGATTGTCACAAAATTATGTGCAGACGTTCATGGTTACGAAATGATAGATATTAATGACTTTGGTGATCACCTGACTTTAAATCTAGTGCCACCATGATTGTCCAATAGTGAATAAGACTGCACAGTTAATCGCAATTTAATCAGAACTGCAATATGGCCTGCTGCAATGTTTAGATTGCAAGGAGGAGCAATTATGTTAAAGGAGAAAAGTGTGTGTCCAGATACCACTTGGTTCAATGCTGTTGTGCTGCAGAGTTTTCCTGGCAAACGTCACATTCTACAGACTTAAGAAAAAGTCTTGATTTGGTCCAGATCCCTGCAAAAATCACATCATAACAATTTCAATGTTTTTCAGGTAAATTGGGAAAATGATGTACATATTAGCATTCTGTCTAATATAACAAATTATTTTGCTTTCCAAATTATGACAATAAAATCTATATTTTTAAAACCATGCAGCCATATTGGTAAATGATCAAATACCTGCAAACTAATGACATTCCCATTACAGCTGTAATGATTAATCAAATAATCGATTAATTGATTGTTAGAAAATGAATTGCCAACTGTTTTGAATATCAATTAATTATTTCAGTCATTTTTCAAATAGTAAAGTAAAGAGGAGCTGCTGGTTTAGTGTGGTAAATGTGAGGATTTTCTGCTTTTCTGTGTCATTTATGAAAATAAATGAGGAGTCTTTGTGTTTTGGGCAGTTGTTTGGACAAAAGAGGCAATTTAAAGACGTCACATTTGGCTCTGAGAAAGTGAGATGAGCATTTTTAGCACTTTTCTGACACTTCATGGAATAAACAGTTAATCGATTAATTGTAAAAAAAAAACCTGTCAGCTTAATCGATAATTAAAATAACCAGTAGTTGCAGCCCTAATTCCCATGAGCCTCACCTGCATGTGTTTGCTACTATTAAGCAAATGTTAGCTAATGCTAGCATTTAAGTCACGTGTTAAAAGAATTTTAAAGAGGTGGTATCTTGTCTTACAGTATAAACAATGGAATCAAGCAGATTGATGCACTTGTGTCAAGGAATAACATTTGATTCATGAAAGGTCTTGAGGCAACTGGACTTGCTCAAACTTTATTTAGTCTGCTTTCGCCGGTGCTGTGGCATCAGTTTGTCTGAAAAAGCTTTGAACTGAACTCATCATGATTCTGTAAAAGACTGCTTTGAAGAGAAAAATGACTGGGCTGCCAAGACAGTGAGGATTTGTGCTCTGCCGACCACAGACATGTGGCGCAAAGTTCATACAAGTCCAGCATTTTCAGACATCAAAGTTTATATCAAGGAAGAATTTTGAGTTTATGCTTGTGAATGACAAAGTGGCCAAAAAGTTGTAATAAGTGGCCCTCTGAGAAACACGAATGTTCATGTAACATTTAATGGCAAGTAGTTATGGTACTACAAAGTGCTGGTCTGGAACAAAGTGTATGAGTTTACGGAATAATACAACGACCCGCTGACTGACCATATCCTCGTTGAGCTCCATTTCGAGAAGGGAAAAAAATAATTGTATAAATGACGTGGACAGTAGCAGATTGAACAGTGAAAATTCTCTGTGCTATTTTGTCGTCAGCAGTGTTTTTCCTGTTTCATGAGGGGAATGAGTCCGAGCAAGGGTTGACGGGGAGGGGAGCTGTATCATACATGATTTCTTCTCTTCTACCTCATCTGGTGAGCAGTCCAAACCAGAGCCAAGGACCATTTATCACTCCTGCTCCCAGACGCCTTAGTTCAATAACACAAAGGTGGGAGACAAAGACGCACAGATGCAAACACAGATGCTGAGATGCACACATGAATATTAAGAGAGGACAGTCTTCTCCAAACAGCTTGTAATTACAGGACAACATAAACTTAGGCACGTGGTTTTCTTGTTAATTTGCAGCTACAGCCATTGTAGTTACTGCGCTCATACTCGTGTGGTATCTGTACCACAGTTAAAGCACTTGAGGAAAGGAAACGATGAAGAATGAATGGGAATACCATTCAGTTGCCATTTAATCTGGGAGCTCTAAAGATCTCTTTTTGAATTGGAGTGAACGGAATAAAAAAAACAAAAACTGTCAGATGAAAGCTACAGCGTTGTGGCTTTATTGCTTGGATCTTGTCCTCAGGGTTGCCATCTCCATGACCTTGGCTCCTGGTAGGATTGAGTGATCATTCAGACTGTCAGCAGCAGTCTGACCTTTCTCTCTTGCCATTGAGTGACGGTATGTTTGTGATACAAGTGGACAGTATCATTGCTCTGATGAATGCTTCTGGTCAAGGTCCTGACAGAGACGAAGGGGGATGCAGGGGGCAGGCCAGCGCTCGATCAGTGGGTGTTTTCGATTATGGACAAGTAAGACATTCTTAGCATACGGAGCTGATTTTACAGAGAATGTCCATCTAAAAATACACACACAAAAAACAATAACAACAAAAAAACACATATTGTCATTTTAGCCAGATACACTTTTAAGTAGATACTTTCACAGAATTTGTACTAGCAGAAACACTTTCTGAATGTGATTCCCTTCATTTGGCACACACAGCTGTGTGAAGCTTGCATTTGTGTTAATTACTTAACGCCAAAGTCTCTCAATTTTCGGAGTAAGTAGATCTTCACACAGTGGGCTGGGCCCTAGATGGATCTGAAGTTATTAGAGGATTTGTTTTGTAACAATATGCTTTACATCTGTCAGCAAGACGTAAAAATGACATTAGCTATGTAGACCCACGGTCTTGTGGAAAGTATTTGACATATTGAGGAAGAAATGCTGCGGGTGTTCCCAATCACTTCAAAAAGGCAGTTTATTGAAGCTGACATCTTGTTTCCATTAGTCAAAATATATGTTGGTGTACTTCTCAGTGTTTGCATTGCTTGTTGCTGCTTGGGTTTGGTGAAAATTGAAGGTATGTGAGGAAGAAAAGTCTGCCAGCACTGAAAAAAACGTCAGTTTTCAGTAGGATTTAGATTTTCGCTCTGCAAAAGTAAATTAGAAGGCAGTGCATGCTATAGTGATAATCGAGACGTGAACAGCAATACACTGCTAGCTTTCCAAGCAGCACTGAGCTGTTGCTGAACTTAGCAGAGCACCACTTCTTTGTGGTCACAAATCCTCGCTCATGTATCAGATTTCTGTAATAGTCCTGTAAGTATTTATTCCTGTGCAGTAAAACTACTATTTTGAAGTGGCAGACATTGCCTTTTGCACATTTAAAGGACTGTACCAGTCTATTTCTGACTTTCAACCATTAACGGAGATTGCCCGTCTTCTAAAAATGTTGTTTAAATTTGAAGGCGTGTTTACTTAAGTAGATTTCAGACTGCATCTTTAAACCCAATTCACTGCCACTCATGTTGAAACAGGATATAGA
>JAQLOL010000026.1:7724055-7736842 GCA_029783665.1 Naso thynnoides | reverse complement strand
AAACTGAAGAACTAAAGTCTGAACAACAGGAATGTCTAAGACATTTTATCGAGGGGAACAATGTTTTAGCGTTACTTACGACGGGCTTCGGCAAAAGTTTAGAACATACGTAATGACCAAGCAGTAGCAATTGGTCGACGTTGAAAATATCCTGCCCACCACAATGCAAACGTTTCTCAATAGAGAGTGGCCATACGCTTCTCACAAAGTGAAACGATGTGGAAGCGGATGGTTAACCAGGGTAGGGCATCAGTAGTAACTACATAAAAATTGCAACCTTTTTTTCTGAGGCACTCATTTGTTGTTACAGGAAATTTATAATCATCAGAGCAATCATGAGACTGTTTCATAAATACTTCAAAGTTCCTCGTAATCACTTTAAAACTAAATTTTAACCATAGCAAAGTATTTTAATTTGCCTGAAAGGAGCAACTTTAAGTGTTACAGACTCAGGCAGTGTGGATAATCACTTCTTTATCTGCCTCTTCTTATTTGTATTAGTTCTGTACTGTGATGACGCACAAAAGATGCGTTTCATTTGTGAAAGTTGCCTGAGAGTAGACATGATCGAGGAGAGGGAACAGATGATGAATTGTGGAGCTACTAAAAAAGAAATGTGTGACTGCTTCTTTTTCTCTGCCATGAGTCACTGTTCTGCCCCATGACCATGCAATTCTTCATCAGATGATGCTGCACAAGTTGCATCGTCCAAAATAAGAGATTCAAAGGTGACTCATTTCTTATTATGCTTTTAGTACTGCCAACGATTCAGCTCATGATTTAGTCTCATCTCAGCTCCTGAAAGTCAATAAAGTCTGATTGGAAAGCGGGGCCGTCTGTCGTTTTGTTTAGTCAAGTCACGACTCCAAAAAGAGAGCTGACCCACCGTTCCACGCTGTTAGATTTAGTAAAAGTAGGCCATCTCTCCTCTGACCTCCATCAGTGTTCATGTTAAGCTGCTTCTGAACAAACTCAGAGTCAGCATCCCTGTTGGTTCCTTTTTACCATTTCACTCTAACTCTCTCCTCTCTTTAATGCTCCATTATTAAAAAGTCCCTGCTTACTCTCTGTTTTGGATGTGGAATCTAGGGCCCAACTGATAGGCCTACCAATATTAGGGAGTAAGAAATTTCTGATATCCAATATAGCAGCCGATATTCAATATAAATAATATCGGCTGAATGTTGTTATCAAACACTTGTGAGAAATATATGTATTGGAGAAAGGATATCTTGCACTACACTACACCACTACACCAGTGCACTGAACAGTAAACTTACGCAACACATCGCCCTCTGCTGGATAGGCTACATAGTTACACCGTGTTAAATCACTAGTCTGAGTACTTTTTTCCTATTCTTAAAGACGAGCTGAAATGCCCTTATGACGTATTCCCTATTCAAACACTTAACCAATCAATGGGCTTTTTTTTGTAATTTTTTTCTGATACATTTTCAAATTTGACTTCAATGAGAGCAGTGATATGGTCCAAAAGGGTTGAAAATGCATTTTTGACTTCAGCTCGACTTTGAAAAACTGTTTTAATATCTGTGCATATTGGAGGACTTGCATACCGATATGTCTGCGACAGGCCAATATCAGCTGATGATATCTGCAAACAGATATATCAGTCGAGCCTTAGAAGAAATCTACATCTTCATTTTGCTCTGCCCCTCTTCCCTATCTGTTTTGATGTCTTACAAGGTTTACATGAACCATCCCTCCTCACCTCTCTGCAGGAAGCCAGTGTTTGTCTCTTGTCGTGTATCTGCTTGACATTGGCCGATAAATGTGCTACCATACCCAGCAGCCGTGGGCAAAAAAACTAAACTGACACCAACTGGCCGGAGACACAGCCATGGGAGCAGTCCTGGCAGGGACAGGGATGTGTGTGTGTGTGTGTGTGTGTGTGTGTGTGTGTGTGTGTGTGTGTGTGTTTGTGTGGAGTCAACTGGAAGAGACAGCGAGAAGCCAAAGGGTGAATCTCTTCTTTCCTGCTCCGTCTGTCCTCTGTCACATTGCTCACAGTCTTTTCCTCTGCCTCCTTTTTTTTCCCCATCCTCCCCTCCTCTCTGTCTTCTCCACCCCCCAGCCTCACCCCACCCTGTCTCCTCCTCATCCTCATTATTACCGTCATCATCTTCCTGTTCTTAATCATCATCTGCATCACATCGTCTCCCTTTATGTCTTCATCATCGTCCCACTTTCTCTTTGTCATCACGGCTCTTGGCTCTAATGAAGTTAGACTGCAGGTGCCGCTTTTCCATGCTGATTTTTTTTTTTGAAGTGGTGGTGATCAAAGCCAGAGTTCATCGCTGGAGCCAGAAATAGCTTTACTTCTGTGGCCATTTTTTAAAAAGAAAAAATAACATGCATTAAATATGTAAACAGACTAAATTTTTAAAGCGCTGAGAAAGGCTGACAAGGCACGAATGTCTTGAGGGAGTGAAAGCAACACACAGGTAAAGGCAAGGTCAGACACAGACACACTCCTCTGCACCATCACAGCATTTTGGGATTATGTCGGACTATAACTCGGACACATTCAGACACTTACACCTGTGACAGATTTAGCCTGTCATGCTTAAAAGTGTACACAGAAACAGACTCCATGTGTCAGAGACAGACTTTTGCTCAGCGTGGACTGTCTGTTAAATTAAAATACAAAATTGTTCACAAACAGATGGTTAACCTCCAGAACAACTGAAGGATGAAATTGAAAGAAATCTTAAATGCATTACAGGCTTTATCAGTTTTCCTTCAAGTGTGTCTTTTTCAGTGTTTACCTGCGTCTTTGTTGAATAATTTGCGGCTTGAAATGTCCCTGCTGGCTCGTCCGTTCTGCTTACTTGTCTGTCCTTTCTGTTTTATGTATGGACGTTGTCTTTCTTTAAATTATACAAAAGCACAAAGGAGCAAACCTAGAAAACTGAACGTGCCAGTTTCCTGACAGGAACAGTTGTAGAAGACTCCTAGCTCACATAGAAACACACTTTCCAGGGCTCATGACCTCCTCGGCTGCGTAGAGTATATCTTGCACAAGCCTCTCTTCATGCTTGCCTCTGCGTGTCTCTGAGTGCGTGCATGGATGTGCTGCACTCTTGTGTGCTGACTGTGAGCTCTGCTGGAGACTCTAGCCTCCCTCTGGGTCTTGGCTGCGGCTCCAGGCCTCGGCGGGGGTGTAAAAGGATTACCGCCGTCTATGTCTTTTAAACAGCCTTCCCTAAGCCTTTTAGCTCCCCATTCATACTCACATCCTAAAGAAATCAATCCGTCGCTAAGAAAATGCTATAGAAGAAGAAAGAGGGACAGAACAGTGCATGCTGATGTGGTAAATCTGATTTCATAAAGCTGTCTTGCTGTCACGTTCTCTGTTTGTCTGTGTTTGTTCCTGTAATCTTAGTTTAGCCTTAAAAGTGATGAAGACAGTGACCTGGTGGCACCAGCTGTGTAGGAAGTGAGCTGGGGAATAGCGAGCTGGGCGGACAGACTGAGAGAGAAAGGGGCAGTTCAGATCAGTATGCACTCTGCACAGTCTCCCTAATAAGTTTTCATTCTCTCTGAGAGAGCTAGTTCTCCCGTTAGAAGCCTGTGGCAGCATCACATTATCACCTCTTTAATCACAGAGCAGCCAGGTGCTCCTGCAACAATCAACGTCCTATTAACTCGCCACCATGACTGTTTGGAAATGTATGTTCAGGTTCATAGAGGATGTCAGGCTGTATTTAGCCTGTGTGAGCAGGATTATGGCTTGTCTGTCACCCAATCATGTTTCGCCCGGCACCTATTTGTTATTGGATGTAATGTAAACACATAAAATCACTGCAGGCTATTTATCTCCTATTATGTGCTGGTTGTTTAATTCTCTCTCCCTGTACCTTTTTTCTTTCCTCCACAGTAAACCCTTCCCCATTGGAGACAGAGTGACGTTCAGTGGGAAGGACTGCGTGTGCCAGCAGTGCTCTCACACACTCGTCAAGCCGAATGAACCGATCAAGATCCACGGGCCCAGCCGTAAGTCCAGCGTCCGCCTCGCTCTGTCCGTTCTGTTTAGGGCCACCAGGCACTGTGGTACGCCGAGTCTAATGCAACGTGTCTGCGAGGCCCATTTAGCTCATTTAGCTAATCAAGTGTCTGTCACATCAGTGGTCCGACCTGCCGTGCTGATCTGCCAGCCGAGAATCACGCAACACAAACAGACACATTATTCATTCATTACTGTCAGCATGCACAGAATAGACAATGGTGTGTAGTCACTGGTCACATAGATCTTTCACATGTGCTATAGTTTTATACTGCAAGCAGATAATGAACCTAATATCCTGTGTGTGATAAGATATTGTATCTGTAAGAGCAGAGTCTCTTTTTTTTGTTTGAGGCAGGGAAATGACAAATTATGATCCCCCAGCAGAGCAATAGTGATTGATAGTGAATCATTTGTTCAGTGTGGCAGACAGACAAGCTGCTGCTGCTAGCTGGCTGAACAGTAGGCTAATAACAGATGGTGGAGAGGCAGTGAATAACTGCCCTCCCCAGATCACTCCATTCAGGGGGATAAAATCCAAACAGCTCCCCAGGTCCATGTTCATCACTCTGGCTTATGAGACGCGAAACAGAGTGCAGACACTAAATGTAATCTGCTTACTTTTACGGCCTGTTCTTCTCTAATTTTGGTATTTAAAAATGCAAATGTATGCAGGGTGCAAAAGTAGTAGAAGGGTATTTAGCTGGTACACTGATTATTTCAGGGGGAAAAGGCAAGGCAGAGGAATTCTAACATGGAGGAAAGTATTACCAGTGGACCTTTGCTTGTTTATGCCTCAGTGACTTAACCCTCACCCTGAAAACTCAATTTTGTAACCTTAATCAAAGTTTTATTTGCCTTGTTGTGCTTTTTGTGTGTCCTTAAAGCAACAGTTAGACATTTTAGAAATGCTGCTTGCCAAATTAAATGATTAATGAAACTCTTGTAAAGCTGCCATAAACATGCAGGCTGCTAACTAACTCTGCACAGTTGCTAGCTCTGTTTTAAAGTAAGAAATTTTGAAAACTTAAATTTTCAAAGAAATTACATGTAGTGTGTTAGTATTAGTGAGCTTTTGAGGTGCTCTTCAGCGGATTTGGATAACTTTTGACTTAGGCTCTGTTTCCTTCTATATAAAGATTTTATGCTGAGCTAAACTAAGCTAGGAAACTCTTGCTAGGAAAGCATGTAAGCACATTTACTAAAAATGTTTGAAATAATGAACACTAAATTACATAGAGCATGACACTTCTGCTGCAAAACTGAAGTCATTTGTTGAAACTTTAAAAATGTTGCACATCTGGCTGTTCCTCACTTAGTGATGTTGTATTTTGCTTTTGACTGCTGATGAAAACTACTGCTGTCAAAATCACGGTGCAAAAGCAGTTGTCTTTACTTTGCCATTCAAGTTGAACTAATGATTTCATGTCACATCATTACATCATCTTTGGATCGTCTCAAACTCAATTTCATCAGGTGGCTAAAATTGGAAGTGCATCGTGACTCAGGAGAAAATCAGCTATGCACAATCGCAGTCTGCAGCTGATGGACTCAGCACTATCACCACCAAATGACAGTTTAGATTTATTTGGACTGCAGAAACCCGACTCAATGCAGTTTTACTGCAAAACACAGTTTGTCTTGGCTGACAGGGCAGAGTGAAGTGGTCTCAGGGGCAGTGGAGCGGGTCAGAGAAGGTTAAGCTAAACCAAACGTTCTCCAAACGGAAACAAATGGAACATTGACCTTTTTCGGCATTGGACACTCTGCAGCCATGCATCATTTTCAGCCTCTGTGCTGTCCCAAGTCTTTCTTGCCCTGTTAGTGGCGGTCAGTAGCATCTGCTGGGGTGTCCTTCTGAGGGAAATGAAATGTGCATAATGCTTGTATAGAGTGTGTGCGCGCGCGTGTGCTTGTGTGACAGAGAAATAGACAGAGAGAAGGAGACTCATATGTGTCTCATGCAAGAGGCAGATTTTGTGCAACTGTTTATGCCCTGTGGCTGTTTCGGTGACAGTCGCTTCCTGCCTGCATTCAGTCATGTTTAACAGTGCTTACAGTTGAGAAAACAAGCCTCACAGCTCTACAGTATCCCACATTAGTACAGCTATTGATTAAGGAGGTGGCTGCCTGTGCCACAGGGCTACATACAACACATCGAAGCACAGAAGGTGTTTAAAGATGCACAATTACACCTTAGCTCACTATATCTTCCTCTCCCTCCTTCCCTTTTTGCTTGTTCTGTTTTCCTTTTCTCTTTCACTTTCACTGCTCTTCTCCAGACTGTGCTGGGTGTGGAGATGAGATCAAGCAGGGTCAGTCTCTCCTGGCACTGGAGAAGCAGTGGCATGTCAGCTGCTTCAGATGTCAGACCTGCAACATGGTCCTCACAGGAGAGTACATCAGCAAGTGAGTGTCAAAAGAGAAGAAGGACATTTAAAAAGCAGTTGATTCTTACTTGTCACCAAGGAATGACATGCTGGATTTTTTCTCTCTAGATGGGCTTGACCGTGCATTTGACACACTACAGCAGTTTTGCTTTTATTCTCTATGTTGCAGGGATGGAGTGCCATACTGTGAGGCAGATTACCACGCCCAGTACGGGGTGAAATGTGAGACCTGCAGCAGATACATCAGTGGAAGAGTTCTGGAGGTGAGAAAGGGACCAGATTTCAACATCTGACTTTGTTCATTTTGATTTAACTGTAGAGTTTTCTGGAGCATTCAGAAATCCAAATTCACTGTGGTAGCTGAGTGTAATGAGCGCTATCAGAATTGAGCAGTTGCATTTTCTCCTCAGCTCCCTGCAAGCCCCGCTGCACTTTAGGGAGAGAGCGACTTAAGATTGGCGGGTGATTAGAGTTTTGCCCTGCTTTACTAAACAAACTCAGTTGCTATGTGTTAGCCTGGTCAAACATCTGTGAACAACTTCTTGCTCACCGTTGAGCAAAATGCAGGCTGGATGCAAAAAGCTGGATTGAATCATAACAACGTGTAAGGAGTTGAGAGGAAGGGGGAGTTATAAAAAGATCAGAGGGTAAAGAGAGGAGGGAAAAGATGGAAGGAGGAGAGACGGAGAAAGCCAATTCTGCAGTGACAGAAATGCACATTTGTGCTTGGCGTGCTCTTACACAAAAGCGGCTTTAAAAAGCAAAGTCAGTTTATTTTTACAGCACATTTAAGGGCAACAGAAGTTGACCTAAAGTGCCCCACAGTCGAAGCAGATGTGTTCCAGGGTGCCACAATAGAGGTATGTGTGGTTAAAGAAGTAAAAGGTAGAGATATCTACAATCGTACGAAACAGTCAAGATGAAGTATCAGCAGAGAAAGGAAGGGAGCAGAGGAGATGGAGCTGAGAAAGACAGAGGAAGATGAGTGTAAGAGAGAATTGAAGGGAAAGTAATGCAAAAAAAAAATGACGATGAAAAAGTGCAGATTCTCATTAAAATGTTTTGGAAGACTCTCTGGAAGGCGTGTTCAGCCCTGACAAAAAGAATCATATGTAGTAAAAGTTTGTCAGACACACACACAGTCAGTGCCCTGTTGTCCCTGTGCTCCTTTGCCTGTCAGAATGGCTGGTGTAAAGTGCTTTGTTCCTGACTATCTGCCTTTCTAGGCTATTTATAGACATGGGGACATGTCAGCCTTTATCTGTGAGCCTCCCTCTCTCTCTCTCTCCGTCTCTTCCTCTCACACTCTGAACATTTGTATGTGCTTGCACGCATGACGTTCATTGTCTTCTGCTGACAGACTCTGATATCATAATCATTTACTTACTTTAAGCTGCAGCTTGCAACTGATACGACTCACTAACAATTGAAGAACACCAACTCCCCACACATACAGAATACATTGAGGATAAGAAGAACGTATCAGCTCTGTTTAATTTTATCTGTCAGTCTATTGTTACTTTTGTTATCCTGAATCTTCAAACTGTGATTTTATGTTGGTCTTTTTTGTAACATCTATACACATAACATCTCTTGCGCTCTTTTGCACTTTTTTGAAGATCATGAAATCATTTTTACTTGGCTATTCAAAAGTTCTAGTTTTACTCAACAAAATCGTTCTTCATTTCCAAAAGAAATAGGCATTGTGATTCTACATGTTTTTCGTGAATCCTTTCAAAAGCTTGCTTCTGAGTCAGACTGAAAAATTAACATAGGAAGCAGAATAAAAAGTTGTAGAAAGTGGAATAACCATGTTGGCTAACTGCATTCTGTTCTGTTGAAATCTGTCAGGCTCAATTTAACTACAGTCAATATGTGTTCTAAGGGAACTTTAAACACTGTGATTCTGCAGATGCTTTCAGGTCATCGACTGAGACTTAACAATTAAGCTGCAACAACTTCATCTTTTTGTGTGTAACTGTTTTTAACTGTAGTTTTTTTTTTTTCTTGACAAAAATGTGCATGTTTTGTCATAATGGTTGTTTTCAGTGATCATATTTGCTCAGTTTTAGTCTTCTTGTTGTCAGCGAAAATACACAGATGCCACTAGGTTCTCTGTTTATTTGTTTTAAATAGAGCCTAACCAATATGGCATTTTCAGGGTTGATGCCAAATATTATAGTGCAAGAGAATTCTGATTTCGGATATAACGGCCTATGAGCTGAATGCAGTTATAAAATACTTGTGATAGTGTTATGGAGGCAGGATATCGTACATTTTAATTACCTTTACCCCCCACCCCCAGACAGACTATCCAATGACACCATTTTAAACACTAGTCCTAGCATTTCTCTGGCTTTAAAAAACTGTTTTAATATTGCAGATATCAGAGAACATATGACCTGATATCGATATCTGCAATAGGCCAATATCAGCGTGACTGATATATCAGTTGGGCCCCATTTTAAAGTACCACATCATAATTTCGGTAAACTTGCTTTGCCATGCTGATTACTCTGCTCTTCAACAGTAAACAGCCAGACTAATCTGTCTGTGTTTGCATCTGTGTTGATAATTAGGCTTGTTATGCAGAGCCCCCTCTTCAGTCCAACTTTCCATAGATAGCAGTTGTTTGTTTAATGAGTAGTTTAGAATAAAAGGAGAAGAATAGAAGTCAAGAGAGGAAGCAGGGGAAAGAGGGGAATAAAACCTCCTTTCTTCAGTTTCACTTCTTCCCCTTCGCTTCCTTCCTCTGTGTCTTAGTTTGCCAATAAATATAGCAGCCTATTAAATGCCACCCGAGAGAATGGAGGCCTCATTAGAAATGGTAACAGCAGTTGTTGAACTAATACTATACGACCACAGACAGTAAACGCTCTGCTGCTCGTAAAGCACAAGACGGAAATGCCGCATCCTCTCCTGGCTTTCCTTTCAGAGTAACCTGAGACGGGTGAGCAGAGCAGGGATTGGTTCAAATGCAGCTTAGATACGATTAAGAACCATACTGTTCATTGGCGGTTCTTGAAAGGAGTGCATTCATCAGAGAGGCCGGATTTCCTGCAGATCACATAGAGGTATCAGTTTTATGAAAGCAGGGAATGTCTGTGCAGCATAAGATGACATAATACCCTACTAGAGAGATACACACACGCTTAAACACACATGCTGGGTGTGCAGGCGGACAAAAGGGACTGGAGCATACTGATAAATTCAGAGGCTTTTATTGTGCAACAGCTGCTTCTTTGTCTTAATGGATGAAAACATAGAGTTGAAACATAAGTTAATTTAAGTTAATTTATTTGAGTTATTTAAGTTAATTGCACAATTAAATGCTGTAAATTAATCAGTGTGCCCCAGTCCCTTTTGTCCTGCTGTACACCCAGCATGTGTGAAACAGACTTCCAAGCATCTTCCAAGCAAATTACAGGTGAATCAGTTGCCTCTCTCTGCTCTACGACAGCAAAAAAAATGCATAGGATTAAAGGAACTTGAGAACACCAATAGGTGCACAGCCTTCAAATTGGCAAAAAGTCTAACAATTGAACATATTTGTCCTTCAAAAGTTTGCTGTCCTAGAGCTGAAAAGTACCTGACTGAGCTGTAGTGCTCTTGGAAGACGCGCAGCGACTCCTGTGTCACACATGCTGGGCGTGTTCGGATGAAACCGTTCAGGTCTCCTTGACACAAGCCATATATTAGCAGTGCTTCTATAAATAGATTATATATTCTCTAATGGCGTGTCAGGGAGGCAGAGGTGATGGGACGGGGCACGCCTCAGCCATCGACCCCGCAGAGACACATGTGAGAAACATGAGGATGGTGAACCTGACGGGATTAATGGACGCAGTGACTTCATACTGCATCATTTCATGTGTCTGTTTCACCTGCGCCATGTGTGTTGGGATGTGTTCCCTTGGGCCCTCAGAATGTCCAAGGACGTGCATCGCACTTTCGTGTCCTTCACTCACATGGCCACCTACTTCCCTCCTTCTCTCTGACACACAGTCCAACACTTTCTTCATGTGACTGACCCACAGGGAGCTTTGCTCTAATTATGCAATGGAGGAGAATGGGTGGTGGCCATCATGTGATTGCTGTGTGCTGATGATGTCTCAGTACATTATGAGGCCATTGGTGGCCAGATGATATGCAGTTGTAAACATATGGAGAAAATGACCTGTCAAGGTTGGGGTACAATTTGTAGATTAGCCCTCGCACTGTGTAACTGTTCATGATGATAATTTATGTCTTCTTCTCTTCTCTCCTCATAGGCAGGAGGGAAGCACTACCATCCAACCTGCGCTCGATGCTCCCGCTGTAACATGATGTTCAAAGAGGGAGAGGAAATGTACCTGACAGGTGAAACTTGATGCCAATACATCCACCCACTGGCACACACACATGCTGTATAGTAGGCTTGGGCAATATTTAGGTTTGACTGTAAACCAGGTTATTTAGAAACTGTCAAGGATTTGGATAGAATTTCAGTGCTGTCTAAATAGCAGACAGCTAATCTAAGAAAGATGTGTTCAGAGTATTTGAGATAACATTACAGGAGAAGTAAAAAAAAAAAAAAAACACTTCTGCCCGTGTTTGGGAGTATTTTGGGTTGAGTCTTCATGATGAAGAGAATACAGCCAACACGGATGAAGCTATGTGCTCTATTTGCATTTATTTGTTGAATTGCGACAATAAGTTTTAGCAGATCCTCTAACAAGAGTTGATTGAAGATAGGTGCTTATGCTGCGTTCAAGGCACCTCAGAAGTCTGAATTTTCAACTCCAAGATTCCGACTTTGTCATCACTGCATTCACGCTGTAAATCAACTCAGCAGGGGGGAAAACATGGACACCCAAATCATCTCTAGCTAGCTACTGAACAGGATAGCTAATTTAATCAGCAGAATAGTGTTGAATTTCACATATTGCTATAGTTAGAGCAAAATATAAATGATACAAATGCATACCGCTTCCAAATTACATTTTAAAATGTCAGACAAAACACCTTTGTAATGAATTTATTCTTACCATTAACGATGAAGGCCGGCATGTTTTATGTTTATTTGACGTCAGGTTGGACAAACTGGAGCTCTGAAATGATATCCGAAATTCTGACCTGGAATTCTGAGTTGGGCAATCATTCAAATCATTTTTAACAACTCAGAGTTCGTTTTTTTTCCATAGTTCAGAAGTGTCTTGGATGCAGCATTAGTTTTTATCTATTAATTATTTTACTGTCTTTAAATATTTAAGTCTGGTAACTCTTGTCCAAGAAGGCTCAATACAAATGAGGCACACAGCATTATACACTAGATCAGGGGTTCCCAAACCTTTCAGCCCGGGATCCTTAAAATAATGGTGCCAATCACAGACGTCAAACATGGGTTTCAATACGAGACAAAAAAACAACAGCCCAACAGCCATAATATTATTTTAAAGTCATTTAAGAAAGAATAAAAGGAGAAATATAGCCAGAATTTATGTAATAATGGTTTATATATATGCAATTTTATATTATTTTAAACATTTATCCCTTTCTTCTTGCGACCCCCTTCTCTGTCTCTTGCAACCTCCAAGGGGGGTTCCGACCCTCTCTTTGGGAACCATTGCACTAGAAAATGGCTTTTTTTTGACACCGCCTACCACATTCTACATACTGCATGCTGTATGTGCAACATACCGCATACTAAATGAATATTCAGTATGTCCTCCATTCACACTGCAGTACACAGGCCGGTTACCCGGAATGCATTTGGCACAAACAGGCAGTGACAGCAAGATTATTTTTTGTTTTGTTTTGTCATTAAACTGCAACAATAAATGCCTGACTGGGGTTTGGTTGTGACGTTGCAGTGCATGAGATTGTGGAAACAGTACGTAAGGTGGACTGGACAGATGCATACTGGGGATTTCCTTGGAATCAGTATACATCCAGGAATTTCTTGGCATATTGCAGATTTTTTCAGTGTTTACCTGCAGCATACCACATACTACTCAGTGGGTAAATCAGTATACACTGCTAGTGTAGAACAGCCTAAGACATCACCAGAAACTCAGCTTTTACATTTTGTTTTTTAAGGAGAACAGTCATTTACTGTATTGAAATTTGAAAAAAAGGTATGTAGGTATGAAAGAACATATACCATTCAAGCCTACTGTACAGTTCATTCCCATTGAGATGAATGCATGGCATGTGGGAACACTCTGCACTAACCTGTCTTCTCTCCTTCTCTCACTCTTCCTCAGGATGTGAGGTGTGGCACCCATTATGCAAGCAGGCAGCGAGGGCAGAGAGGAGACTCAGGGTGAGATAGAGTTTCAAATTGAAAAATGTAAAAAAAAAAAAAAAAAAGAAAAGAAAAAAAAAGAAAACT
>JAQLOL010000026.1:7712443-7723955 GCA_029783665.1 Naso thynnoides | reverse complement strand
GAGGAGACTCAGGGTGAGATATAGTTTCAAATTGAAAAATTTAAAAAAAAAAAAAAAAAAAGAAAAGAAAAAAAAAGAAAACTGTAATTTCATCACTGTGTGTGTTCCTCTCTCTCTCTTTTTGTTTTTGTTTCTTTGACTGTTTGTACTCGACAGCACAGACGCCTGTCAGAGGCCTCCATCTCTCCACCAGGCTCATCCATAGGCTCTCCCAGCAGGGTTATATGTGTGAGTAGCAGCTAATAACTTGGCAGATTTTAGTCACCTGTAGCTGCTTATCCCAGGAGCACAATTTCAGTTTCTGCGTCAGAAACACAAACACTGCCTATAGCCTTCAGTAGTTTAAGCACCAAACTCAGGCTGCTCACTCCTTTGGCCTGTTCACTTGTGTGTGTTTTGATCTGTGTTGTCATTAGTGATGTGGCAGGAGTTAAACAAGTAAGAAGATTATACTATATCTTGCTGTCATAATGTACACCACAGGTGTGGATTAAAACTGGGCTAAAGTAGGAAGAAAATGTCGCTAGCATCCCTTTAGCAGGGTTGGCGGTATCAGTGAATGTACTGTTTTAGTCCCGACTAAATTCTCAACGTCTACTGTTTTTCATAAAATTTTATGAAAACAGTCCAGGCCCAAAATGATGTATCCTATTGCCTTCACTGATCTTGAGACCTCTCCATAGCGCCACCAGGAACTGAAAACATGTTTTAAAAAAAACAAAACAAAAAGATAGATAGATGGCCATGAAATTTTGCACAGATATTCAAGATCTCTAGCTAGGGCTCACAGTTTCAGGTTTGGTCATATTTAGTTTGGTATTGGATCATCGTACTGATAATCAAATACTAACTACAAATTAGCCAGTGTCAGCAAGCTAAGAGGCTAAACTGAGATACTAAACATGATAAAGCATTTTAGCATATACATTCTGAGCATGTTAGCATGCAGACGTTAGCATTTGCTCAAGGATGTACCAGCTCTAAGTAAAGCCTCACAGAACTGATATGACCGTGGAACCCCTGACTTCTAGATTATAAAGAAGGTGTTCCTAAAGCTCTTGTAGGCTTATTTCTGTCCACAAAAAAGAAATTTAAAAAAAAGTCAACGCACATTAAAGAACTTTATTCAAGTACAAAAAAACAAATCAAAACATGCTGACTACAGAATGATCTTTTCTTCCTCTGGCTCTTTACTTTAACTGGTCTTATGTGGGGTCAGAATTCATACTTTACATCACAGGGTGTGTGTCAAAAGTCAAAAATTTGAAAAAATGGCTAAATATAGCCAGTTTTAAGCAAGACACATGGACATTTTTTGACATAAAAATCACTAAATCGGTGCTATTTAATGCCCCAAAAAAGATTTACATATGTTGAAAAATATGCAGGTAAAGCAGGTTTACGTGAAGGTTGTCCATCTGTACACTGCAGAGTTGGACAAGTTCCATTTTAAAACCAGGTTTCAGCCAATATTGGAACAGTGTCCAACTGTGCTGCTTGTCAGTCTGCTGAGTGTTGCTGCATGTTGGCAGTATTAGCATGTCAAGGGATGTCCGCATGCAAGCTTGAGTCACCGCTCTCTGCTCAGCCCTGCCCCACTCTGCCTCTCCTCTCATAATCAATGACCTTTCTGTTTAAGGTGATGGATGAGGGAGAAATGCAGTGTAAGCACACTCGTCGTCCACACTGTCTCCTCTCTCCCCCTCTCTCTAGCTGTCTTTGCCTCTTCTGCTTTCTTTCTCACACATGCTGAGTTCCTGAAGGTCAGCAACTTACACTGCTGTCAGGTTCTGCAGCGTACATGTGCACTTACGATGAGCGCACATGAACGTTCACGTGCAGGCATGTGTGCGCTTCATCAGCTCTCTCTCACTTCCTCTCACTGCTGCATGATTTGCAAAGCATCACTGGTGAAGTTTCCATCATACTTTGTTACTGTGCATCGTCCATGTGGTTGATGTTGGGTCTTGTTGCTGTTGTCTTTGGTGGGTGTATGTGTGTGTCCTCTCTCCAGGCCAGAGTGAAGAATGAGATCCTAGATTATAAGGACCTAGCTGCTCTGCCAAAGGTCAAGGCCATATATGAGGTCCAGCAGCCAGACCTCATATCCTCCTCATACCAGCCCTACCACAGATACACCTCTGATGACAGGCTAGACACTTACAGCTATGGGGAGGTACTGCGCTACTCACTCCAAGCCAAACTTAGCATTGGTCTGTTTTCAGAGGAAGCATTTTGTTCAGTTTTTAAATGGAGCTGTGCTGATAAGATGTGTGTATCCTCATATGCTCACGTACTGTTTGTATAAGGCTCATTATTTTACTTATTCATTTTTCATAAACTGATTGAAAGGTTATTTCAATTTGGCAAAATGTGTTCATGAAAATTGTAATTTAAATGGAACATTGGATTCAAAAATACTGTTTTCAGGCAAAACAGGTTTTTGGGGGGTTTTGTTTTTGGCTTTGTTTTTTTTTAAGGACAAAAATCATGATATAAAACATGGGGTCATAAAATCAAGATGAAAATAACTTTAAATCAAACTTTAAAAAAAGAAAATTAGAAAGAAAAGACAAGGAAAATGATGAGCCTCAAGTATTTGTGAATATCTTGTACCATTTGTTTAAAGTAACAGATTTTACTGCCTGCACACAGACAGTTGGAGTTTCTGATAAATGTCTTTTCACAGATCCAGAATACTTGAAGGAATAGCTAGATATTCTTTGGCAATACACATATTTGCTTTTTTGATGGGAGTTAAAAGACAAGACAATACCATTAAGACATTCAACTAGAGCTAACAGGTAATTAGCTCATATTGGCATAATAAGAAAACAGCTATCCTGTTGCTGTCAAAAGACCAACAAAAGGCATTTTTGGACCGCAGGAACCATTTCGTAGTTCTAGAATGTAGTTCTAAGAACCTTTTACACCGTTTTATTGTATCCGCACCACAGGAACCATGAACTATTATAGATCTTAGAGCAAAGTTTTCAGGAACTTTTTAAGCTTCAGTTCCAGAGTATGTAAAAGTCTGCCTACCATTGTCTCTAAAGCTACAAGTTCCTGTAAGGCCAAACTTGATCTTGCTTACATCTCAGTTTTTGTATGGATAAAATAAAAGAGACGCAAAGTGTAAATCATTGATCTTCTCCTTTAAATCTTGGCTAGAATGAGCTTAAACTGCCAGCTTTAAATTCCCCTAACTGCCTATAAAAGTTAGCTAGTGGTCCTACTTGCAGAAAACCCAGTTATCCATGTAGGATAAAACAAAGCAAAGGCTGAATTTGAAACAACCACCTTGTCTTCTCTAGTGGTCCTAGAAATGCCTGATATATGATATACTATTTTTGTTTTACCATCATGCTAGTATAAACACTAACTCTTCTCAATCTGCTGATTTTTCAGTCACTTGGGACACTCTCTCCCTATTCTCAGGTAAGCATTCTTCCTCCCACTGTAAGTAGCAGAGCACTTAGGACAAGTTTAAACAAGTGGATATTTGTCATTTTGGCCTGTCACTCAACTATTTGTCTCTCTGTGCTTGTATTTCACCTCGACCTTGTCACATTTGTCTTTTCAGGACTATGACAGCCTGGATATGAGGCAGAGGCTGTGCTCCAGTCCAGGTTATATTGACTCGCCAACATATAGTCGTCAAGGCATGTCACCCATCATGCCTCGCTCTCCGCAGCACTATGGCTACCCTGGTGAGTCAGATACAGCCACTACCCTGATTTTAATGTCAGTTGGATGAAAAAGTGTATTAAAAAAAAATTCAATCACACTGCACCTATTGTGAAAAGCACTTTGAACACAGTTGCAATACTGATGGAGTTTCTGAGCTTGGTCATTTTTCGTATTTTGTGAAGGTTTCTTCTAATTTAAGTCATTTAAAGGAATAGTTCAGCATTTTGAGGAACACTTTATTTGCACTCTTGCTGATGTTGAGATGAGAAGATTGACAACACGCTTATGTCTGTCTGTGCCATGTAAAAGCAAAAACATCTCCAGCAGCCACATAGATTAGTATAGCATAACGGTGACAGAGGCTGAAAAGAATTAGCCTGGTTTTGTCCAAAGATTTAAAAAATGCATTAGTGTTAGGATCTTATCGACAGCACGGTAGGCAACCAGTGGCCTACCCTTGCTTACACCTATGATCATACAACACTATAGGTGCATTATAACACATTATTATTTATTATTTATTATATTATTTATTATAACGCATTAAGTATGTTCATAATGCTTTACAGATGGATTCTTTAAGTAAAGTGTTCCCCTTTTTCCATACAATAATAAATAAGCTTTAATAGTGCTGGCAGACAAAGGTTGTACTTTTTATTCAGAGCTGGGCTAGCTGTTTCCATTTTTAACACTAAGCTAACTTAGCTAACCTGGTAGTAGCTTCATATTTAAAATACAGACGTGATAGTGCTATCAATCCTTTTATCAAACTTTCAGCAAGAAAACAAGCCCGCTCATTTCCTAAAATAAACTGTTCCTTTAAGAGAGATCAAATTGCTTGTCATTTCCATTCACATATCAACTCCTATATTTTTACAAATATTTCATCACAGACAAAAGTTACAAATTTGCAGCATTAAGGCAGAATTTCTTTTCCTTCACTTTACAAAGTTGTTGTTTTGCCGTCTCATATGCTGCAGATGCTCCTCGGCTGTCATTTCATTTAACTCTTACACATGTGCATTGACACTGTCAAGACTGTCACAAGAAGACAAGCTAGTAACCTTTGTCATCACACAAGTGGAATAGTTAATGAATGTCATTTTGTTATTTAAAGCAATGGTTAAGCTGTTTGGTTTTCATCTGCATGGGTTTCACTTGTGTTAAAGCCTTCCTTCATGCTCACATTTCCTTTGCTGTGATTGGCTTTGGCTGGCTGCAGGCTCTGAGAGTGGCAGGAGTTCACCTTATTACGGCCAAGAGGGGCGGTCAAGCACACCCACCACTATCCAGCCCCCTAAACATTTTCATGTACCAGGTAGGAATCCTCATCTGCTCATCGCACTTGTCATGATCTCAAATTTTTCTTCCGAGGGGAAATTTTATCTTCCATTATTCATTAATGCAAACCATTCATGAAGGTCATTTGGCATTTTATGGTAATAGGGGTGTGTGGAAATGGTCACTATGTCGTATTTCTATACCGCACATAATTGCTATGGCATATTCTTCCCCCTCATACTTTACCTTTACAGTCTTTTACCTTCCTTTACAACCATCCCTCATCCTTCTCCCTTCCAATCATCCCAACACAAACTCTCATCCTCCCCTCCTTTACTCCACGTTTCACCTTTCCATCTCCTCTTTCTCTCCTCAGCCACAGCGGACCCCAACATCTACAGGAAGCCGCCCATCTATAAGAGAGCGGGTACAGTGCAGTTAGCTCCGCCTTAGCCTGCCTGTCCTCCTGTCAGTTTAGTCATGCTGTGCTTGAGTAACTTGATGTAGATGTTTTTACTGACCTATTGATGTTTTCCAACCGCTCTTTGTGATTTATTAGTATTGATGTTCCAGTTATCATGGAAATTGAAGCCATCAATAACAAAACCACATAAATGAAGAGTGCTTGAAAATGCACATGGAAACATAGTGCACCTTTTTTCAAAATTGAAGAGTGTCAGACAATTTAAAACAGCAAATCAAACTTTTTGTGTTTCTAAGTAGTGACGCATCAGTCGCGAACGAGTTGTAAATTAATTCAAGACGGAATAATGGGGCGATCTTTTCACCACACTGCTCCGTCACACACAATTGGCAACATACGCTCATGCACTTACTTAAATGTTGTGGCCACGTTGCAATCATGTGTGATGAAGTGTTCGAGTAGGAGGCGGGTGGCAGCCACAAGGCATAAACAGGGACAAGTTCAGACAACACACCGCGGCACAAGGCATTTTGATCATTTAAGAGATACACGTGCACACATTCCAGTCATATGCTAAAACATTGCTTAACATCCCTGAATTATAAGCCAGAGAAGATACTAGGTTAATTAAGCAGCAAAAAAATAAACAAAAAGTAAAGAGCTGTTCAGGAGTCCAAAGAGCTGGCTGTTGTTGCCAAGCCGAGTCAGTCAGAAGAACCAACTCAATAAAAAGACCTGGAATGAACATCACTTTTTGTAAGTCTGAACATAAAGATTTAGTGTGTATACCATAAGCACATGGGCATGGCTGCTTCTTGTTCACAGTTCTCTCAGCATGACAAGTTCTTGTCTGCAAACGAGGCTGGACTAGACTATGAATGAATTAAATGTTGCTCAGGCTTGACTAGTGTTAAGTTTATTCATTTCGGAGATTCGGATTCGGAGGACAGAATTCGCCAGAATATAACAGAACAGTGGAACAAAGCACAATGGAATAATGTATCGTAACTGGAATTCATTTTTGCTCTGCAGACAACTTTTTTTTCTCCCCCTAGTTAACTAGAGGTCAGTGTCTGATTAAGGAGACGATCCTATATGTGTAACGGTTTGAAGCTGCAAACAGCTGTTGTGTTTGTTTCTATGGAAAACAGTGGGAGTACATGAGAGGGGAAGTCTGAGTTCTTAATTGTGTGGATTTATGTTGTTGTTCAGTCAAAGAGCGTGGCAGTGCGGTTAACACAAGATGCTATTTTTGCCTTTTTTTTTACAAGTCATTAAACTTAAATGCACTTCAGCCATCTGGATAGTGTTCTTCAGTATCAACATTCATGAGAAAAAGATTCACTATCCCCTTGTCACATTACTCTCCAAAAGGCTTTTCAGCTGAAAGTCACAAGACGTAGGAACTCGTGATGGAGGATAGTTTATCTTT
This sequence comes from Naso thynnoides, assembly GCA_029783665.1. NCBI lineage: Eukaryota > Metazoa > Chordata > Actinopteri > Acanthuriformes > Acanthuridae > Naso > Naso thynnoides. Next base: position 7,717,128 of record JAQLOL010000026.1, on the reverse strand, counting down.
GTTGTTGTACTGCATGTACTTCTGTACTCTATTTGTTAGTATTTGTGGTGTGTTTAGTAACTCTGTCGACATGTGTGTGGACACTTTCACCCTTCTGTGTTCCTCAGCTATAATTAGTACATCACTGGCCACATGTTTTTAATGCACAAACACATATTTGCTTATTGAAAATAAAGTAATTTCTGTGTCTTTTATCAGTGGCAACCTCTCAGCTTGCCTTGTTTGAATACTGACTTTCAGTGCACACTCAACAGCAGTCTCATTGATCCTTCTCATACTTTGACTTTCTTAACAGCTATTGATTATTACTTTCTCTTGTTTCAGCATTAACAGTATTGATGTAAATCTAAAGCAACAACAGACACATGTTAAGTCATGTTGCTGTGCGCATCGAAGGCCTGTTATGTACTGCTCAGATAAAGTTTGCTACCTTTATAGAAAAGAGGCTGCATCAGACTCCTGTTTTTTGGCTCTCCGTATGGGTAGCAAAGCTCTCACATTGTCACATCTCCCTTGAGAACACTCCAATAATGTTTCCCTTTTCTTTTACCTCTTTTTTATTGCATCCAATCACTTTTATTCACTTCCCTCTGCTCCACTTACCCTGGTGACGTTGCCTCTGTAAGTATCTCCCTCCTCTCGCTGTTTCACTCACTGTTGGTAGATACATAACGCATATGTCTGTCCGTGCGTGTACGTCTCTCTTCCTGTGTTTGTCATCCTGCGTCAATACTGTTTATTCAAACTTCCTCTGACTTCAGTCTGCTGTCAAACTTTGCTAAGTGTGTCTGTGTATGTGTGTGTTTGAGTGTGTTTGTGTGTAGCAACTCTCCTTAATGTCTGAGCTGAAAATGTGTCCCAAAGATGTGAGTGTCTGCCACTGGTGTCATGCATCATGTATATAGGAATTCAATGGATCATAGATTGGAACTGACATGGCTAATGGCTAACGAAGTGAGGAGCGATCTATCTGACATTACACTGCATGTCACCTCCATTGACTTTCATTGACTGTGTTTTAGCTCAGAGCAGCACCACTCATGAAATGACTGTGTGCTTCAGGCTGAGCAGTAACTGAACTAATGATCACGCTGGTTATTTTAATGTTGTCGGCTCAAATACTGTATTGATCTCCTCTGACAGGAATGGTGGATATGAGGATTGTGGTAGCATAAATGTCTCTGGGTGTACGACTTTGTGATATTCATTAACCTATTTTTTCTTCCTAGCGCACAGTGCACTGTTTGGTATTGTCATTTTGGGATAGATGTTTATTCATTTTTTGCCAAGAGCTAAAAAAGAAGAATGATATCACATCTGTCTATTCAGTATAAATTTTGAGCGGGAGGCAAATAACTTTTCTAAGCAGAAAGACTTAAACTAAGAGGAAACAACTAGCCTGGTTCCATATAAGGGAAAAAAAAAATCTGTCACCATCAACGCTAAAGCTTATGAATATGTTGTTTATTTTATTCATACAAAAACTATGAACAGTGAGAAATCATGTTGTGAGGCTACCAGTTACCCAGCGGAGATACTTCAATAAGTTACTCCTCCCTGCCAAAAAATAGCACCATACACACAACATACTCTGACCCTCAGTAACTGCAACTTGTCTGATTTTGGTTTTTGCCTGACTAAACAAAGCAGATTTAATATTTTTGCTGAAGTTACATGAGAAGATTCCACTATTGCATTTATTTAACAACTGCAAATTTGCAATTGTTGCGACCTGCAGCTAAAAATGTTACAGTCGTCTTAGGCATCACATGTTATCATAAAGTTACAGAAGTATCATAAATGAATTTTTACATTCATTTTCTCTCAAAAACAAACAGTACATCATGGTGAAAGAAATAAGGTGCTTCCTGCTCCAGTAAGAGATCATTTGTGTGAACTGGTGTAGAAGTGATCCAGCAGATGACTGTAATAATGCCAACTACAAGAGTCTACAGTCTGTGACAAATAGTTGAATTTTTGATTGAGCTGGGTTAAATTTTAGGGGCGGGGCAAATCATGAATAATGAAAGTATGTGTGTGTGTGTGTGTTTCTATAAACTTTGGCCATGTTACATAAATACGTAAAGAAGTGGAAGAGGTTATGTGCATTTTTGTTACAGGCCACTCCCACTGCCACGCCCCCTGCTTGCCAGTTAGCCCCAACAGTTAATCAGCTGGCCTTTGGCTAATAGCCTACCTTCCCACCAAATCTTTTGCAAGGCTTTGAATCCACTTGGAAGTTATGCTTCTTTTTGCAAAAGGCCACTCCCTTTACCATGCCTCTTTTTAGCCAGTTGGCATGAATCCAAACACGCACCTTCACACACACTTGACTTCCACGCCAAATTTCAGCCTTGCAGGGGGAAAACTGTGGCCGCCAAAGAGTGGGGAATTTTTGTGAACCAACTGACTAACTGTCTAACAGGATGAGCTATAGAGCTGCTGGTTGAAGCTAATAAACATGAAGCTGGAGCTGAGTGAAAGTTAGCTTAGCCTAGCATAAACACTGAGACGTGGTAGCTAGGCTAATCCTCACATTATTGTTGTTTGTTTGCCTGTACAAAAAACATGAGCAATTACTTCAAGGAGTCTTGTCGTCATCATGAGGTCCCTAGTAGCTAGCAGAGACTTAAGGAGGTCACTACCCCTAGGAAGAAATAATCTGCTACATAACCCTCTGTAAAATCACAACTTTGATTTCTACACACCGTTTTCATATAGATTAAATCTATTAATATAATTTGTTAATTACTGAGTCTTAAAGGTGCTAACTTTGAACAGCAGCAGAAAAACTGTTTAAGTGTGTTTAAGCTAAGCTAACTAACCATCTTCTGGTCATAGATTTTGTATGTAGTGCACAGACAGGAGAGTGCTGCTATGTAACTCTTGGCCAAAAAAGGATTTATCATTTATCCCAAAATTTCCAATAACTATTTTCTTGTTTGTACCACTTGTACTCTTCCTGTTTTTTGGTTCTCTTTTAAATTGATCCTTTTCTTTACAGACAATCATGTGGATGCAGCCACCAAAAGCAGGACCAGTGAGGACATCCTCAGATCCTCCAGACTATCTACCTTCTCTCCTGAGCCATATACCCAGTCAGAGTCTGACTACTACCAATACACCAGTTCCCCAAAGGGTAGGAAACAGTGTCATTGCACTTAGTTGTTACATTGGCAAGCTTCATTTTTTCCTTTTCCTGCTGGACTAACCACAGATATGGAAAAACAGCTCCTTTTTAACTCTGTGTTGTCATATTTCTTCACTTACCCACTCTGTTACTGCGTTCCCATCTGAGCTCAACATTCATACAAGGGAAACTCTTTTATCTGTTTGCTCTCTCAGCCTATCGGATGCCGAGAAGACGCTTCTCGACAGGAGGAGATGAAGAGAGTTGGAGTCACAGTCTTCAAAGAGTAAGCGCTTCATTATTTTCCTTCTGTCTTCCTTCGGCATCTGGTCGAAGAAAGCCACCTCCTCAGAAACATCCATAAATAATGTACCTCTTACGCTATGGTACCTAAACTGTACTCCGATCCTTTTTATGCTTCTGTCTCCATCTTGAATTTGCTGTACATTAAATAAGCAGTTTTCCCTCACTGTCTCTTTCTTTTCACCCCGTTCTGCCTCTTTATTCGCTCCATCTCAGATTGGGAGTGGCATCGGGAGGATGATCCTAAAGGAGGAGATGAAAGCTAGATCTGGTTCCTATGACAACGACCCCTGGGGCAGTGCGAGGAATTCTCGTAGTGGGAGCAAAGAAACACTCAACACTACAGGCTACGGCACCACAGCATACAACAACACTGTCAACGGATGTAAGGATCCACCCTGCCCCCTATGCATCTCCCTCTTTGTCTCTTATTCTCCTGTTTCTGCAAGTTCACGAGCGCTTGCACTTCTATGTTTTTGTGCCGCCATGTTTTTGTTCCTCCCAGTGTGATCATGCACATTGCCAGGAGCATTTTTATGAGCCTCAGTGCTGTCATCGGGATTTGGGGTGAGGGCAGCAAGGATGTGGATGCAGGTCACATGGTGTCGTGCCTGCTGCGGGCAGGGCAGTTTATTGAGATGGAAATACAGCTGAACAGCTGCTGCTGAACCTGTGTTAGGCCACTGGCAGCAGCAGATGTGACCTGTCATTGTTGTGGGGGGTCACACTGATTCAGAACATTTTAAACCACAGAAAGAAGAGCGTTCAGCCAGGTGCAGACGTGCCAGATGTGATAAAGCGGGACAGGAACTACCAGTGTTGTTTCTGTTTGCAAGGACCAGCCTCACTGGTCACACAGTGTATTGGGACTGTTATTTTACCCGTGCTCCATCTCTTTCAGCATCTCCCTCTTAAGCTGTTCTCCACTCCTACTCTCTCTCCTGATATTGCCGTCTATATTCACCACTCCATTTCTCCAACTATCATTCCATCTATCTGTGTATGTATCTCTCCCTCACACAGCTGGTGTCCCATATCCTGGTTTATTTATGAGCTGTAAGATCTCTCATTAAAGCTGTTTCTGATGGGAGGGGACACAACTGAACAGGAATCTGTTGGCTGTGGTTGAAAGGCAACAAAGGCTTGACTGTGTTGTGCAATTAGATGCTGGAGCGTGCACTCTGTCTTTGTATGTTGTTTTTATATTTTGGATTTTGCCCCTTTTTCCTGAACCAGTCCTGTCTGGCCTCTT
>JAQLOL010000026.1:7691541-7712402 GCA_029783665.1 Naso thynnoides | reverse complement strand
GTGTTCCTCCCAGGGCGCGATGGGTTCCCAACTTGCTCCTGTGCGGTTTCTTTGTTATGCCTCTAACGAGACAGATGGCTGTTAAATCTCTACAGTAATTTTCCCCTAATATTTTTTAAGGGACTTATTTAAATTATAGAGCTAGCAGGAAAAAAAAGCTGCGGCATTTGTGTTTTTTGCAAGAAGTAAAATGTCTTTTAACTGTATGATATCTTTGTTTCGCAGCTCCCAGATCTCAGTACAGTGCTGATAGTGGTGAGTTTAATATTTATATTTAATATAAATATTCTGAAATTTTTTAAGCCCAACGGAGGCTACCTCATTTTGAGTTTCTGGCTTCTTTAAACTGTAGCTGTGCATGGATTTTGTTTTGAATAGAGGTTGGCATTGGGTCATAAATGATGTGTTTATGCAGGATTTAATTGACTCATATTAACAAGGCTCCTGTATTATGTGCACACAGCTAGAACTTGAGGAATTTTTGGGCTAGTCATTAGCGCCATCTTCTGGTACTGCCCTGGAACGTACCAAGTGTATGAACAGAATTGGAAATTTAATTGTTTTTTTACCACTGCCTTCTTTTAGATTTTGTTTGCAAGTCCGCCTCACTACCAGGATATGGACGCAACGGCATCCAAAGGGTGAGACTATGATAAACAAGACACAAAATAATGAGCTGCACTTAAACATGGACTCGGGGATTCGTTAAATGAAATTCACATTAACCTCAGGGCACTAGGATTGAGTATTTTTGGGGCCGTTGCTGTCTCAAAATCGAATTACATATTTTTACATATGTAATAAGATTTGTAAGTTGGTGTCCTTTTCTACCTGCAGCCTCAGAGTGCAGATTGCTACCAGTACCAGTATGACACTGGCAGTGAGGTCAACTGGGGAAGCAGAGGTAATCTAATATGAATTTAAAGCACATACCCCTTATTAAATTTATGCAATTAATTCAATGTTTTTTTCTAAAGTACTGACTTAATTCTCTCTCTCTTTCCCTGCAGCAGAATACAAGGTAAGGTTTGAGAATAATTATCTGAATAATTCATTCAATGTGAGTTAGTCTATATGTTTAATAACCCCCAGTGTTACTATTGCTAAGTGTCTGACATTTGAAGCATGGCTGCCTCTCACTCTCCCTGTAGATTTACCCCTATGAAGCACTTATTGTCACCACTAGAGGTCGCAATAGGCTCCCCAAAGATGTGGACAGAGCCAGACTGGAGGTAAGTTACAAGTTTGCCTTTGGGCTAACTGTGCTGTAGAGAAAGTGAAAAACCAAGTCAAGTTAAAAACCTGGGCCACTAAGAAATTATTAATAATACAGCTATGCCCACAGCAGAACTCCATCCAATAAAGAAACATCTGATCAAACAAACTCTGTAAAATTTTCTCAATATTTAAGGATGTATTGGTAAAATTTATATGTAGACTAATGGTTGTTTTTTTTGTTGTTGTTTTTTAATCCACATAGTTTTTAGGAAGAGAGGAAATAAAAGTATTGATTTTGAATTTATGATTATGAGTTAATTATTTTAGAAATTTAGCCAGGTCCAAAATGATTAGTTGTTTACCTCTGTCTTAGACTGTGAACGGCTTGTGAGCCAAAAGTATAACGACAAGATTCTTGGTGTTGATGTTTTAAAGTTGTCTGTAGGACAAAAAAGTTTTCTTTTAAAGTTGTCTGTAGGAAAAAAAAAAAGATTGTAGTACATCTCTTTATAGTGTGGTCCTATGCTAGCCCAGTATGTAATTGTTATTATAGTGTGTTTATTATTTGCCTAAAAAGTCAACTTTGAAAAAAAACATGTACTCCACGTGTTCACTTTGTCTTTTTGGCATTATAACCTTATGTCCTCAATGGCAGGTAAGGCTAAGCTGAAATGAGTAATGTGTTAATGGACTTAGTAACTTCATTGGGTAAATGGAAAAAATGACATATAGGGACATATACTGTAAGTGTAATGTGCTAACTCTATTATGGTTTTCTCAGCGTCACCTGTCCCCAGAAGAGTTTACCCAAGTGTTTGGCATGACCATGGAGGAATTTGACCGACTGGCTCTGTGGAAGAGAAATGAGCTCAAGAAACAGGCCCGACTGTTTTAGTATTCCATGGACATCTGTCAAATACTGCCATAACAAGAGTGAGAGGGCGACTGTGGGAGGGGGAACAATGAGAAAAGAAGAATTCTACACAGTTTCACTGCCATGGCTGAGAACCTGTTCTAGATCTCCTCAAATGACAAACCAAATTCTGGTCACATCAGCATGGACTTCAAAGATACCGAGGGAAGACCACAGAGACATTATGCACAGTCAGACTGGTTACCAGTGCAACTGTGGCTTTGTGCTGGAGTGGTGTGTAAGCAATAGAGACCATAGTACAGTAGTGTTGTGCTTTTCTTGAGCCTGAAGGATGGAGGAGGGCATGACTTTGTCCCCGCAAAGGCCACATGTGGGGATACGTGACCAGAGCTGCAGTACTAAAACATGCAGAGGAGAATTTTGGCTTTGCCTTATTTGTTATGCTTTCTTAGTTATGAGTGTGCAGCACCAGCAATCTGAATGAATAGAATGTAGATACAGCATATCATTTTATCAGGGTGAATGTTTAGTGAATGAGCATACAGTGTCACTTTGCTTTGGTTTACAAGGATGCATTTTGTTCACCTGTTTTCCTGTTTTTGCTCTTTCACATGAAATACTGACTCCCCCTGTGGTTTAAATTAATTAATATAGAATGAATGAAAAATAATCTGAGGTGGCTACAACTTTTTCAGTTGTATGTGTGAGCTGCATTAACTTGATTTTAAATGAAACCAAAATGAGAATGCAAAAATGCAGATTTGAAAATCACTTCCACGTGATGTTTTGGTTTAATAGTTAAAGTCACCAACAGATGGCATTCACTGTGCAGCTGTATGGTGATCTAACAGAATGTGCAATTGAGTAGATGAAACAGATAAAGGAAACAATTAATTCCTCCTGCTCCGTGTTTTCCAGCTCTTTGCAATAGAATGATGACTAAATGTTTTAAGATGGGGACTGTGGTCATCCGTACATTTATATTCATTATTATTTATATTCTTTTAGACTGATTATACAATAATTTTGTAGCTACAGAGATTATATTCACTCTCAATGAAACGCTCTGCAAGAAATTTAACACACTGACAAAGATCCAGGGTTGTTGAAAACTTAACTTGCTTTGAATACTGTTATTTTTGATTTTGTCACTAAAAATTAAACTTATAAACAACTTCAGTCTCATTTTTTAAAAATTTGTACAAAGGAACCATACACTTGAGTGTTTCCACATTTTAGAAATTAGTGCCATGTTTACTTCCTGCTTTCTTGTAGAGAGATAAGCTAACTTGGGTAGCTATTCTAAAAGCTGTCAGGATGTGCTACACTTACTTGAGCAGGTTAATTTAGTGATAGCTGGCTGAAAATCAAAGGATAGGCCTGTCGGGGGACACAAGTCAACAGTATAAATTTGACAAATGAGCCTCACACATCTGAAATGTTTGGATAAGATGGGGCATGGACCCAGACAGAGTATTTTGAAAGGGTGTGACATGACTACTTACAGACTGGATTGTTAGCTGTATTGAGTGCCTAAGTCCTGCCCCTCTACTTTCAGTCCATGGTACATCAATAGAGTGGCTAAGTCATACCCCTTCCAGAGGACCCCATGGGACCTTATGTCAGAAAAAATTTGTCCAATGGTCAATGGACTGAGACAATTTTTTTCCCCGATCTTGGTTACATTGTGCTCTCATTTTCAAATATGATGTTTCTCATTTTAAAAGATAATTTTACACATCAGTAAAGTTGGAGTTTGTCTTCAAGATAGTAAAGTAACCTACCACTTAGCTGTTGTGAAACAGCTCATCTCGCACGATGTACGTCACAACGCTAACATGGCTGTTACTAGGGCTGGGTATCGTGAGGAAAAATTCCATACCAGTACCAATGCTAGTACGCTGATTTCGATACCAGTTCCTGGAGGATACTTTTTTCAATACCAGTTCTGTCTCATCTGTTTTGACAAAAGATTACATTACACATTCCCAAGGTCAGCCATGTCTCCGCGTGTAATGTGGTGTTTTTACTGCAAAAGACAAGAGTACAACCAATCAACAGCACTATTAGATCTTGGCCCAACAATTGTGCTGCATGCATGTTGGCTCACTGACCACTTAACTCCTTTCGTCATTTGATACCAAATTTTGATACCTGACATTTTTCAATACTTGATATTACTGAGGCACTTAGGTTGGTACCATAAAAGAAATGAAATTCGATACCCAACCCTGGCTGTAACTTTAGCAGTGTCTTTCATTCCTTCTGAGCAAGGAAATATGAATTAAAGGAGGTCAAAATGATTACAAGCATGGGTGTTGTTAAGACATCACTTACGTGACAGTCAGTTGTGTAGTCTTTCTTATTTTAAAGTCTTATACACTTTAGCAGTTGTGTGATAAGCTTTGACTTTCTTGACTTGCAAATTATCTTTTAAATCATATAGATTACAGTTCATATTTTTTCCAAAAAATGCTGAGTTCTATTTAATTCAGACATTGGTAGAAAACGACTCCGACTGGGAAAAGTACAATGGAACGCATGGGCAGACTCAGAAGGGGGCAGAGGGGGCAATCACCCCTGCCCTAATATTAGGAAAAACACCACGAAAGTGCCATCTTGGATGCCCCTATGGTACATAAAATAGGATAAAGAGCCCACTCTAGTGCCCCTTCAGTGGACAAAACATGGTAAAGTACCCTCTAGGTGCCCTTCAGGGGATAAAAGAGAGAAAAAAAAAGTACATCTGACGTCACACCTTACATTATTTGAGTGATACCGGCATGGAATCATGACACCAGCTTCGTCTTTTTACTTGACTAGCATAATATGGCTGTAGTGTAGGCCTCTTACTTGAATGTGCTTGGTGCACACTTAAACAATTTTAGTGCTGTTGTAAGTTATTTGAATTAGAAATCACGAGCAAGACAGCTAACACCTTTTCTGTCTATTACTTGCACGGTGTTAATTCAGGTAGGTCCTCATTACATGTATGCTGTACTCAATACAGATGCAACTTTGCTGTGGGTGTCCATGTTTTGTAGAGCACGTGCACTGGAAGGCATTTAGGTATAAATCCAGAATACCAACTCTTCAGCCTACTTCTCAGGTGCTGCAGTGCTTAGTTCTTCTCATGCACTGGTTGATGTGTCTGTCTCTTGTCTTGCGCAATATACATCACCAACGCTAACATGGCTGTAACCTTAACAGTTTCTTTTGTTTCTTCAGAAAGAAGGAAAATGTATTAAAATGATTTAAAAATCATCAGGGTTTTTTTGAGAGCTGCAGCTTAGCAAACAGGGAGTTAGTTGGTTCTACAGACGTCACTTAGGCGACAGTCGGATGTATAGTCTTTTAAAATAGCCTACGTAATTTCAAGGTCTTGTCCACTTCAGTCATTGTGTGATAAACTGCGATTTTCTTGAATTAGGCTATAAAATTATCTTTCAAATTGACAAAAATCATATTTGAAATAGGTGGTACTATTTCAATAGCATAAAAACATAATAATTTGTCCTTTCCATACCATTCATATTTTTTTCCGACATAAGGTCCCAGCGGTCCACCGGAAGGAGCGTCACTTAGTCATTCCATGTCCGTTCCCTGCAGCATCAGACACTAGGACCCAGCAGAGCCGCAGCCTGCTGTAACTAAACTTTGCGAACAGCAGATCTATAAAGACTGTGTCTGTCTGCGAGGTTCCACCCGCACTCACTCACTCACTCACTCATGGGCCCACCGTAAACCTCCACAGCTCCCACATGGACAGCATCACCAGCGGGATGGACAGAAAAGGCACTAAGTGTAAGTTTTTCTTTTTTTTTTTTTTTTTACAACCTGAAGCTTTTGTGCAAAAGAGATTGACTGGTACAGGTAGTGTGTTTTGCTTCATTTTGTGTAGCTTGATAAATTTGATTTAAAAATGCATGTTAACTTAATCTTCTGTCAAAACGGTGGGACCCTCTGCCACACCTCCCTACACTCCACTGTTTTCAATGGGATTACGTTGGAATGTAATGAATGTAACATTTTCTTTTTATTGCTGCCCTCATTGCGGCTAATTTCCTTTAATATTATTCTCTAAATTGTCATTCACTCTGTGTGACCCTTACAACCAGGAACCAGTGGTCTGTGAACACCCACTTACCCCCCTTGTAGTTTCCCTCCTGATGTACAAGAGAAGACACAATGGTAGTGCACTGAAAATATAAATAATGTTGCTGCGGTTTCCCCCCAGCTGCTTGGAAAGGCACAAAACCAAGAGCTCATCTCAAGTTTGATTGTTGTTACAGAAAGTGAATCTCACTTATCCCGAGTCAAGTCAAATATGTGGATGTGTAGATAAGATATTTGGAGATTAGGTGCTCATTGTTTGATATTGGACACCACCAGCAGAGAATTCTTCTGCTCTGAGGCGCTGCAGTGCGTTTATGTTGAAATAGCAAGAAATACAAGATGTGTTTCCGCCCTGTGTGTTTTTCCTGGGAGGGGTACAGTTGGCCCCCTGCACAGTGCAGCATTTTTCCACATTGTAACAGAAAACAAATACATTTGCCCCCCCTGCAGGCTTTGGCACAAGGTTAGTAATAACAGGATTACCAGGGAAAGGTGTGACCCAACTCAGCATTTCAAGTATAAAGCTGTGAATGCAGTTTATGGTTGACTTAAGTTTGTTTGATCTGCATTTACCCTTCAGCTGATGCTGCTGTACCATGTCACTGCTTTTAGAACTGCAGAGACTTGAGTGGTATTGTTGCCAGCTGCCAGGCAGGTAAACATGTGAGAGTGATTATAACATCCAACTTAATGGACTTTTTTCTCAACTAAGGAAATGGCACAAACGTAGCCTGTTTGCTGACAAGAAAAATAACTTTTTTTTGTAACATGTACTTCCATTTTCACTTCTTTTCTGTCCGTCCTTACCTTGTTATCATATATTACGAGGAAGTTACAATGTGTTCGATGTACACACAACTTATCCAAAGGAGAAGGTGTCTTTTGTCTTGTCCAGTTTGGGACAAATCCTTGCCTGTCACTCTCTCAACACACACATATTTATACTATCACACACAAACACACAGGAATTTTGCTTGACTGACGCTGAAGCTGAGCTTTGTGTTAACAGCAGTAGAAAACACACAGTGAAGGCTAGTGATCCCCGGGGAACACCCTACTGTTTGTATGGTCTTTAAAGTCCTGCATTGGTTATAAATACTCTTCTCTTTGTTTACAAAAAGGCACTAGTGGTGTATTAGTAATAATAATCTATAATTTTTGTTTGTTTGTTTGTTTAAATGTAAGAAAATAAGGAAAAATGTCTTTCCCAAGCTACCAGACTCCCAGATGGTACCTTCCAATAATTGAACATTAAACAGACAGTATATTAAATGGAGGACAGAGTTACTGTGATGTCATTGATTGGTTTGTGGACTACTGTTGTGATGAGTCTGGTATTAAGGCTATTGTCATCTTGATTGTTTGTTTGTTAGTTTTTTGTTTTTTGGAACCACTAGTGACCATATTTGGACAGAGGGTGGAGCTGGTGTGGGATAAACTTTGCCATTAATAAATATGTGAAACAGCAAACAGCTGGCGGCTGCTTTCATTCAAAACCGCCATTTAACCATTCAAAACTCTTAGCATTAATGAAATTTAAATGAGTGAATTATGTAAAGTTTTATCCCATGTATTGCTGTTATGAACCAAAAAAAGTGGTTATAGAAAGCAAACTAATGTGCAGTAACAGGCTGTGAACGTGTATTTGTGCTGCAAAGCTGGACTTTTGATTATAGTGCACTATGGAGATTCACTTGTTTTGGAGCCTCAAGTGGTCATTTGAGGAACTACAGTTTTTGGCACTGGCTTCGTTTTTCAGCCTGGGGGGGTTGCTGTTTGTTGTTAAAGAAGTAATAATTAATAACTTGCATGGCAAGCTTATTGGCAAAAACTAGCCCTTTCACACACCTGGCATACAAGTAGCAACGCTGGCGCTGATTCAGAGCCATGCTAGTGTCTACATGATGGATGTCACGTTTCTTGTAGCTCTGTTTTGCTGTCGACCAACTCCAGAGGGAAATATTGGGTCTTTAGCTACTAAATGCTCCACTAAGTCAGCTTATCCCTCACTTTTTTCACTAATTAGTTGCTGTACAGGTAACATATAGTTTTTTTTTTGTTTTAAAAACATAAGAAGGCAAAAAAGGTATTCAGCTGCCTGTCTTCTGCTATAAATTAGGCTGATGGGAGCTGTCAGTGCCAAGTAGGGGGCCATAAAATCAAAACAATGATCATAAAGTTGGGTGTTAAGTCTTTGTGTTTGTTCTTTATGAATGACGCTCCTCAAATTACAGATCTTTGGTCATTTGACCCATTGTTATGTTAAAGACATTGATAAATGCAGCTTTAAAATTGTCAGAAAGGTATCCACTGTTACTTTTTTTAAAAATTTAAAAGTCAGATATCAATATCAGATATCAAACCTAGTTAGGTTTTATGAGAAGCAGGTTTTCACTTGAATGGTGGGAGCCTCTTAATATGCACTCTCCAAGCCAGCTGGAGCAGCAGTGTAAGAGAGGTTTTGTTTGAATTGTGAGAAGTGGAGCATCAGGTGGGTGTGAGAGGGGAGAGGCTGTCTCCACAGAGATGCATTGCAGTGGTGGGATTGTCTGTGACTTAGCCCAGCAGATACGATGAATTGTGGCTATTGTCAGAATGTTTTGAAGCATATGGAAGAACTTGTGGACAAAGTAGTGATCTGCTGTGATTCTGCAGTAATGTTACAAACTGCTCACGTAAGCACAAGTCTGCAGCATGTGCATTAAATCCCGACTCCATCTATGTCTTCGCTCTAATTTGAGATGGTTGGAGTGCTCAGCATAATCACATTTCAGCGGAAAAATGTATGAAAGGAGAATCTGTGTGTTTGTTTGCATGAGGGTGCCATTTCCTTTTGTATGTATATGTGTGAGTGTGTGTGTGTGTGTGTGTGTATCTGATTTATAATTTTAAATTTATCACTGACATACAGGAGTTACCAATGACTCTGAGCAGTGGCTTTTTTTATGACGCAAATCTAACTCCTCGGGCTGGTGCAGAAAGTAAACAAAGATTTGAATTGTTAAAAGCTAAACTAAAACATGTTTCAGTATGTATGAGCAGGGCAATAGAGCACAATTAAAATGCAGTTTGCTATCGTCATCCAGGCAGTGGTCAGTGACCTCAGTGTATGTGCATGTATGTCATATTCCTCATTATGTATAATGTCATGTGCATTCAGAGCAGAGTTTGTTATAATCTGACTTTTTGCTTGAAAAAATGTTAAATCACTCTTAAAGGACTATTCCAGTTTTACAGCCTGTCCCAGTTTTAGCCTGTATGACTAAAATGCAACAATGTCATAGATGTGGTAGCAACTTTTCAATAGATTCTAATTGACCAAAGGAAACATGAGCATTGCAACAGTAGAAGCTCACCCAGTAGTTTAGTTCGATTTAGATGCTACCTTTACTTTTTTACTATGTTTTGGGCAAAAGATTTTAAAACATACATAAATAAAATCTTCTGCTTACACTACGAGTGGAATCTAAAAGTTCGGAGTGTTGTGAAGCTGTTTCTAGAGGAGCACTCCTGTCTATTCTCTCTGTGGCATCTGGTAAATGCAGTGTTGTTTCAACATATAAGAAGTGGGAATCTCCCTTCCATGTAATTATACATGATATGTTGAAGAGTTCCTTTGTTTTGTCTGATCTATCAGGCTTTATGAAGAGTTTTAAGAAATAAAATGGTCTGCAGACCCTGCTGATGCTTATACATATAAACAGTACATTACAATACATAGTAGTATGCATATAAATATATATTCTTCATCATGCATGGCCCATAAATCACGGATGATGGTGGACCAGCCCTATAAGAAGTGGAATTCCCCTCTTTAACCCTTGTGAGATATAGCTGAGATATGCGCACGGTCGTTGTGTGCATGTGCATGTGTGGGCGTGCACATGTGCATGTGCACAGTGTATAGGCGACGGTCAGCTCTGCACAACTGTTTATACAGGGTTTCCATGGAGATATGCTGCACAACATTACAGCAGGGCACTACAAAAGGTATACAACACTTAGAAGTATGGTGTTTTCTTCTATTGCAGAGGGTGTAAAGTGATCCTGCCTGGGGTGTGCATGCATACAGGTACAAGCCATATACTTAGAGGGAAATTTCGGATTTATTGGAGCCACTTGACAAAATACAGGAGAGTCTTGTTTTCATTACTTTCCAAACTTTTTATGTTACTTAAAAACAGCCACAATTTAGCTCTGAGTAGCTAATGCTATTTTAATCATAGGGATAGATCCAGGTTTGCAGTTCAAACAGCACAGTGTACAGACAGTACGGGCAAAGTGTGGGTTTAGTATGCACGCAGATATACCCCGTGGGATCATACATCCCATAATGAAGTCTGTATCGCATGTGTTGACAATGAGATATTTTAAAAGTCAGTTCTTTGATTATTGTTAGTGTTTGAATGTTTAAAAAAAAAAGGAAAGAAAAAACAGATTGCAAAAATGGGAAAGCTGTTTTTCGTAGTCTGTTACGGTTTACCTGGTACAATAAAAAACCTTAATGTTCATCAGATAAAAGGCATCACTCAGCAAAGCAACACCTTAATACTTATCAACATTATGACAGGTCTGCGTCCAGATTTAACAGCTGGTAACATATACCAAAGTCCTTCTAAGCAAGTCCTGCCACATATCATCCATGTTGGCATTGCCCCAGAGCAGTTATTTAAGGTTAACCAGACCAGGTCCCTACTAAATGAATTGGGAGTAAGCTAGCGCTTCAGTTTTGATGGTTACCCAGACATAAAAACAAATCAGACAAAAAACTTGAGAAATTTTGTGACTGTGCCTCAAAATAAGGTTTCAAACACCTTTTTTCCACATTAGTTGTATTTGTACTATGTGTATGCAAGGTTTCATGACAACCTGTTTTATGATTTGACCCGGAGGGCAGACAAAATTGGCTGGATGTGTTACCCTGTTTGGCTGTTGTAAAGCAGATGACTGGCTCTTCAGGAGAAGGGGATAGATGTGTGTCATACATGTACATCCTTCCTCTAAGGTTTTACAGGCTTTTCTTTTCAAAAGGCTTGCAGAGTTTTCTTTCAGAGGAGAGTTTTCGACTTTACTTCTCTGCATGTACTGTTGCTCTTATGAATGAATACATTTACATCCTGATGAAACAAAATGTTACACAAGTGGTCTTTCTGTCGCTG
This sequence comes from Naso thynnoides, assembly GCA_029783665.1. Lineage (NCBI taxonomy): Eukaryota > Metazoa > Chordata > Actinopteri > Acanthuriformes > Acanthuridae > Naso > Naso thynnoides. The sequence continues at coordinate 7,701,035 of JAQLOL010000026.1, read as the reverse complement.
ACTGGCCAAGGGCCTGAATCAAGTAATGTATCATTTTGAAACTATGTTTTAGGTATAATTAAGAAATGTTTAACATTTATCTTTCATTATTGATCAAATCTACCTTTGCCTTTTCTTTTGACACTTTGTTACCTTATGTTAAAGTATAGCCTGGTGAGACCAGCCAGATCTCGTGAGCTTCATATTCGTGTCTCTCCCACCAAACTGTCTGGACAAAAAAAAAAAAGATCTGGCCAATCAGGGCCTGCGATCTGAAATTCAAATTCAAAACTAGTCGGGAGAACGGTCAAAATGTTTTTTCCACTGAGTAACTCCGCTAGTTCATATTATTGTTCTTAATTGTTAATATTGAGTCTAGGCTGTGTTTATTCTTTCATTAATGCTACTGCTCATTGATTCAGGGGGGCCGCCGTGATTGTTTAGCAAGTGTTGGTGTAGCCTCACGAGACCGGCCAGAACTTGGGAGCTTCACATTTGCCGATCCATGTTCATGTCAACAACTACATAAACCAATCAGAGGCTGCCTTCAACTAAGACTATGCTCAGACCAAACCAGGTGATCCAGCAAAAATGCAGATTCTCTCACTCATTTGAATGATGCCCGTCTGTTTTGGCTGCGGCAGTCTGGAGCCACAACGGCAGCCCAAAAAGAAATGGGAAAGTTGAAACCAGCTCAACTTTAGGAGAAACATAGCCCTGCGTCACACTACGGCAGCCAGCCACATGAAAGGGCCGTCTGTCAGCAATTGATCGCAACCCTTAGATTGGGGAAGGAACAGAGTACACAACTTGAAGCCTCACAATGGGTCCTGTTATGTGAATTAAGTGACACTCTCCCTGCTGGACAACCCTGTGTCATTATTTCACCAGATTACCTGTGTTGGTCTGAATGCAGTTTTAGGGATGAACAGCAGTCAGAATGCAGGCCATGATTGGTCTGGTCATTTTTAAAATTTTTTTTAGATGGGTCAAAATCCAGACAGATCTGCAGGAGAGAAACAAATGTGAAGCTTGCAAGATCTGGCTGGTCTCGTTAGGCTAGTTGAAATGGTATAATTACTATGTCAACTTGTGAAACTGCGGATTTGCCACCTTTTTTTATTCATCAAACTGATGCATCATTTACCTCTTTAGTTTCCTCTTTGTCATTCTTAGTGGCCTTAAAAGCTGGCACAGTAAATGATGACTGATTCTGATAATTTTGCAATTGCATCAAGGTGGGAATTTCAAGTTCATGCAGAAGCAAAAATATGTAAATGTGTTCTGTGTGGTCTAATTCATACTGCATTTATCCTGAAGCAGCTACATTAACGATGGTCCTTTATTAATGATGTGGTCACAGTGGTAAAGGCTGTTCAGTCTTCAGGTAATCAGTGGGCATATACGTGTTCATTTCTAAATAAAAATACAATTAAAAACAAAATCTTCACACAATAAACTACAGCTACAAACTTAAATGATAAGCTTTTCAACATAAATCAAGGATCCCGAAAAGGCTCCTCAGATCATCAAGAGCGAATCCTTTTGATGATGATAGATTGAGTCGACAGCAAGACGACTCTGAGTGCCCTAGTTTTCTGGTGAACTGAAGACAGCTCATTGCTCCAGTCAAAATCCCATTAACACGAAAAATCCCAAATGGAGACAAAGCAGCTCCTTCTCCCTCTTTGTGTGTGCCTGTGATTCTGTGTGCGAGTGTGTGTGTGTGTGTGTGTGTGTGTGTGTGTGTGTGCAGGCGTGTGTGTGTGTTCTGTGTATATTACGGTTGTCTGTGCTACATCAGTAAAACAGTGCTTCCACTTACAGAATAGCATCTCTCTCAGTGTGTGAATACTTTTCTGTCAGGGAGACATAGCATTGTGGTGATCTCATAGGACTCAGGGCAGATACGGGATCTGAATAATTCTGACTGCACTGTGGAGCCTTTGTCTGGCAGCAGGCTGAGTCAAGCCCTCTTTGCCATCCCAGACCTGAATAAATCAGCGAGCAGAAGATGAAAAATGAGGAGGGGAAAGAGGTTTGAGCACACTGACATCCCTACATCATGGTCAGTTCTGCAACCTTTGACCTTTGACCTGACTCAATATTGATAAAGCAAGGGGCATCACCTGGCCAGTATGACTTGTGCACAATCAGACAAGTTTTACCCATCTTTCCATCCTCCAAACCAGCTTCTCTTCCTCATTTAGGGTCACTGGGAAGATCAGCGAATCCCACAATGCACCAGGAAAAAACAGGGGGAAATTCCCCTGAGGGTTTGCCAATCCATTAGAGAGCTAAACACACCCAGGAAATGGTCAGTTATCAATGTGTATTGGCAGATGTAAAGATTTGAACTGATAGAGGATATAAGGATCAGTCAGACACTGACAGTTTTTTGGAACGGAAAAACCGACTGGCCGGTCTACGCTGCGCTTCTTAGCAACAGGTGACATCGTGATGAGCTGATTAGTTGTTTGTGCCTTCTGCTCTGACTTGCCTCTGCTGACAACAGAGTGTCTGGAAGCGACATCAGTTTACTCCACTGCAACTTTCCCTGCCACCGTTTCGTCCCGATTTAAACTGGATTTAAAAGAGAGAGCGCCAACAAACGAAATAAAGAGCGAGTCAGACCAAAAAAAGGAAGGGGGGTAGGGGGGGGGCTGCAGCGGAGTTGTTTCCCAACAAGTCTCATGCTCAGCTAGCGTTAGCTTGTTAGCTCGTTAGCAGAAGTTACCTGCTACAACTTTAATCCTTCTAAAGTGAATAAACATAATGGATGTCAAATGTGAAAATGAGCAGTATTGCTTTACTAAGCTGACCTGTAACAGTCGCCTTTGACTCCGTCGCACTGCTGAGACAGCAGCTCCCAGCTTTCACCACTGCTCTCCAAATTACTCAACTGCAGTTAAGCCATGGGTAGCTGTGGGTGTATGAAGTGTGTGTCTGTGTCTGTGTGTCAACATCAAAAGCCTTAGAGCTCCGTTGCTGCCCACCAAAAGCTAGTTAATGCTTAAACAGGTGAGCAGAAGTGCACAAACCCGTAATTCTCCCACTTGGTCACCATGGAAACGTCCCAGGCACTTTAGAGGCCTAATGACTTAGAGTGGCTTTCTCTCTCTGTGACTGGCTCATTAGAGTGGCCTAATTAAAGGGAGTGAGGATGCAGTTCAAACTAGAAATTTGTCATAGAGACTGACTCCAGGAGACATGCACGCCCATTTTAAATGATGACTACACATACTGGCAAAAGTTAGGGAATTCAACCTAAGCTTTGCTCTCCTTAAGGGAGATTTAAACTAAGATGTAAGACTGGAAAATAATTGTACTGTGGGGAGCGATACTTAACTTTTGTCTGATTTATGATTATGAAATAGTGTGTTTTGGATTAAGCATTTAGCTTCAGTCTGTAAGTCAATGCTCCAACAATGCACAGGGATAAGCCTCTCTAGCAAAAACACATTCAAAGCAAGTTTCCCTTGACTATTTTTATTTAATGTGTATTTTCTCCAGTTGTGAGTACTTGTGAGTATCATGGAGTGTGGGATCTGTGCTGTCTTTTATGATGACCTGAAGCATCTTCCCGCGTACAGTAAAAACAGCGGGGAGTTCATGTTTTTTCCCCTCTCGCCTTAATGTGTACACCTTTACGACTCCTCCAAACCAAATAAGCTTTTCCACATGCTGCCCTCACCTGCAGCTCGACTTCAGCATGCTTTGAAGCATACGTCTGACACATGTATATGTATATGTTCTATGTTATTTATTGCATGTTTGTTTAAAACATCCGCCTACATAATAAATTTCCACATGCAGTCATGAGAGAGGAATTCTCACACTTAGAAAATTACCTGCGGCTGCTAAATAAAGCTTTGTAAGAATGGCATATTTTGGAGTTCCATTATATTGTCATCGCTTTGAAATACAGCTGAAGCAGGCACATTCAATTCTATCTGGCAAAGGATCTAAACAGTGTGTTGAGAATGGGGTCAATAGAGACAGTACAGTAAAATCGGGAATGGGTAAGCTGACAGGAAGAGGAAACAGAAGGCCGGAGGTGATAAGTGATGTCATCAGCAGAAGGAGGAAGTCCATCTCCGTAGGGGGCATGTGAGGCATCCCCATACAGTTGGTCAAACCATTAAATAATGTAGGACAGGAAAAGTGTTGTGTTGGCAGCATGTAGAATAAGATCAAAATCTGTATCTAAAAATTTTCAGTAGTCAGCTTGTCCGAGTCAGCGTGGTCTTTGAATGTCTACTTTGATCATTTTCAGAATCTCGTATTGTTCTCATAGTATACTTAATATGTATGACACCCTTCATGTTACCTGCTGTCTGGGTTTGAGTGCTTGAGTTTCTGTTTTACTTTATGATCATGTTCCAATGTTCTTCCGTGTTGTTGTTTCTTGTAGCATTTATATAGTTTCGCCGACCCTCAAAATGATGAAGGTAACAATCATTGGTAGTAAACAGTAGTTACGTACACATTCAGTGGATACAGAGCAACAATAGTCCTCACTTAGAGTTGTATTTTTGTCCAAATGACCAAATTAGATCCAATACTTGCCTCCCTTTTAGCTTTTCTTCTTTTTTTTTTTTTTTTGCTCTCCACCAGCACCTGATGAAACTTTTCATCTGTTGCTACAGCTGGTTGCTTGATCATCAGCAGCACTTGAGTTACTCATTTTTGCGCTTAATGTCGAGGATCCTCACTGGTGACAAAAGGTGTTGTTGGAAAGGACACAGAGACCAAACACAGTTCTTCACAGTGAAAGAGTCTGCAGCACGTAGAGAAGTGTCAGATCAAGACCAACCAAGATCATGCTGTCCGTTTTCTTGACATTCGCTGGGTTGTGCAGAGAATTCATCCCACAGGATCAGACTGTTACAGCAAGTATTCCTGTGACGTTCTGAGACATCTGAGGGAGAACGTTCAGCACAAACATCCTGAGCTGTGGCATGCATGCAGCTGGGCACCCCAACATGACAGTGCTTCACCCCCACAAAAACACGATTCCCTCCCCCTTAACTTGCCGAATTTGGCTCACTGCACCTTCTTTTTGTTCCTTGAAATCAAGTTTGGTCTCTTAGTGGTGACCATACCTCCCATACCCAAGTTTCAGGGCCATGGTGCAATCACGAATGCACATGGAACCACGGCCACAATAACATGTTTAACTTGAATTCTGATGATGGGTAAATGATGTAAAACAATGAGCTGAAATATGCTCTAATGCTCTGCAGAGCAATGGGAACTGAATGTCAGGTGATAATTTTCTGTGTCTTCATTACTGCAAATGAGCCCTTTCACCGACATTATGTAATTTGATGCACTGTTAAGAGTAAAACATTGATTATAGCAGAATTAAATATTTAATTAGGCTGTGTTTAGCCGCCTCAGACCCACCCTGTAATGACTAATAGACATGCCTCAAAAGGAGCAAAAACACAGTTAAGTCACTGTTGCAGTCATCGTGCTGATTGTATCAAGTTGCTGATGAACCAATACTGTCTCTGTTCCTTATTCCGGAGGTATCATTTTGTGAATGCCCAGACATGTTTAGTGCTGGGGAGAGGAGAGCCGTCAGACCTGGGAAATGCCTGGAATCCGAGGAGTAGAGTGGGAGGAGAGTTCATCATGATAGGGCACAAGCTGGTGAAAGAAGACATTGTTGGCACAGCTCTTAATGCAATTAAAAACACCTCAAGCACATCTGGCCAACTGGATTGCCTCACCTTTGTTAGCATGTGTTGTGCTACACACACCTCAGTGGTTTGGAAGACATGCATGTGATGATGTTTGATGTTTTTTTAACATCCCTTTTTCATCGCGCGTTATGATTCAGCTGTTTTGTGTGAATATGCATTCCCATCTTTGACGATGATGAGTTGGATGGTGGTATTTAGATAACCCTCACATGGCATGAGGATAACATTCAACCTGATAAAGCCGTCCTCTGACTCACTTAACGTGAGATAAGATTATGTTTTTTTTTTCTTTTCCTTTCAAAAGTTGCTTGCTCATAATTTTCAGCTGCACTTGAGGCAAGGACGGACTCCCACACAGCTTTTCTGGACACCTCAGAGTCTTCGACCTGCAGCGCTCTTTCATCTGAGATCAGGTTGGGAAATGGCTGGGTGTCCAACATGTCCAAAGACAATAAGGAAGGGGAGACTTCCAAGAAAAGCCCAGCAGTTTTCATTAGATGCTGATCTCTTGCGGAGTCACAGATGGTACAGTCATTTGAGGTTCTCACAGCAGCTTTGTCTAGCAGGCGTTACCACCTTGTGGTTAGAACTACATTTTGTATTGGAAACTTGACTGGTGGGACTTACTGTTAACCTGGAAAAGGCATCTTCTTTTTTTTTTCTTCTAAATTTATCCAACATGTTTTAGTAATAACCTTAAGTCATTGGTTTCACTCAAGCACGAGAGCTGTTTTACAACTTGGTTTGCTCTCCAGTCCCTCTTCTGGCATCTGTCCTGTGTGAGTTCACCGCTTCACCAAGGAGGTCAGAGGTTGCATTAAGTCACAGTGACGAGTGGTTTTTCAGGCCATAATGAGGTCTAGCAGGGTGTGTGTGTGGCTTTTATCACATCTAGAGAGGATTTTGAGAGAAAAAATGGGTGACACTACAAAAGCCTCAGCAAAGCTCTCTGGCTTGTATAAAATTAAATGGCAGAAAGACTTCCTGTCTTCATTATTAGGCTATTAAGTTTCATTTTGGGAGTGTATATTTTTTACGTAATCTGTAATATGTGCACAATATCAGTCATTGCTGTTAACCTATTTTCCTGTGATATTTCTGCTTTGCTTTCTTTAAGATTACCTTTTAGCCAAGCGGCAACCTCCATTACCAACAAAGTCAACACAGAAGAGCCAAAAAACTACTCAGCAATAAGCGTGAATCTCATCAGTGATTCCTCTAGCTAGCTTTCATGACGCAAGCAGCAGCAGACGGAGCAAGAGCTGTGATTTATACATAAAGAATGTTTCAATAAGGAAGGAGATGTGCTTCCAAACCCTCGTCAGAGCTTTTCTTTACCTTTAATGCAGAAAAACAACATTAAAAAGGGTTTGAACATGTCTGGAGAGGCAATTTAAAGTTTGTTGTTATCAAAAAAAGGGAATATTAGGGATCAAAGAGTTCATACCAGGATTTTTTTTTAATGTGATCTTATATTTTACATTTCCCTTTGTAGAATTTAGTAACTTTACAGATTGTTTTGCAGTCTTATGCAGCCTGACAGTCAGCTGCCTTTATTCTGCGGCTGATATCCACTAAAGTGTGTTTTGTCTGTGCGTGTGACTCTCTGCGTTGTCGTGCATATGACTGTGTATTTGTCTGTGTGTGATTGTGGGTTTGTTTGTGCAGCGTCTGTGCTTGTGTGATTCGAGGCAGCATGTTGCATCGTGTCGGGGCACATGGGTCTGCCTTGAGGCAACGAGTCATCCACGTGTAACTGAAGAGTCTTAACTTGCCCCTGCCTGCACTCCACAGCCTTTACTCAATCTCTTCTGTATCTTTTAGTTATCTTTTCCCTATAAATGCGTTTAAGGTATCGAGTTTTCCCCTTTTAGCTGCAGCTTTACGGAGACATTTCACTGGTGTCTTTATCAGTAAATAACAGTGCAGAAGATGCTTTAATGTAAAGTAGCAACTGATGCATCTGGTGTGTCACTGGGTTCACTGACATCTTGTAGATGTCAAGCTTTATGTGCAACTAGGTAAAGGTTAATAATGTACTGAGGGAAGGAATGTGAGGGAATAAAGAATGTGAGTTAGCTATTAGTCGACATGTGAGTGTGTTTACACAGCAAGCTTTTCCCAGGTGCTATACGATCCCTAGGATTACAGCAGAGGGGGAACCAATAGGACTACACACACACACACACACACAGACTCAGAACACCACCACCACCACCATCTCCCTGCCCCCCTCAGAAGAAAAGAGAGGAGGGGAGACTGCTGGGAGGGAGGTGTAGCCAGATAACAGATCAGAGGGAGGAAGGGAGAGGTAGAGGAAATGTGAATGCAACAGTGAGCAGACTTTAGCTCACCTCCACTACAAAGACTTCACGGGACAGCGCACACAGGGAGGCTTTGACTCGAGAACATCTCCTAAAGTATCCGCTTGTGTATGAATGAGCCAGCTTTTCTCCCTCCTAACCTTGGAAAATGGTGGGACTCTCATCCACTGCTGTCGAGGGTGAGTTTTGACGGGAAGTCCTTATAATTATTGTAACACAGCAGGTGTTTTAAAGCTAAAGGAAATGCAGGGATTTGTTAAGATAAGGTAAATACATAGAACAATGTGGCGCTGTAAACACAAGCCTGAATGTGAGACATCAGGTGATGTTTACTTCATGCCTTCAGCATCATGCTGTTTTGCTGAAATACCAAGAAAAACATTAATGCTGAATTGTAAAGAGAGCAACAGTTCGCCACCCAGACTCAATAGTAGAGCCACTAGAGACTCTTTGTGGGATGCAATTTTTTGTGGGATTGGCTGGAATGTCTGCTTGCAACACTATTGTGAAATGGAGTTTGTGTCCAGTGTCACTTACAACATGCAGTCAGAATTTTCTGTGTGTGTTTGAGTGTTTGTGTGTATGATATGTGCTAAGATAAGTCAGCTCAGCATGAAGGAAGCCTCTGGCGAGATAAGGAGGGAGTGAAATAAAACAAACCTGTGTGCTGGATTGAGGTCACATCATTCTTTTTATCACGGTTTGTTGGACGTGTTAGCACAGGTGCTCAGCTCGCTGACATTATTCACCCCCTCCGCTCCCCCTCCCCTCACACTCCCTCAGAGAGTTTGCACAGAAAGTCTGCCGTCGCCAGCATCGTGTAAAGGTCTGAGTCTGCACTGTTAAACAAACTTCCCTCACTGCTTCACTACACATGCACACCCACGCAGACACACTCTGCAGAGCCTTGCACTATTAACAAAGTGAGGAATGTGTTCAGTGTTTAACAGCCATTGTCAGACTAGTGTGAGGAGGTAAATGTTTGACTTAATACACTAATAAGTACATTAACACAAATGCGCACACACACACACACACACAAACACACACACAGTAGCAGAGCAGCTTTTCCTGGTCATCAAGGACAAACTGTACAACCTGTTACAAGGCAACAGCAGCAAACCATTGGCCCTTCTCAACCGGGTCCCTGTCTCTACAGGAAATGAGCAGGCGAAGAAGCAGACAGAGATAATTACAGACTCAACAATAGCTGTCATTTCTCTCTACACTGACCTCATGGCCTTGGCCCCTTACTAACACAACACACAGTTTGCTGTAATCTGTGTCCACTCGTTGGACAGCGTGATCCAAAGCATGCCAGAGTAGCTTCATACATCCATTTACTTTGTCTATCCCTCTCCTTTCTCCCTTTGCTTCCACAGAACAAAGCATGTTAACCTTGAGCTGCAAAACAGCTTTCTGCTGGCGTCTGAGGAGATATTAGTAAGGTGATTAAGTGAGATTGATGGTACTTTAATTC
>JAQLOL010000026.1:7675808-7691441 GCA_029783665.1 Naso thynnoides | reverse complement strand
GCATGGTGCACTGCCTGCACCTGCATGAAATTTCGATAACGCCTTCTGATGTTTTTACCTAAAGATTAAAAAGCAATCAGTCCACAGAGAAGAGTAATGGTTTGTCCTTCTTGTGGCTGCAAATATTCCAATTTCACCCTTGCCTTTAATCAAACCACATGCAACCTGTTTTCTGTAGCTTTATTATCTTATGCAGGCTTGTGTGGAGTTTCCCTCAGGTGCTGGGGTCACAGTCTGTCTTATCTGGCTTTCAGAGACATCAAAGACACATATCACACTCACACGGATTAACAGTTACAGCAGAACTTTAAGGGATCATGTGCTTTTTAGGATGTGTGTGTAATGTGGTGTTGATTATAAAGGCATGACTGGGGATTTAAGGGTGGTCTTATGCGCCTCGAATGCCAGATTTGACTCTTTGCTCCGTTTGGAGCAAGTGAAATAACACTGTAGTCATCAAATTGGATCAGCTCAGTGTTGTGACCTACTTCACACTTACTCCTGGAAAGAAATACCTTGATTTTCTTGTGTTATATTTGATTAAATGCTGACTGGTGTATATTTCAGTTTTTCAGAATGACTCATTCTGTGGATTCTGTCTTCCACTTGCTGAGGGGAAGCCCAATGTTGCACCAGAGCCAGAATCTAAACAGCTGGAACCTCTGGCAGAGAGACAGCACTCACAAGGCCAAGACATCCCACTCTCATGAGTTTCCTTCCCTTCTTCGACCTTATTTCCCCACCGTGAATCAAATCTTAATGGGGAGAAATTCCTGGTCGCTCCTTGAATTAAATCCTCATGCCCATGCGGCATGCTTTTACTACAATAGAAGGAAATCGCACTAGTAAAGACGACACTGTGGTTAAACGGACACAGCTAGTGTATCGCGTGTTGCTCTACACTGCAGCCCTGGCATTGTTAAGCCCATAGGAAGACCCACCTCAGGAAAGTATGCCTGTCTTTAAGGAGTGGGAGCAGCCTGAAATGTAGAACACATCATTGACAAACACCAGATACATCTTCCAGCTCATTGAGACTTTCTGCTTGTCGGTGGTGATTACATACAAAAATGCTGTGTCAGGGTCAAACATATAAGAGTCCAACATTCTGTCTGAAGTCATTAACATGCTGCTCGAACTGGCACACGCACATACTGTACACACAACAGGCTGGCTTGTGTGCCTTTTCTTGATAGCTAAGCCAAAGTTCACCTTAGACACGGCCCACTGAATACACATCATAAGAACATTCTTGTAATCTTACATTTTTTGTGCATGTGTGTGTGTAAGCGTGTGTTTTGTGTTTGTTTAGCGCTACAGGTCATGTTGCCATATGACCGCCCACTGAACAAAGACATTTCTGGCTCAGCAGCTGTCCTGTGGCTGACCCCGGCAAGATGCATGGTTCAGCAGGTCTAATGCAGCCAATCTGTGAAAATGGGGGAGTGGGTGAGAGGGATGGAGGGAGTGGGAGGACGAGTGTGACTCAGGCAGTTTACAGGTCTGGTGGAAGATTTTAAGATTATAGAGAAAGGGAAATAGTGTTAGGATGGATAAATGTAGAAAGGCGCTAAAAGCAGACAAAGGAGGAATCCAAATAGAGACGCTGGTTGCAGACCTGTTCTCAGAATGTGCAGCAGCCGGAGGAATGAGACGGTTTATTTAAGTTCTGTTCTGAAAACAGGGAGTGGACCAGTCCCAACTCTCACTTCAACATGTGATATGAAGCATAGATTCCTAAAAGTCCTCACAAGGTTGCAAGACCCAAAGAGCTCAGAGTGTGTATTGCAGGAGGTGTGCCTGTCTGAGTGCTCTTGCTTTGTGGGTCCGTGACTTAAAATCTGTTAGATAAAGATCAGGCCCCTGCGTGCTGGTACGTTTTGCCTGCTCCGGGCTCTGCAAAGTGCTCCTTCACTCCATCTCGTCAGAATCTCATATTTCTGCCAGCATCTTTACGGTGTTTGCAGCAGACTTAATTGACCTTCTCAGCATTGAGAGTGACAGTTGATTGAACTTTGGGTTTGTGCCCATCAGTTGTGAGCCAGCAGCATTTCAGAGCAGCTGCAGGAAGACAACACTATTTTTCTTTGCTGTTTGTGCAGAATTCTCTGTTCATATTGGTGTAAATGCTATTATTTTTGGTACTGTAGCTTTTTTCCGGGTTAATGAGCAATTAGCAAACATGTTTCCTGTCACTCCAGGCTTCTGTCGCTGTTTAGTCTGGCCAGCAACAGAGAGAGGAGGAGAGAAGGGAGGCTGTGAGATAAGGTATCGGATTGTTGTTGACAAACTGGGAGGCAAAGTGACAGAAAATGAAAGAAAGAAAAAATGAAAGCAAAGCAGAAAGAGGCAGTTTGACGTACACCTCGGGGTTTGTTTGGACTTGTCGGTTTGACCTTTTGCCCTTTCTGCTGATAACTGAACCTGTGCCCCCGTGACCTTTGCCCCCTCTCTGTGCAGCCATGGAGGTGTTGGTGAGTGAACTGGGCGTGCTGCTGAAGATGCTGGACAAGGAGAACCTCAGCACCTCCACACAGGAGAAGAAGACCTCTGTGTGGAACCTTCTGCAGCAGATACAGCCATCAGGTGGGGAAAGAAGCATGAAGAGTTTATGTCAGACTCCTGGAATAAATTTTAAACACAATAAAATGCAGATCACACTCATTTTAAGTGTATCTTGTGGAAAAAAGGTTGAGGAACAACCGTTCTAGACTGCAGTCAAAAGTTAAAATGCCAAAATTCCAAACCAGTGGTTCCATCCATGTTTATTTCCTCTCTGCAGTTTCGGGAACAGACTTCATCTACATGAACTCAGCAGTGTACAGAAATGGTACCAGCTTTGTAGAGTCCCTCTTTGAGACATTTGGTGAGTTTGAGTTCCTGCATGATGCTTTTGAGTGTATGTGAATCTGCAAATATCATGTTACCTTTAAGTTAGCAAAGGGAAAGTTTAAATGTATGCCGCTGTCTTTTATAGACTGCGAGCTCGGAGACCTAAAGGATGTCACGGATGATCTGAAAGAAGACAAGACCACACAAGCTGACACTCTAAAACAGGCAAGTAGCAAATGCATAATCCCAACAGATGTATGTTATTGTATGCATGTTGTACAATCTCCATATTTTCAGCACTTTTGTCATCCAAATGATTTGTGGAAAAATAGCAAAGAAAACCAGACTGTGGGGGTTTCCCTCGCACACATGCTCATCACTCTGCAAGCTGCTGGAAGAATAAAGAATTAGGGACCCACCCAGAGTTCATGTGTCTACTGTATGAGATATTATTTCGAGAGTTACACTATGCTCTGCGTATCTTTGATGATGTGGTTGTTAGGCTGTGAATAAAAATCCTGCACGGCTGTGGAGGAAATTTGAGAGTTGTTTTTGTGTTTCTTCCCCGGCAGAACTGTGCAGACACTCCAGCTTCACACACAGCCGACTCCCCTCCCCCTCTGCCCACGACGCCTCCTCCTGAGGAGTACTATGAGGAGGCAGTGCCCCTCAGTCCTGGCAAGATGCCGGAGTACATCATCACACGAGGTCAGCAGCTTTCCCTGCTTGTCCTGAACTAAATGTCAATGTTGAAAAAAAAGTTGAGAAACTGAATTTTTGAGTTTAAAGTCAAGCTTGAAAGTGAAGTGTGAAGACAACTCTATTCCTTGAAATTATGAGTTTTCTCTTTTTATATTGTTAAAATATCTAGATCAGTATTAATTTCTTAAATTTAATAAACATATTCACACTACACTTTTCCAAGCCTAATTTAAACAAATAGAGTTGTATATCACAGCATAAGATTCCAGATAATTTATTGTTTTTTCTAAAAACACAAAGTTGTGCAACGAAATAGAGCTGACAAGGTTTTTTTTTTTTTTTGTCTTTCGTTTTCAGTCCGATCAAGCCCCCCCAATTCTATAGAGGATGGCTATGAAGATGCTGAAAACAACTACCCCACTACCTGCATAAACTCACATCGCAAAAACTCTTGTGAGCAGAGAACTATGCTACCTTGAAAAATTAAAAATCACAGAATGAAAACTGCCTTTTTTACAGTAAATAAAACACACTCACATGCTCTTTTGTTACTCTCTCAGACAATGACTCTGATGCTCTGAGCAGTTCCTACGAGTCCTACGAGGAGGACGAGGAAGAAAGGAGCCCTGGCGTCCGACTCACTCATCAGTGGCCATCGGATGAGAGCTCCATGCCTCCCGCGCGGGACTGTCGCATCTGCGCCTTCCTGCTGCGCAAGAAGCGCTTCGGCCAGTGGGCGAAACAGCTCACTGTCATACGTGAGAACAGACTGCAGGTGAGAAGCCTTGTCAGGACACACACACACACAAACACGCACACAGCCTCAGCAATCCTTCATCTCTTCTTTAACTTACAGTATCATATGTATCCTCTTTTCTGCAGTGCTATAAGAGTTCCAAGGACACATGCCCCTATGTCGACCTGCTGCTGCCCCAGTGCACTGTGGTCTATGCACCTAAAGACAGCAAGAGGAAGCACCATGAGCTCCGGTTCACCTTGCCCAATGGAGATGCACTGGTGCTGGCAGTACAAAGCAAGGAGCAGGCCCACAGATGGCTTAGGGTAAGCTACGCTTTAAATTGACATGCATGCATGTATTAATACACCCATCAGTCACCCATCAGTCACCCATCAGTCTGATCGACAGTACCTTTGCCCGGGTCTGACAAAGTGCACAGCAGCAGAGTGACACATGTAAAACATCCCCACAGGTTGTCAGAGAGGTGAGCGGTCAGAGCGCAGGGCCGGAGGAGTCTGCGTCTCCCGTCATTGCAAGAAAAATTGAACTTGACAAGGTAAGTGCAGAAGACGTCTCAGTACGTCCCTGTCTTTTTTACCCTGAAGACATCGTTTATATTCACAGCTGAGGCGAGAGAGACATGGTAATAAGCAACAATTGTGTTGTCAACATCAATTTTCCTAAACAAGTGCTTGGCTCTGTGCAGGACACAGTGATACCTGTACTCTGCTCACAGAACAAAGAGGAGATCTGTACCTTAAATAGGTGTTAAAACAGCAATGATAGGGGTGGTGGTGAGTCAGTGTTGGAACAGGCACATCCTCTTTAAAGCTTACCAACCTGTCAGAACATAAACTGGAGAAGGCCCCTACATGGGTGCAAACACGGGATGTGGAGAGAGAAGGCATGGAGTTCACGGGGGGGGGGAGTCTGTTTTGGTTATGAGACAGCATGTGAGAGAATGAGGCAGTCAAATCCTGTAGCTCTTCATTAATTCAGTCTCGTTAAGCAGGACTTGGACTCTGCTGCTGAAAGTCTAAACCTGTGTTTGTGTTCTTCCTCAGAGGTTATCTGCAGAGAGGAACACATCAGATTCAGACAGTGTGGGCGTGTCAACTGGAGAGAACAGCAGAGAGAACGGTGAGACAAAGAAAACACAATAAAGGGGAATTCCAAATTTTGTTTTGAAGAAACTGATGGGGACAACGTTTTTTGTAAACAGTCCTGTATTGAGGGCTGCAGTGTCATTGTGGGCAGTTGTGCACTGTCAGTGTTTGTCTACTTAAATTGCTTTTTTCTTTCTTTTTCTTTTTTGCCACAAAAAAGTTCAGATTCTTGTTGATTGTCAGACAACATCTAAGAAAGGATCCATACAAACGTGGACCCTTCTAAAAAATAGGGCTGGATATTGTCAAAAAAAAAACACGATTCAATTTAGTTTAGAATCTTAGGGTCACAATTCAATATCAATTTAATTCTGTATTGACCTAATGGGCTTCAATATCGATTCAGTAATATCCATAGATGACAGAATTCCCCAGATAATTCATAAGAGTACCGTTTATATTCTTTAAATAATTTGTTCATTATTTGTATTGGTTTTAAGAAAAATGACCTCAAAATGTAAAACAACAGACATTGTTTGGTCAAGGTGGGCCTCCATACAATGCAAGTCACACTACGGCGGCACACACAATGCTCTCACACGAGTTGGGCTTCAATGCAAAGGAAATAAACCATTTTCAGGATTTTCTGAATTGATATAATTAGGAAAATATATAGTGCAGTGAACTGATGAATCTTTTTTTTTTTTTACCCATCCTTTATAAAAGAGAATAGTTTATGTTTTGTTTTCACCAGAAACTGTGATTATATGGTTCTCATCAAATCCACCAAACTTTATTTTACCATCATAAAAAACACTTTAATCAAATACCACAGAAACTCATCAAAATGAAACAAAAACACTTTTCCCCTGGTTCAACATTCACAAACTTTGATTTGGTGGAAAGAAACCTTTAATTCAGCGAGTGAGATTTAAAAATATTTGGACTCTACACGTTATTTCCTCCTGCTTTTCTTAAGTCCAACTTAACGTTTGCTCCCGCCCCAGTATTTTCACATCTCTCTCCGTGAATTAAAGGTTTATTTTATCCCAAACCAGAGTTTGTGATTGTTGGAAATAGTGCTGTACAATGACAATGCAGCTCTGTTTTTCATCTGCTGGCTTCAGTGCTTTCGTTCAATACTGGACCATCTTCAAAAACTGTTGACCCCATTATTCACTTAGATGTGGGAAAACATGGGAAAATAGGATCCAGGTGGGAAAATACAGGTTGAGTAATTGAGCTATCTCCATGAAAATGGACTAAACTCAACCCACTGATGTTCACCACAAGATGCAGGTGATACCTCTGGGAAAAATGTGGTAAGGGCTCAAGGACCGAAAGTTAAGATATTGTTTTTTAATATGATGTTTATAATCATTTCAGTTTTAAGCTGTCAGTAATGTCTAGTGCATGTTTTATGTGCATTAGAGTTTCTAAATGCTTTTTAAAATACAAAAATCAGCTTTTTAATTGTTCTTATGTTTTATGCAGGCAAGGTGAAGCGTGGTGCTTTCGCTGCAGGCCGCAAAATCACACGTATCATCAGCTTCTCCAAGAAGAAGCCCCCTCGGCCAGGAGGATCCTGCAGCGACCCTCGACAAGGTCAGACACCGCTTCACCGTCACTCATTAGTTCTTTAAGTTTGCAGATTCAACATTTATCGAACCCGTTTCTCCATGCAGGCTACCTGTCACTGCTGGTCAATCAGGTGTGGCGAGAACAGTGGTGCTGTGTGATCAGAGGCTCCCTGCACTTCTACCATGACAAAGGAGACCCTCGGACCTCCCTGCCTTCACTTCCTCTCCACGGCTGCGAGGTGGTGCCAGGTCTTGGGCCCAAACATCCCTTTGCCTTCCGGATCTTACGGAACAGCACTGAGTTGGCTGCTCTGGAGGTAAAATGCAGATCAGTCGTTTCTTCTGATCAGTATTTTCAAATTTACAATAGCTCAAAAACTATTTGTAATTTTAGAGAGGTCACTCCTAGTGACAAACTCAGAGAATTATCACATGACTGTAGCTTCTCTCATTCACATGGCGTTTGAAAAAGTTGATTTATTGTGTCAGTCCGACTAAAACTGGACTTTTAAAATACATGTAATCATGTTAGTCTGACTGAATCAGTTTCTCGAAGTCAGACTAGCACCTGGATAATGTGGTTGAGAATCGATTTTTTTCTTGCATGTCTACGCCTCAATCAGCCTGAGAATATTGTAGCCTTTATATTATCATATATTTCATTATTTATTTCTTGAAATGTATTCCAGATTTGGGAGCTGATGAATTCTGTCTGTTTTCAGGCTAACAGTTCTGAGGAGCTTGGACGATGGCTCGGCGTAATCTTGGCAGAGACAGGCTCAGTGACAGATCCTGAGTCTCTCCATTACGACTACGTTGACGTGGAAACCATTGCTAACATCCGCGATGCTGCACGGCATTCCTTCCTGTGAGTGAGGCAGAGAGGGGGGAGTCTGAATATTTGAACAAGGTCAAAACAAGGCCACTGACCAATACAATGATGTTTAGACCTCACACAGATCTCATTTCCCCTTGTGTCTGACCCCAGGTGGGCCACATCCTCCAGCAGTGCCTCCACAGACTCCAGGACATACGATGAGGTCCCTAATGAGGACATGAAGGTGGGATGTATATACTTTGATGCACAAACACATTTTCAAGTTCATTTTAACCTTATGTGTAAAGCTTTACTCTGATGTGGCATGATTAGAAGCAGCATGTCTGTGTGTGTGCAGCTGTTGGGGGACAGTAACTGTCTGAATATGACACCCAATATCAGTCACCATAACAGGGTGCTCTGTTACACGCCTATCAATGACGGCTTTTTTGTAGGCCAGAAAAAGCAGTGTTTGAGTGTGGGAGAGGAAAAAAAAGGCAAAAAAAAAAGAAAAAGCGATCAAACTGGTGACAAGAAGGCAGGAGGTCATGGTAGTTTTACAGCTCAGTAAACCTCTTTCTTAACCCCACTGACACACACTTAAACACATACCTCTCACCACCTACAGCCACAAACACGCACACTTTCAGTGGTCTCTCACCAATGAATCTGACTTTTGTTTATGTCTTCGCCTTATAAGAAACACATTTTCATTTTTATTTATCTGTCTCCATCTTTTTTGTTGCATCCCTCCTCGTGTCATGTCCCCCTCCCCCACTTGACCCACCCAGTCAGGGGGGAACCACAGGCAGCAGTCCGGGAATCAGGGGAAGCGGCGCTCAAGTTTCTCCAGCAGCGACTCTGACAGAACCAAGCCTTTAGTCTCCCTCAAACGAACAGGCTCAAGTAAGTGCATGTAGTTGGTTTTTCCAAATTTAGAGTGTGGTAAGCGCATGAGAATCGTGATATTTCAGAAGGTTATTGAGATGTGATGGCTTTTGCATCAGTGCTTTAGAAATGGAAAAAAAAACAAGGCAGTGTTCTCATTCCTGTGAGTTTTGAGATGTTCAGTCTGCATTTTAAAGGATGCATTGATGGGCAGCAAGACTAATGCAGGTAGTAGAATGAATGGCATTGGGATTGTGGCATTGGTCGGCTGAGTTTGTTTACATGTCTGTACAAAGTCTGTAGTTTGAAAAGCGAAGAGGACCTGAAATTCAGCCTTGAACCTTTTTGTTAATGTTGACAAATCTGCACACTATAAGCCACAACTCACTGAGATTTGTTGTACTTGTCAGTTTTGGTCAAGTCAGTGCCTGCCAGGCACTTAATAAACATATTCAGATCTGTGCTGTATTAACAACAAATTAATAAAAAGGGTTGCCTGATGTGTATTTATATGCAAGCTATTAATTTGAAGCCATCCAGGCAGCTGTGATGTTTAGGCAGAGAAGGATCAGATCTTTTTAGAAGCTTCCTTCTCGTGTCTTTCCAGTTTCACAATTTTCTTCTTTTCATCTCTACCAAAGAAATAAAAAGTAAAGATAACAGCCTGCCGTTTTTGTAACTTACACTCTACACACGGTCCTTTTATAGGCGTATTAATTCACAGTCGTAAAATGAGAGCTTTTATCGGACTCGGTATTCTCTTTCTTCCTCAGCTTCTCACTTTCCATACATCCATAACCTCATCCCTCTTCTCTCGGCTCTCCCATTAGCCATGTCATGTCAGTTGGCCTCAGCGGAGATGAGCGTCCCGAGTTTAGGAAAGTGATCTCGGCGTGGTCGGCCGTCTCAGTGCTCTCTTCACTGCTGGTTCACAGGCCTTCACTGTGACATCCTGACACATCAAAGAGCAAGCGCTCTCCAGAGCTGAGAGCTTCAGGATTGTAACCTGAGATTTATTAGACGCTCACATTAGATTCACTGTCTTGGCTCCTGACCTCTCCCTCTGCAGGAGTGTGTGTGTGATTATCTTTTATTCATGCATCATATCAGTGTTCTCTATTGAAATTCTTTGTTTGAATTATGAAAAAGGTCAACGCTGCGTGCTGTGCTTTTGTTCGAGTTGTAGAGGTGGCATCATATTCTCACGTGAGGAGCATGACATTAACAAAGACAGGCGGAAATATCGCTGTTAGATGTTTTGTCTTCTTCCCACAACCCCTGCACATTTGACCCTTCACCTCTGCACTTTTCTGACATCTCCACCCAGACGCCAACCAGTATGGAAGGTATGGGAAAACACGAGCTGAGGAGGATGCCAAACGTTACCTGAAAGAGAAAGAGGAGCTGGAAAGAGACAGGGATGGGATACGAAATGCACTAGTGACGCTCCGACAGGAGAAGAAAGAGTTGAAGGAAGAACTGAGGACGGCTTCTGGTAAGAAGATACAAAACAGAGAACAGAGGCTGCACGATCCTTTCTCAGTCACTGTCCACTCATTTCGAATATAAACTGCAATCTCACAGATAGAACATAGAATTTGCTGCACTGTTGTATCTAATATTCAGATTATCTTAAGGCCAGAGAGACAAATAGGTCCAACAAATCATTCTTAGCAAAAGAATAAGTCATTAAGTCATATTTCGCCTGCCAGATGATAATTTGTTTTGCAAATTAACCTGCTGCCTTGCAAATGAGGTGCATGTTCTGTTTTCCCATGTTATTCCTGACCAAGCACTGTGGCCTCTGTTATAAGAGGGCTCTGTAAGGAGAGAATCTCTCTGGAGGGAAAAATTAAACACATAATTGTTTGTTATTGTTATATCAAACTTAAAATCACGGCTGTGAAAACCCCCTCATTTATTTATTTCCTATAGTTTCATGTGGTGTGGATCACATAATAAAAGAAGCGTACAAGGTTATAAACACATGCCTGTAACTTACTCATGCACAGATACATTTTCAGTACAAACACATTAGCATCTGAATGAATCACAAGATCGTATTTAATTAGCATCAGAGTGACTCCTGCTGCTGTATGTATTAGTTAGGAATGAATACCTTTTTTTTTAAAAAATCATTCAAAGCTTCTGCTGAGGTGTTTTCGAAATAAACTTCAAATGTCTGTTACCACATTTTTAATGCCATCACAGTGCCACCCTGAAAGAAAGTAAAGAATAGTTGCCTTGTGTGAGTTTGACCACTGGATCATTTGTGCTTATTTGCCCACCAAAACAGCCAGAGTACAGTCCGTTAGCCGTGAGCGAGTGAGCAACAGCAGGCATCAGCAGTGCGTCAATTTTAAGTTCCGCCTCTGACTGAACTCAGCACTCACCAGACGTCGGTTCAGTCTTTCCCTCGCCTCTCTGTACATACGTGACATAAAGTACATAACATTACATGAAAGGTCAGCTGCCTGAAGTGAAACTGAATCGTGTTTTAATTGCAAAAAGTTTAAAAAATCATCTCTGAGCTCTTCTCCAACCAGTCAACAGCCTTGGATCAGAGCAGAATCCTTTGTGACTTGGAGTGTTCTTTTTCTTTCTTGTAGGTGTAATCATCATCAGTAGCAGCTGTCTGCCCACATCTGTCTCTCTGCTAAATCTAACCCACGCAACACTCAAAGCACTCAATCAGCCAGTGCAATCAAATCTTGATTTAGAAGTTGAATATCAATTCTGTTAGGCTATGTTATGAGCTTGGATTTGTTAGGCACAGGGCTTAAATTATTCTTATTTGATTTGATTATTTTTTAATCTTATCTTAGCAATATCTGTTACTGCTTAAATTAAAAAAGCACTTAAAGTGTCTCCAAAGTCGTAGAGTACAAGTACAAATCCACTTAATATGGAAAAAATTAAGCATAGCAAATTTTGCTTACAGTAAGTTCAATACTTTGGTAAAAGAAGAAAGGGCATTTAAATACAAGCTCACCTTCTCTAATCTGCATGCTTGTCCCTGTGTTACTGTGGAGCAGAGAGGAGAAAAACTTCCCTGAACAAGCGTGTGTCCCAGCTGGATGAAGCCTGTCGAGCTAAAGAGGCGGAGAGGGTGGACCTGGAGCTCCGGCTGACTCAGGTCCAAGAAAACCTCAAGAAGAGCCTGGCGGGGGGAGCGCTTGGTGCACCTGTGGAGGCTAAACCCCCCCTTAAGGTATTTTTGTTGCTGAAATAAATGTTCTGCAACCTGCCTGCATGCATTTGTTTTTGCTTATTTCTGTGCTTTTTCTTGTTTGTGTAGGCCTCCAGCAAAAAAATACAGAATATCTACAGTGAATCTCTACCAGTAAACTGTGCCTCAGAGATGAGAAGGAGACCTCCATCTGTTTATGCTTCTTCCGCAGGAACTGTCATGCAGAAAGCAAAGGTAACTCAGGCTGTTTGCCCCACTTCAGATTCACAATATTTCTTCTGTAATGATACCACCAGGTCCACAGTAGTACACTGAGCAAATTGAGTACAATATATTTGCAATACTTTTCTTGGAGATGCCAGGTGCAAAGATTGGCATTGTTCTCATTATTGAAGTGTTTGCACTACTTTTTTAAGCACCTGTGATGAACTGTAATGCACAGATGTAAAAGAAGATGGCAGACATAAATTATTAAAAATGGTTGTCTGAATAAGTAAGTAGCATTGTGTATTTTGAGAGTAAGTGAACATGCACCGAAATATCTGCAAAATGTTTGACAAGGAGAAGCACGGAATGTTGTGAATAGTTGTGTTCAGTGTTTTGATTATTGACTAATCCGATAAATGTTGATGATTTTAGTTAAATAAACAAAAACAAACAATGTATTGGAGTGCTATACAACCACAATAGAAATTATATAGCCCTTTAATTTTGTCCAAAAATTAATCTAGGAAAAACTAAATGAAGCTTAATTCACAAAGCTAGATAACTTATTGTTTTGATTATGAAAATATTTTATGAGGCATTTATTTATGTGTGTGGCTTTCAAATATAAGTGTATCCTTTAATAACATTGCCTACATCTACCATTTCGCTGTATTACAGTAAATTTGAAGTGACTCATTCACTTAATCTGCAAACATGTGCAATGGGCAAAAATGAATTTGTTATTGTTTTGCTTGTTTTTATGCCTTGACTACAGTATTTGCATAACTACAAGCATTTTTGTGTTGTTTATATTATATGTCACTTATTTCTTGTCACTTGTGTTTTTCATATGTAATCACTCGAAATTCATTTCTTGGAGTAAATACCATGTTTTCACATTGCTACAGAATCACTTACATGGTTTCTGTTTCTACAGGAATGGGAGTCAAAGAAGGGAACCTAAGGGTGACACTATGGAAAGGACTAGAGAAATCATGACGGATGTCCAGATCTGACTGTTCTGATGTTCAGTCCCACTAAGAACGATCATCAATCGACACCGGCAAGCACAAACCCGTTCATTGTGGATTGCTAAGGAAATAAAATGTAATGAAAGAAATCAGCCACTAGGTGGAGGTACAGCTCACTAAATATTCTCTCCTCGGTCTTCCTAAAAGAACCATGCAAAAAACTGCTCACTGTCTAGATCCAAATATTTTTTATTGTCTGTTTTGATTCAAATGTGTCAAAAAGGAAAGTGAGAGAGTGGTGGTTTTTAACAGAAAGAAACAAGAAATGTGTATTGAAAAGCAAAGTGAGTGCATAAAAGAGTTGTAATGGAAAGGCAACGCAGGACTGTGTTTTTAGCTGCTGTTGCACATGGTGAAATGTTCCATGTTCAGGTGCCATGTGAGAAATGTGAGTCGTTTAGAAAATAAGGGGGTGGAGGCTGTTTAAGCCATGATGTGCCTTTTATATAACAGAATGTTTTTTTGTTCCTTTTTTTTTCTTCTTGTACAGAGTGAGCCAGGACTACTGTTTTATATGTTTTATACTTTTATACTGTTCAAGGTTTCATTTCTCATTTTCATCATCATCACATGACCTACCAATTGGAGGTATGCAGCACTTACTAGCTTCTCCTCTCCAGCTGAAGCTGTGCCATGCAGCAAAACCACCCACTGAAACAAACTCCCACTCAATCTTCTCAGTACTCATTCAGAAACAGTTAAATACTTCTGCTGGAGATAATTGAGTGACTAACAAGGTGGTGCTATTCTGTGATACAAAACAGTCTTTTTCTGAGTGGGAAAACCTCCACTATTTGTCATTTTAACAACCCTTCTGCTGAACCTGTGATTGATTTTTGCACTTTAGTGTTCTCCAACCTGGATGAGGGACTAATAAATGTGTCTTATTCTCAAAAACTCAACTTTGAGTCTTTCATTGCCACACAGATGCAAAATTTCTTCCTCATTAAACCAAAACATTCTGGTTTACAGATTTATTCTTTTAATTTGACATAATATGTTATGAAGTTAATATGGTCTCATACAAATAATGTATGAAGCCAAAACAAATGAAAAACACTTAAATCGGTTGATGAAGGCATTTCAATGCAGCACAGTGGTGCAGTTCAGGCAGCCTAGCTAGCAGTTGTCAGTAAATATACAGATACAGGCTTTGCATTGTCACTTTTACACATAAATACATTGGTAGCAATCCATTCATACATAGCTCTCAATACAGAATGTGATGCAAATGCTAAATTTAACTGCTTTTCATCACTCTGTAGCCCTCACTGTGGGGAAAAAAAACAAACAAAAAGTAACTCAGACAAAATGCTTATGTGATCCATTTAGATCCAGTCAGTGGCAACTGGCATTGGGTCTCAAATGAGGAGGTAGAGCAGCTTCAGGATGGTGGAATTATCTTTGCAGCAGTGCTCAGAGAAAGAGATAGTAAAGCCAGTAGAGGATATTGACAAAGAGGAATGCTGTCGGGAAAACGGTGCGAGCGTGGCGATCAATATTGTGTGGATTTTCCACAGTGAAGACAGATGCTGCCCTGCGGCCGCAGCCCTGTCCTGGCGTCTTCTCTTTTGATCCATCATTTTTCCTAGTGTCACTATTCACTGACTGCTCCGTTGGCTCCTCTGCAGTGGAGCCAATCTCAACAGCCTGGTTTGATTGGATGGAGGTGACGATGGGGATTGAGCCGTTTCCATTGGATTCATTGAGTTCCTTCAGAAGGTCCTGATAGATTAGATAGATTAAATGCTTTCATTATCGGACATACTGTAAATGTTTAATTTAGTTGTGAACAGTTTCCTCACCCTGTGTAAATCCTCTATGGTTTGGTGCTGCATGGTGTAGAAGTGAGCGCAGGCATACTCCAGCAGGGCACCGAAGATGAAGGTGAAGCAGATTCCCAGGTAAACATCTATGGCCTTGATAAAGCAGTTGGCATTCGGCAGGGAAGTGCGGGCGCCCATCATCAGTGTGGTCATTGTCAGGACTGTTGTCACTCCTGGAAAATATGTCACAGTATTGTTGTTTTCATGATGTGTGACATTGGTTGAATCTCTTACCATGTACTGGAAATCAGTTGAAGTGTAGGAATGTGTGTGTCAAACCTGTCATCATGTCAGTCATTCCCAGACTGCCCAGAAAGGTCAAAGTGCGTTGAACTCTCCACTGCGTACTGTAATAACAGTAACTTCGAATCTTCACAAAATGTGGCAAATGAACCACAATAAAATTCCAGTTGTTTTTTGTTTTGTTTTTTTTTTGGGGGGGGGGCATTTTTTTCTTTGGAAAGGTTTATCCGGATTATACTTTTTTCATTGTAAGTAATGTAATGATTTTCGTGCTGCAAAATACACATTGATGTCTAAAGTCAGCAAGATAGTTTATTAAAGGCCAGGGATTCCCAAAGTCCCCTTAATAGTAGCTTATAGCTGGGACTCCAGTTTTTGCAAGATGTTTTTTATAAGCTTAATTACAATTCTACTATTACAACTACTACTGCTACTACTACAAAAAAAAAAAAAAAAAAAAAACCCAAAAAAC
>JAQLOL010000026.1:7652063-7663700 GCA_029783665.1 Naso thynnoides | reverse complement strand
ATTTGTTTATGATTAGTTAGGTCAATTACGACTCATTTTCTCTCCATAAATTCCCTTTACTTACGACTTGCAGCTCTATTTGTGCAACACTAGTTTCCCCTCTCCTTTATTATTTCTGGGCTGTATTATGCTTAAAATGGCACTTCTTACCTTTATTAAATCAGTCAACTGACCCATAGTCACTGCTTCCTGAATTACTCTATCTCCCCAGAGCAAGTCCTGTCCCTTTTGCCTTCTACTTGAAATTCAGATGAGTGGATTGTCAGTTGTGGTTATCGTCTAGACCTAGGTGGCATCTCATTTAATTCCACAGAAGGGAGGAGAGGTAAACAGGGAATACATTCCCCTGTCACTGTCAACTGATAGGCTATATGGTGCAAAAAAGGACATAAATGGTAATATATATGGAGGTATTTTCCTGTCTGTAATCAAGAGTTTGGTCTTTCAATCTGAGAGCATAATTTTTGACTTCACAAGCAGATTTTGAAATGGTTTCCCTCAAACCCTGCCCTTGCACTCAAAAAGTTCCTTCCTGCGCAGATTTGCTGTGTTTTTGCACAAATGTGCATGTTCAAATGCATATTGTTTGCTAGGACAGATTTCCTGCGCTCAAGCTTTAGCCTTTCTCTTTGCACTTGGCCTTGTCATTGCGCGAATGAAACTTTTGCTCTCTGACCTTTGTTCTGTTGATGGATTTTTTTGTGTAACAACTCAGTCAAAATTCCCCAACCAATAGAAAGCCAGGTTGAGTGTTGATCAGTAAAATGATTGCTCCCTTGTTGTGGGGGCACTCATTCATCTCAGGGCTTTATTAAATACATTTTCCTTGCTTTCTTCATGACTTTTGGAATTAATGAACAGTCTATGCATCTGCCAGCAAAATAGTAGCTGTGTAACACACCGCCCTACAGTGGCATGTTACACGGCTACTGTTTTATGTAGTCATCAGTACTGGCAGGGCAATACATTTGTAGCAGATTAGACTGACTGTGATGCACTTTTAAAAAGGTATGATGTTTAAATAATCAGATTGTTAATTTTCAACACATCTAAATCAATTTACCATCAATTTTATTTTTGTTTTATATATAACATTAGGGTTAATAATAATAATAATAATAATAATTGGCTTGTTTAATTAATAAAAAATATTTTGTATGATTTTTTTTTCCTCCTCTCTGTATCAGTGAGGACGCATTACATTCATACTCATATCTCTGCTGATAAGACAATATATAGGCCTTCAAGTTAGGGAGTATCACATCACATATTGCCTAATTTCTAGGCTATTGTCTTACAGCAAATCTACTATATGCGTCAGAAGGAATTTTTAAATCATGCTCTGAAATTAAAAGACCTAGCTCTCGATTAAAGATTAGAAAATACCTCCTTAATATTCTGCATCAGTGTGTTGTTGTGTGTTTGTGTGTGTGTGTGTGTGCGTGTGTGTGTGTGCGTGCAAGAGTGAGTAAAATATGTTGTTATTTCACTGTCTCTTTCAAGTTCTTACAAAGTAACTGAGCTTTTTACATAAGTGCATAGGGAAGTTTGTTGTCATTGTATTTTCTACAATGAATTTTTTTTTTCAGTTTCTCTGTAAGCTAACTCAGCTAGTATGTTAATAGTTTTCAGCAAATTACTTTCATTTAAATTGTCATGGTAAAGATGATTGTGTGACAAAAAACTATGTCGTACTAGGTCAGCTGTTATGAGACTAAATTACAGAAAGTGTATCGTCATTTTAATTTATTTTCATTTTAAATGAGCAAAATACTTGAATTTTTAAAAACATTTTAAAATTCACAGAGTTATCAACGGAATGTGAAAAAGTAGTCTTGTCGAGTCACGGATGTCTACATATTGTGTTGCAGAGAAATCTGTGTACCAAATAGCAAGTCTGCTAGTCTGTTTTGTCTCAAAATACCACCTATGACTAAAAGATATGGTGAGTTGCCGTAGCACACAGTCTGCCCTCAGTCCAATAGCACGGTGGTTTTCTTGCTGTCTCCTGACATGCAGGGACTGACCCTACTATCAGACCTCCAGAGGCAGGTACTTATTAATGCTCAACCTTTCTCTTGCTCCTCTCCCTTTTCACACCTCTCCTGTTCCCACCTGAACTCCTCCACCTGCAGTGTCTACACTGTCCTTCGAGTCAGCGTCAGTGTAAATGAACTCGCTACCAAATTGATGGTCATCAAACTGGCGTTCGTTACTCTTAAGGCAGAGTTTAGTATTTTCATTATTTATTGTAGGCTTAATAGTGACCTTCAGAGATGCTGATAGATGGATTTTGACACCAGGACAGACTGTTTAATCTTTTTTTCCCAGTGTTTATGCCAAGTTTTAAGCAAATTTTCTGTTCCACTGAATGGACAAATGACAGTGGTATCAATCTCCCCTCTCTGTTCTCTCTGTTTTTGTGACCTGTGATTCTCTTTTTAACTACTTAATCTGATTTTCACTCAAGCCACTCACACAATGTTGTGACTGATAACAGCTTGACAAATCGTAAGCTTACCTCTAACCGACAGTTAACGATAATTTCTGGCTGCATGTGGCACTCAGTCAAATAACTTCTTATTGAACAAAGAAGGAAAAAGTCTTTGACAGTGCCTGTGTTATGATTTAGAGAGATGGAACCAACCCAAAGTTGGCTTTTCAGAACTGCTGGCAAGCACAAGCTCACCAGTGTCAGTAAATAGTGGATTATAAGGACGGTTACAAGGTCATTTTTTTAGAAACAACGATAAAAAATGGACAAACTACTTTCTTCTAGCGTACCTTTTTGTAATACTATATTATATATTTAAAAAACCCCACATTTCTTTATTTTAATAAGAGATTAAAAAGACACTGTGGTGTGTATTTGGTGTGGATGGTAGGCTACAGTTTAAAAAAAGTCGATTTAAATATTTGCAAATTGGGCAGAACATAGTATTTACCTTTTGAAATGTGTGTGTGCATATGTGCATTGGAAGGGAACAGCGTCTAAATGGATCTACTGTACTCATGTGGGCTGTCAAAGGACTTTTTTTCTGCAGGATCCGACTCATCTGCATGGTCCACTAAGTAGAGACTTCTCCGCCCACACGATTACACATATGCGCACATGTATGCATGCACACACATTCTTGCCCTCCTTTTGCCACAGGGATAAAGACACACCAATTAGTATGCACCAGTTGATTTACTCAGGATTTGGAGTAAAGCCCGAAGGGAAACGAAGGATCAGAGGGCCATGGCTGTGCGTCTGGCCTGGCCAAACATTAGAGTGCAGTGAGAATAATTACATACACAGTTGTTTCAGGGAAGTGTAATGACTTTTGAGGGAAGCTGGAGCCTAACAGCCAATTACAGGGTAATGGGCATTAAAACTCACATAGTCACTCTTGTGGCTCGCCTTCTCTTTGTGGCCACAATCCCATTTCAGTGGTGATAAATGGATGCAGACGTGAAGACATGAATAAATTCATGTTCCCTCACTGGTTCGCCCACATCAATATGTAAATTCCTATGGGTGATGCATTATACTGCTACATGAACAAAACGCTGGCTTTTCAGGAATTAACCTTTCTATACGTGGTTTGATTGGGTTTTCAAAGATATGTGTAGATGTTCAGTTAATGGAACTCTGCTTACATTACACTTCAATTTATTGCTAAAGGGTTTGTCCATAGAGAAACACAGTTTTTTATTCAGCCAATGAAAAACATGAACTAGCTTCATTTCAGTGTTGTTTTTTTTGTTTTGTTTTTTCCCCCAATTTGTTAGACTTGTGGCAGTGCTTGCTTCATGTAGGTTTTTTTTCTTTTAATTCCAGCGCAGTTTAACAGAATAGATAATTTTGTACACAATAAGCGATAAACAGCATGAGTGAACGTGTGCGTCCACTTACTTTGGCATACAGATATTTGTTGGTAAAAACTACTATGTGATGTGAGTGTGCTGTTTGACAGCACATAGGATTAGAGTTCACAGTTTTCTCAGGTGTTAACTGGAGTCCTTGTTCGACTTGCACCTTGGGAGAATACACTCTGTTTTAACCATGTCATGAGGAAAATAAATTAATTAAATTTTGCTTTGGAAGGTTCTTGTGCTCCCTGGTGGTTTTTTTTTTTTTTTTATTGTGGCTTTGTTGAATACAAATACTCTATTTATGCGAACTTAAATCCTTTGTCTCCAGTTGCCAAAGTTGTGATCAATTATTCAGTCGGGCATCAAGGAACAGGAACAGCACGGAATTAAAGTACAACAATTCAAAAAACAATTGATCTTTCAGTGCAAATCTCACTGTATGGATCATGTAATCCTCATCACCCACATCACACCATTAAAACATTCTACAACCATGCTTGCATTTGTTTGATATTCTGACTTGTGATGCATTTATAGACAGACCAAGTGGTCACCATGTAAGCAGTCCAGTCTTCCAATAATTGATTAACTATCCAGAGCAGCCATGTGCAAAACCTTCACTTCACCAGGACAAAGCAGGGAATCAATTTCCATTGATTCTCACTTTAAACCCCAGAGAGATGCAAAGTAATGAAAAAGTGGATAGATCTTGTATGGTGGCTTTTACATCTTCATTAGCAGACTTATAGTATTAAAGCATGAATATCTTTGAACGCAGCACAGTGTTTAATTCAGTGAATGAAGGCATAAGTCAACAAACATGGAAACACATACCTACATGTACCAATGCGCATATATGCAAGACATCAACCTCCCGCTTTAAATACTTTGTGTAAACGTTAAAAGGTCATTCAGTGTTCATTAGAGACGATCTCTCCTTCCTTTTAAGATAGCCATTTCTGTAGGTTGTTCACACACAGGAAGACAAGTGTTAAATGGTGATACATTGTTATTCAGTGGCTATTTGGTTTGGTAGTAAAAGCAGCATGAATTTCTGTTGTCAGTTAAGGTCAAATTACAGTTCTCGTTTGAGGGTTAGCCAAACGCAAATGCTCTTCACCTCCTCAAACTCCAAACGGAGTACCACTTCTTTCTGAGGAACATTTTGCTGGGAAGATCCTCTTCAATCATTAATGTCTGAACTCTCTCTGGAGATGTTTGGTCTCAAACTTTTCTCTGGAGACTGGAAATAAAAACAAACAAAGAAAAGAAAAACATACAGTCCCCCACCACACTAAATTCATATTAAAGTTTTGAAAGTTTGGCATCATTTAATAATACAAAAATAGAGTAATTATTGTGAAATTATGAATTATCTATGTAGCATTAAAGTAATACAATTACCGGTGAATTAAACTGTAAAGAAAGAGGTGTTTCATCACAATTACAAGCAACTGGAATTAAGTGGCGGAAGGTTACATTAAGTCAATTCTATAAAGGAAAAAATTATGAAGAAAAATGATACGAGAAAGCTTTAGTGAAGAGGGTGATCCATCTCATTAATATTCTTTGGTTATTGCCTCGGATAAAACAGTGTACACCTGGCCACATTGATAAGGTGAAGAGAAAAGGTAATATAACAAGTGGTGTTATTGCTTTTCTCGTGGAGCTTTATTTAATATTATTCCTCCTTGGTAGAATGAGGAGTAAAATTACTTTCTGACAGCAAGTCCAGCTAATCCGGCCTTCCAGATGTGAGCTGAAACACTGAGTTTATGAGGGTGTATTTCAGCAAACAGGTGGAGAACTCACTCATATTTATTATTATTAACCAGCTCTGAAACTGGACCGGGCAGCATGGCTGAGATCCAAAATGTGCCCGTTTGGAAGATAAATTATCAGAGAAAGGGTGGATAAAAAGGGGGAAAAAAAGAAAAGTATGGCTCTGTTTCTAGTCAGCAAATGAGGCAATTAACCTTCAGACATGGACTTTTCTCCAGCAGTTTAGCCTCAGGCAGGTGCAACATGAAAACGGCTAAATTGGGAGACTGAATGAGCAGTATGATGACGCAAAGCTGTGGTTTTGGCATTTAAAAAAAATGTTTTAGTATATTAAGGGAATGCTAAGGTGAAAATGCTTTTAAGAGGTTATGAGGTATATAAGATATCATAAGATAAGATAAGATAAGATAAGATAAGATAAGACAATTTAAATTCAGGCATCACAGCATCAATAGCATTGAAAAAGAAACATGAGAGGCATAAAGGTAGGACAGTAAGAATATGGGAACAAACCAAGATATTAAGAATAAAAACTATGTCAGAAAAAAATATTTTAAAAGCCAATGAAAGGATAATTATACAACAGTAAGGTCCGACCAAGTAATCTGATTAAACAAGAGGCATTCCTTGAATGTTGATAAAGACTACAACAGCAATGGGACTTGTATTACTCAGCCTTACAGTTCTAATCACTAACTGCCGATTGCTAGGTTACTTTGTAACAAATAGCATCAAAAAGATGGGCGCTTTTCCAGATTGTTGTCAAAGGAGGACGAAGAGAAGGAAAAAAAGCAAGCAACAAGTAAGCTAATGTGCAGGAAGATGTCTGTTGTTTGTGTTTTGCTTAGCAACAGTGCCGTATCAGTCCAGTTGTGGAACTATTTGGGTTGGCTGAGTATAATATTAAAGTTCAGCTGACATCAAAACTGCATGTTCAACCCTTTTGGACCATATCCCTGCTCTTATTATAGTCAAATTTAAAATGCATGACAAAAAAAAAATCACAAAAAATGAATATTAAAGTCTGCCACTTCCGTCTTTCATGTAAAAAACATCTCCTGGGCCCCTTGTCATCATTGACTCGGGCCCTTATTGGTTAAATCACTTTTTGATTTC
The DNA here is from genome assembly GCA_029783665.1 of Naso thynnoides. Classification (NCBI taxonomy): domain Eukaryota; kingdom Metazoa; phylum Chordata; class Actinopteri; order Acanthuriformes; family Acanthuridae; genus Naso; species Naso thynnoides. The sequence continues at coordinate 7,656,944 of JAQLOL010000026.1, read as the reverse complement.
AACCACTTATATTACGCCAATCCACCTATCAATATAAACCTGTAAATATTAAATAAACTAAAGCTAACTTAGTGTTAAAATTTAGCCGTTAACCATCAACAAACAAAGCCCTAGCAATGGTTGCAAAGGAGTAACAACAACTCTTGCCAGCAATACACCAATCAGATTCCTCCAGCTTATGTCACCTTATGATATTTAGGACAGTTATATACTTTGTGATGTATTTTAGTTGTTAAAATTTACAAAAACTTTCACAGATTCATTAAAGTCTGAAAGTTATCTTCAGGCTTTACATTTTATTGCTGAAAAGTAAAACAGTTGTAAATGCTGTTGACACACAAACTGAACACTTATTGGCAAAAACTGGGGCTGCGGCATTTGCTAAGCTGAGAAATCTATGGACTTAATAAAGTGTGTATGCTCAATAGTTGTTGGTTGTTGTTGTTTTTTTTAATAATACCTCAATTTGTTGTTAACAAGCTGAGAGGCACTGCAGCAGATTTAAGTGTCAACATAAGGGAGAACAAATAACTCTATTATGCGCTATATATATAATAAGTCTAAGCCTAATGTGAAGAATAAAACATAGCAGACTCATAATTGTTACTTTTTTTAGACAAAATGCACAAAGGAAACTAGGAGTCAGAGACAATACAACTCAGCACAGAATGCATCACTTATCGTAAAGCCTTCAATCTGAGGCCAGTCTGTTGCTGTCAGCGCTTGAAGGTCACAGTAAATAAGAGGAAATTTCCGAACAAAACTGTTGTTCTGCATGCTTAAAAATCATCAGACAGGCATATCCTCCAAACCCTCATAACCTCATTATTATGACACACTGCTCTGACTTCCACGACCAAAACAAAGGTTACTGACTCCACTGGTTACTGCAGATAGGTGTTGTTGGGGATTTTCCTGAAGCCTTTTAGTGTCTTACATGAAAACAGTTAAGTAAATATTTTTTGATGATTTATAACCAGTTACATAATATTCTACCTTTATGTGCACAGCTGCACAAACTAGACTCAGAGCCAAATCTTGTACGTCAAGTATGATAGATAATTTTTTTTTTTTTTTTTTCTGAAGGGGTGGGATGTGTTTGTGCCACATGTGGTGCCACTTGTTTTACTGAAGTTCGGCTCAGTTGGCACAAGATCAGCTTTTTTTTCCTCATTAACAAAGTTTGACACAGCAGCTGCAGATCGGCAGCATTTTATTGGCCCATGTAAAGTCTAACAGAGTGCGAAATTCCTTTGTGCCTCATGCTGTGAAACTGCTCAGGATGACTCAGCGTAAGGATGGTTTTCCGTGTAACACTGGTGGGCGGTAATGCTGATCTTGATAAAACATGGGTGTCAATAATGGCTGAACAAACTCCAGGTTCTATGCTGTGATGTCACTGATGTGCATTGTTATATAAGCTTGTGTTATTAATTTTTTTTTGCAATATGTTTTTGGTGATGTTTACATTCAAGTTACTTTTTATGTGCCTGCAAGACAAATGTCCACTTGGGGACTACAACAAAGTAAAATTTGATGGCATATTCAGTATTAAAAATCTCAGACCTAAAGATTTACAGGAATACAGATATAAAAGAAGTAAAGCATTCATTAGTATTTTTTCAACACATTTAGTATATGATCCCCTGAAAATTAGAATCTTTGTGTTTTCATTGACTTAGAGCGAGCCTTTTACATGTACAGAGAGAACACGTTCTCTTTGATTGAATCTGCCATGCTGCATGTTGTTCAGTGGGTTGCAATTTGCAACCTCACCACTAGATCCCACTAAATCACACACTAGACTGTAGTGTTGAAAAGGTTACTTTTGAACTGTAATAACTTACAAATTACTGGTTATCCAGTTAAAAATGTAGTAAGTAATGTGGCTGTTTTAATAGCTTCTTCAAGGTAATGTAACTTATCACTTCTGGTTACTTTATGTTTCTTTTCTAACAATTGTAAGACTTATTTTGTATGACTGACTGTGGCAACATTAACTTCCTGTGATGATTGAAGTCAAGCATTTCACTGTTGACAGCTTTCCACTTCTTGTACATAAGCTGCACACTATGTGGTTATGTTAGATCCCTTTGCCGATTTCATATGGAAGTTTTTTTTTTTTTTTTTTCACCACTGAAAAGTGTTCTTGTTCACCTGCCTAGACATGGTCAACTGGTCACAGGCATGGCAGACTCAGGTCGCCTAGAGCAGTGCATGTTGATTTTATTGACAGAGTAGAGTGCAAATTTAAACAAGAGAACCAAACAAAAACAGAAATTTGAGTGCATACTGCCTAATGAATGGAGCTTGTCTAAACATAAAAACACCTTCTTGTAAGCCATTCCATACTTAATGATGCTGGCCTCGGATTCGTCTCAACTACTTTGTTGACCTGTATTGTCCCAACCTATGCCAAAAGAAGACATTCCTGCAAAGTGAAAGGATGAAAGGCAACAGAAGAGGTGTTATATTTTACCACTTACTGCTTACTTTTACAACATAATACATATTTTCAGAAAAAAAAATGCATCTGCATATAATGCATTTGTAAATGCAAACATTTGAATTAATAATTTGGGTCACTTGAGAGGCGCTATATAAAGTAGGCTGCAGTCTATTATTCTTATTATTAACTGTAAATTAATTACACATTTTTTTTCCCTCAATAACTGTAGATTGTTGCAAAAATATGTACTTTATACTGTACTAATCTGTTAGATGTAACTGGTTTCTTCTCAACATTACTTATAATTTACAACCAAAGTTATGTTCCTGTCATCCTTTCACTTAATAACCTGAAGCTTTATTACCATTCTACCATCCTATTTGCTGAGGTCAGCATAATAACATGTTCCCAGCAGCAATCTGTACATGCTAATGCTAAGCAGTATAATCAGTAACATGTTCAACATGTCTGTTTTAAGCATGTCAGCATGCAGCATGTGCTAAGCACAAAAAACACAAAGCGCTAGTGAGGCTTATGATAATATGGAGAATATAAAATTGGAATTTTGATTCAACAATTGGGCTAGATGTAAGGTTTCGACATCACAAAGTGATGAATCATTCTGATGGGCCATGAATGTCTGTACTACTACCAAACTGTACCCTGAATGTCAAACTTAATGAGATAAAAGAACAACAACAAAAAAACACTTGATCTCCAAAGTCATTAGAATTCATCCTCTGGGCAACATGGATTTCTGTACAAAATTAAATGGCAATTCATCACATAATTATTGTTAACATATTTCACAAAGCCAAAAATATCACCAAAGTCATGGCAATACATCTGTAGTCAAACTGTATGTCTCCTATTAGCCCATCCCATCAGATAAAGGATGAGCTTAACACACCATTAGTCAGTAAGTCAGTTTGTAGATGTCCAGAAATGCATTTTTCTCCCTCCCTCACCACAGAGCCCTGTTCATATCGCCATGTTTACTGCATGTTGACATGGAAAATATTTTAGGGTGAAATAGCAATGATTCATATATACACACACTCTCACTGCGCTCTGTGTTTGTCTTTAAACTTCACTTTTCCCCAAATCGTGTATATAAGCCATGTTTAGGAAGGAGAGCTCACTCACTGCCTTCTTCCCTGGAAGTCTGAGACACTGGGAAGCACTTTTTCACTAAGACATAGCCGCTGGATTTTATATTTCATGGTGGAGGACTTCAAAAGGATTTGGGCAAACTGGGACTTTTCCTGTGGACTAAGACTGCTGGACATTGACGATAACAACTTGTCGGTCATCTAAGTATTTAGACATTGTCGAGAGCAGTGTAACAATACTATCAGGATTCCTGGAATTCAGTGGCTTAATTAGTTATAATAATTGACATACTGTAATTATCATTTCCAAAATATGAGAATTTTCAAAATAAGAGCATTTCACGGGTGTCAAACTTCTGCCAACAGCAACTGGATACAGGCTGTGCTCTCAGAAATTCTATGAATTTAGCGTTTTCCATTGACCTCTAAGAAGCAAAAAAAAAGCTGTTCAATAACTTTTAGACTAAGGGCAGAGTAAATCATTCCTTTCATCACCTGTCTGCGTGTGTCTGGAGTGTGTGTAGGTGTTTACACATAACAGCGAGCTGGTAATGCAGAACCTGAGCACTGGGCATGACGACATGTCTCCAGGCTTGACGTTCTCTGCTACCGTTTACTAAACAGTCTTGATAGGACTTGACTGTTTTAGTAAATACAGAAGGTGTGTGCATGTGTGTTTTGGGTTGATCTGGTACCAGGAGAGTTAACTTTCCGTTCAGGTAGCGGTTAGCCAAACCTAAATAGTGCATCTTCTCATTTAGAAGGAATAAAGCAGATTTACTAGCTGTCAGACTTTGAAAGCTCTTTATTCTACACAGTGGCATGTAGAATCATCTTTACGCTGCTGTAATCAGGACAGTTCCTACCAACACAAATCTCTCATGCGTAGCAGCTCGAGCATAATCGTTCTCTGCCTGAGTTTACATTATAAACACCACACACTTGTATGCCATGCATTGCACGAACGTGCACACCCACACACACGCGGACACATAAACATTACGAGTGTGTGTTAGTGCGTTCCGTTAGTTCGACAGGTGTGTGGAAGACTGCCACGAGCCAGGCGGCAGGTGGAGATGAGGATTTATAGATTTTAATCGTAGCACTCTGTTGAGCAATAATTCTACTGCCTGAGGCAAGGAAGGCCCACAGCTACAGTAACATATGATTGATGGACGCTGTGTTGGGAATCCCTGAATCACACAGAAACTAACATGTTCCAAAATACACCTAACGTGTATTAGCTTGGGCTTCAGTATATAAGGTTATTTTTAAAAAACTGAATGCGTTATAGTGAAAAAGAAAAAGAAAGGAAATACA
>JAQLOL010000026.1:7610973-7638928 GCA_029783665.1 Naso thynnoides | reverse complement strand
GTGTCCGGCGGAGCCGCACCGGTGCGCATCACAAACGGATCCTGTGTGAATTGGCGGACGGCGGAGTACGCCGTCGTTCCGGAGCGGAGCCGTTCCGGAGCCGTTCCGCATCCAGTGTATTTTAGGGGTAATACTGTCTCTGTGGAGGAGGCCTGAAACACTTGCAGGATAAAATAACTGACCCTTTCCATGTAGGAGTAACTCTTCTTATGTGGAGATAAGATGGAAGAACAGATGGGGTCTGCTCACCTTCAGAGAGCAACCGAGCGGCAGCATCATATGGGACCAATATGGAGCCTGTTATGTACTCAGTGGAGGGCAGAGATAAGGGGCGGATCGGTCAGGACTTCCAGTGGGGCGAAACCTTCATTAACACACAGCAGGACAGCATGGGAAATACAGAACGTTCCCAGAAGCAAGCAGACAAATGGGAATGATGGGAGGGAGCGTCGGTCTGTGGGAGTGTTAAGCTGTTATTTAGTTTCTCAGCTTTTCTTTCCTTTTTTTGTGTGACGGTGCCAGAAACCCAATTTGTCATAAAAAGCACATTTTATACGTGCTTTTCATTTTTATTATGGAGTTGTGTTTTGTGCGACAAAGTGTCTCTAATTCCGTTTGGGTGTTTTAGTGTTATTGTTGCCCATAAGCTTATGTCACATTTAAAAAAAAACACAAAAAAACAAGCCTTGTTGGCTCAAATGGAAAAAAGTGGGCTGTGTTGACTATTATGTCTCTGAGACACCCAACGATGCCAGTTGATCCGCTGTAAAATGATAATCCATGCTGTAATTTTTCACTTAATCTTATTATTTACTACCTCTGGGGAGCAAAGATAGGGAAACAGCCTTGTTTCCAGCCCCCTTTCTGTTAGACTCCCACCCCCCCCTGCCCCCAGGCAGGACCCCCTTGCAAGCCAATATCCATGCCATCACTCATGTAGCCCAGGACAGTGGCAGATTTATGACACGTCCAGCTGAGAGGAAGATTTTTGGAGATACAGGGGGTAGAGGGAAGAAGGAGGCAAATGAATGGCTCCAAAGACACAGATAGACCGGTGGGCGGAGACAAGCCCCCCTCTTAGATCTAATTACTTGCAAATTATAAGATTAGAAAATTAACTCAACCGAGGAGGGATGCCAGTCCTCTCTCTCCTGAAATCCTCTCTGGATTTGGCGCAATACATGGACCTAAATGTGGCCCACTTTGCTGATAGGCAGCGAGAAGTTCGCTCGAAATATGTGTTCGTCGGTCAGCGCGTTTCCCCTCGTGCGCTTTGATGTATTGTGAGGAATTTGCATTGCCTGTGTGATGCGACAAGACGAGGAGAGACCCGGATTATCAGACCAAACAACTAACTTGTAGCGGTGGAAATGCTTCCCTAATTTGTCTTTCAAAGCCTCGCTGCTCTTTGAATGAAATCAATACACGTTGACATCAAAGTGGATCAGCGCTGGATCAACACCTTGGCTAGGTGCTAACTGCACCATGTTATCCATGTAATCCACTGCTGAGTGTATTCACCCCATTCTCATTCTAATAGAACCTTGTGTGCCCTGTTATAAAGTCCAGTGATCCTGTTGTTGATTGAGCAGGGCTGGAAGTAATCACTTGTTTTCTGCTTATTGACAAATAAGAAAGCAAAACTTCACAAGTTAATTTTATTTTGATTCAACAACATACAAACATTCATAAATAGACATTCAGGTATGTTTACAAGGAGACGTGAAAACACATGCAAACGGAAGAAAAGTGCAACTTGAGCTTCTTATTTAACAGGTTCAAGTAATGTTTTTTGCTTGCTTGTTTGTTTGTTTTTCAATTGGGTCCACGGAGTCTCCGTTTAAAGCCGTGCCCATCATTTGCCTCCCTCCTGGCGCACACATGTTTGACTATAACCTGAGAGCAGTCGTCGCAGTTCACCGTGCAGCACCAGTGGAATTTGCAGTTGCAGCTGCTGACCACCTCTGTGCGCCTCTCTTCCACCCTCAGGCCGCATTCATGACACAACCTGCGGCAGCTGCGCCTCTCCCGCTGCGTTACACCCTCCCCGTGCAGCACACACTCCCGGCCCTCGGTGCCGTGCAGACCTAAGCTGGCGTTCCTCCTGCAGTAGTCCGGGGAGTCCTCCAGGTAGATGAGCTCTGTCTGGGCGATGCTGCCCAAAGCGTCCACGATGGCACCTCGGTTGTCCGCGCTGTTGCCAGCGCGCATGCGCTTTTTGTCGATGTCTAATTTTTGGGCTTGACTGTGTTTTATCTTCAAGTAGTTGCCAATCTCTCTGAAATCTGACAGCTGTGTCCAGCAGGTTTGGATGCTGCAGCTCTCAGACATGCCATGACATCTACAGATGCGCTTCATTGTCGCCTTCACAGCCTTTTGGAAAACCAGGAAAAGCCCATTACAGCACTTCAAGCTGTGTAGCTTAATGTCGGAAAGGCTAAAATGCTTGTGGTGTATACAACTTACCAAACGGCCAGCAGCGTTGTTGTGCAGGTTGACAGCAGCCCTGGAGTCCTGACCGGTCTCCTGCGCATCCACGTACTGTTTGGAAATCCTCTCGCCGAAATCCACGTTATCACTACAGCCACCCCACAACCAGCCACGACCGCCTGCACGCAAAATATCACAATCAAATCACCCTCTAATGAACGAATGGTAACTCTAAATGCACGTGGATCACACATGAGTGTTATGTGACAAACGGTGTAAGATGTGTTTTTGGAAGGGGGACCTCACCAGTTTTTCCGTTCTTGGAGACATCACAGCCGCAGTTGTCCAGGTCTCCCAGACTGCAGTTCCTGGTCACAGTGTACATAACCCCGGCTGCACTGATGGCGTGCACGAAAGAAGTCTCTCTGGTGGCTGTCAGTAGGAGGAAACGTGGCTTAAAGCTTATGTGTGGGGCAAAAGACTTGTCTAGCATTAGCATGAATTATCCCACCTTCAAAAATCAAAGAAACCAGTCAATGTTTTTCCCAAAACAACAACAACAACAAAATAGATAAATAAATCAACTAAAAAGTGAAATCGGGGTCAGGCCTGACACATAGATAATAACTGAATGTTTTCATACCGGTTCATGTGGTGTTTTATCCATTACACGTTTACGCACAGGCCTACATGCAATATTTCTTCAGTGTTTATGGACACGCATACAGAACTGAAAGAACTGAATCCCCAAATCCAACCTACCGCGTTTTAGTCCTCTAAACTGGGTTGCACTGTCGGGACAGTTCCATCTATCCCACGCAAACTGGCGTTTGCACTCCTCCACCCCACTCTGTGCGCCCACCTGCACGCTTCTTGCGTAGGTGAGATACGTCTGCAGGAGAGGCAATGTCATTTTTCAACCTAATTAACATTTTAAACCCAAATATCACCCCCCCCCCCAAAAAAAAAATAAAATAAAAAAAAAAAAAATAAAATTAATAAAATAAAATAAATAAAAATAAAAATATTTGCTATTTACCTTGGATCCTGACATAAGAAAGTTACTTGCCACCCTATGAGGAAAATATAAAGAATGACGTCAGGTTATCTAATGTACAGAACAGATAGCCTACAGGCAAACAGTGTAGTTTCTTACCAAGCATGTCCTGGACATATTTTATATAAAAGGGGCAGAAGCCAAAGTAATGAATGCACCATTTTCATCTTGGCTCTCAAAGTAGAAATCTAGTTATTTTGACCCCGTGTGCTGCAACTTTCTCCTTTATCTGGATGAAGGACAAATGGAACTCTTGTTCTTTGTCCGCGCGGGGTCAGAGAAAGCTGATTGGTCGACAGGTAGGAAACGCCTCTATGCGCACTTCAAAGGATGGCATTATGCCACAGTTTATTTTATTCCCAGTGGCAGTAAGACGCCAGGGCACCAATATACAAAATGACTTAGTCTGATTGAAATTTCGCTACTGACGAATCGGAGTCATGTGTATTGGTAGAAAAATATTTATTAAACATCATTTTCACATAAGAATACATACAAAATATTAGACAATTTTCAGACTTCACGGAAGACAGACCCAACACAAATGAGACCAGTTATCTCCCAGACAACTGAACAAGTGAGCATGCCTGGAGAGTTTGGTCCCTAAAACATCATTTATGTACAGAATCAAACAAATGAGATAAAGTGCATTCAAATCATCAGGTGATGAAATACCTCCAAATGATAATAGCTTTTTGTACAGAATAATGCGTATTGCTGTCCATATTAATTTATTTAATGAAAGGTGATGATACTGACTCAATGCAAACGGCTCTCAGTGTGGGCGCACACGCCTGCGCTTTGCCTTATTAAGCCTGTGTGGTTTTCTTCCGCCTTCCGTAGGTGCACAGTAATATTTAGTGACAATTTGCGTGCATCTGTCACACTTGACTGTGCAGCACCAGTGAAATTTGCAGTTGCAGCTGCTGACAACTTCAATGCGCTTCTCCACCACTCTGAGGCCGCATTCATAGCACAGCCTGCGGCAGCTCTTCCTCTCCCACAGGGACATGTTCTTGTTACCCTTCACACACTCCCGCCCTGCTGTGCCCTGAAATTCCAGGCTCTGGTTCTTCACGCAGTAATCCGGAGAATCCTCCTGGTAAATGAGCTCGGTCCGAGCGATGCTCCGCAGAGTGTGCGCAATGGCTCCTCTGTTGTCTGCGCTGTTCCCGGCCCTCACAGGCCTCTTGTCCATCTCAAGTTTCTTCGCATGGTGGTACTTCATCTTCAGGTAGTTGCCTACCTCTCTGAAGTCGGCTAACTGCATCCAGCAGGTTTGGATGCTGCAGCTCCCAGACACCCCGTGACACTTACAGGCTCTCCTCATCGTAGCTTTGATTGCCTGCCAAGAGAGTGAGAGTATTAGTCGGACATTGAAATATCTGGCACGACTTTCTTTTCCCGGATTAGCGCACGTGCGTAAAGTCCACTGGGAACATAAGTAAATAAATAAATGAACAGAAAAAGACTTTCCTTCATTAAGTGAGTAATAAATGGATTAACAAATGTACTGAATTTGAGAAAAGCGGTTAACAGTGGTAAGAAAAAAGGAGTGAATCCACTAAAAGTATCATAACTTACCAGCCTGCCTGCCTCGTTGTTATGCAGGTTTACTGCTGCGCGCGAGTCATGCCCACCTTCAAGCGCGTCCACAAACTGTTTGGAGATCTTCTCTCCAAACGCCACATTATCACTGCAGCCTCCCCAGATCCATCCCCTACCACCTGCGTTTAAAAATGCTCATTATTACCCAAGAATAAACCTTCAGTTGTTTTTGTAGATAGACCGCGTGAAACAGAAATGTACCTGTCTGTCCAATTCTGGAGTCATCGCAGCCGCAGTTGTCAAAGTCTCCCATGCTGCAGTTCTTGGTGAGCGTGTACATCACTCCGGCCGCGCTGATGGCATGGACAAAGGATGTCTCTCTTGTGGCTACAATAAACGAAAATGAAACTAAAACTTCATTTCAATACTTAGTATCCAGTTTGGTACCACATATGTACGATAACAGCCCTCTACACAGTAAACAATGCTGTGCGTAAACCCCGTGCGTAAAATCATTGCATGGAGGTCAGAGCGCACAAGAAGCCACAGCAAAAGTTTGCAGCAAATTTCTTACCTCTTCGCAGGCCGTTGTGCGTGGATAATTGGAGTGTGTTCTCGGGGCAGTTCCACCTCTCCCACGCGAACTGATGTTTGCACTCGTGTATTCCACTCTGTGCGCCTATTTGCACACTGCTGGCATAGGTCAGAAAAGCCTGTGGAGGGAAGCAGGGGCGGTGTTAGTCCTTGTTGTTGCTTTTAACCAGAACGAAAAAGCATTTATTTGCTTTAAAACAGCTACTATACTTGATATCAAGAAAGTTGTACGCACAATACACCCCTAAAATATTTAAAGGAAAGAGTTATTTACCTTAGGTCCAGTCATGAGGAAATTGTTCACCGTCCTGCAGAAAGAAAACATGACAGCCAGGTTAATCCCGTTAGTCACTGTAACACCGCCCATAGTTTGAAATAGTTTCTCACAAAAGCACAACATACCAAGCCGATGCAAAGTGAACATGGCAGCACATGGACATAATCACGACCGAGAGGAGATTCAGAGGTCCCATAGTATTCCACACGGAGGCCTCTCTGTTCGTATCCCAGATGTGAGTGCCAGGAGAGGAGAGAAGGCAACTGAGGTTGTAACCGGACTCCACGCTGATGATATTTATATGGTCTCGCCCCTTTGATTGACAGATTTGTCCTGCAGGTAACGGTTCACTGTGAAAATGCGTCAACGACGACATTGATTGCCGCGTCCTACAGACAAATAGGAGATGTCGGCGCATAAGTGCACTTCAAAGACGTGATGCAGACAGCCAAACAGCCCCTCATTCATTCACCTGCCTTTCCCAGGATAATCCTTGTGCACTTTTCCCACGAATAGAAGCGTATTCAGCGAAAAAAATCAGTATATTACCCAATGTGACTGTTCAAAAAGGACATTTTTTTTCCAATGTAATAGCCATTTCATATCAAGTTTATAGAAATATAAGTAAAGATGATAATATTACAATGCCGCCAGGAGACAAACAGGCGGACATTATTATGCGCAAGAAGCTCATACTGAGTACTTAACACAGTCTCCATTAAGCTGACAGGATGGTGATTTTTTTTATTTTTTATTTTTTTATTGGGGATCTGAAAAGGTCACCAACACAAGCGCAACTTGGTTCACCAAAAGGCATTAAATGAGGTTCCCAAATTATTAAATCATAATCACAGGTTACGAAAAATTCATTACTGAATGAAGCTGTGAGGCTTCATGTGTAGTTGGAGGCGTTTGGGAAACGGCACCAGTGTCCCAGTGGGAAAGAGAGTGACTACAAAGCCATAAAGTCTTTCAGGAGCTGATGGTATATAGTCATGTAAATACTGCCTCACACATCGGCGACATTGGCATCGTCGTGATAATAGGATAATAGATGTTTCCCTGGGAAACAACTTGGTGTGAAAGCAGTCTGGAATTTACAACAGTATAAACAAACAGGAGCTTTAATGTGAAGTGTAAGGTTGAACATTGAACGGCCAATCGTTTTTTTAATAGAGGGTATTGATTTTTTTAGACTTTACGCCCCACCAACTGAGTTTGATCCTTCACTCTTGAAATGCGGGATGATCCAGCACATTTCATTCTGCTGACCTTGATTTAGCCCCTATAATCACTGCGATCATCAACAGTCATCATGCCAGTTTCTGTCATTGCATGCTGATGGCAGAGAAGTCCCCAAGTTAGTGATTAACATTACAGTTTTTAAATCACATCGCTTACACTTGTCAGATCCCCTCTAAGCCACTCAGATTCCCTAAAAACAACAATTCACTCAGCGCGGCGGACAATGGGCGGAGGGCCGGGCGAGGCCCTCCACACAACGGTGGAGAGGTGTAGGTGAGGATAATCCTTACTAATTAGATATCGCCCACATTCATCCTGCGATATGACTGAAACCTAGAGCCCCTCAACACCTGGCTGGGAAATAATACAGAGCGATTAAAAAGCAATCTGGGACGCTTCATAATTGGTCTTTTACCATTTAACGAATTTAATGGGTTAATAACCCGCAAACAATAGCGCTCTATCCAACAGGGCGTGTTTCAGCATGCGTGTTAGATCGAAACTCTCAAGGACAAATCACGTGGTTATGTATTTTATTTTGAAAAAAAAAAATCCTTTTCAAAAAACTTAAATTATGAACGCATGGGAAGTTTCTTGTTGTTAAAATGTGGACAACTTTGATAAAAGGCCCCTTTCTGATCTTAATTATCATATGATTGATATAGACCAAACGAGAAAGTGAACAAAATAGACTTAGTGAGGTTTTTTGTTTGTTTGGTTTTTTTTCCCCCCAAGACGTGTGTTCCAGCTCAGCCCGGAGGGATCGTCACGGTCGGGACCTCTGAATTACACAGCGCTTAGAATAACTCCAAGTAAGATGGCACGTTAATTAAATTGTTCAAACAGACATTTCAGACACATTAGGCGGCGCAGGGCGCGTCGACGGCTGATTTATGGCAGCGCAAGGTGAGAGAAATAGAGCAATAAAGGCTGAGGAGGTGACAGGCTTGACAGGCCGGGGAAGGGTGGCAGGACTGCTGACGCCAACCAGACACAGCACATCAGGCAGGCGGAGATTTTGGGTTGTAAATGACCGTTGTATGGACTGCTGTTATGGAAATAGACAGAAACCTGTAATACATACATAATAAGCTACATAAAGACGTTATCTCATCCTTCATGTAGGAAAGTTCTCCCATTAAAATAATTAAAAAAAAAAGCCACTATTAGGAAATATTATTTGAACATTCCTTCTGACATGTTTCAAAATTCACACTCACTCAGCTGTAAGTGTTTACATTGTTGCATTTGTTTGTTGTTTCGTCACTTTTCCTGACATTACTGCTATCAGCAAACTCCGCCCCCCTCGCCTTTCAGCCAATTAAATTCCTCCAGCCTGGAGCAGGCTCAGCAACTGCCAGCTATCAAACTAGCTACAGTTAGCTGCCTTCAGCTACAAAACAAACCAGCAGCTCTGTCTGTGTATCCATGATGGAATCATGAGTGATGTTGCCATTAATGTTCATTAAATGATTACAAGTAAGGCTTTAATTGTTCATTATTTGGCCAGTTATTTTCTACTTTTTTTTTTAAAATCATTAATCACTTGATCAATAAATAAGTGAAAAATAATCATGCACAAGGTCCACAGGCTGTGCTTTGTCTAGAAAAAAGTCTAAAACAAGCAGCAGCAAATAGATCCATCTGGATGGAATCCCTAACATCTTGGGCATTTTTATTGTTCGTTTCCTTGGATCAAATGATGAACTGATTAGCAGACTCGTCAGTTAGTAATTTGATTGGTAATTAACTCTGTTAATAATCAGCTCTAATGCCATGCTAGCTCCAAAACCTCTGATAGCAGGAGAGTTGTTGAGGTATAAAAAGAATGAAGCAAGTTGTTCATTTCAGGGGGTTTATAGCTAATTTATGAGTGTTTAAATGTGTTTTCTGTATGTACATTATAGTTTTTATTGTGCCAGTATGACAATGTCTGATGTCATCCCCCTTTTTTAAGAGCTCATTTCAGTAAATCACACTGTAATTTGGCTCCTGTTGTGTTGAAAATTACAACAATGTTTTTTTTAAAACTTGCAAAACCTTCAAGTGATGCAGGATCGGTTAAAGTACATCAACATGAAGACTGCTTTGAGTAGGTACTCTGTGCACGCGCCATGAGGCATGAATTACTTGCACACTGCAATGCTCAATATACTTTAGGGTCAACTGCAAGCAATCTGGACACTAAATTTCTTCTGTCTTTTTGGTGGTGCATGATCAGCATGCCTCGTGAGTTCATGTATCGAAGTTTGAATTTTCACTGAAGAAAGCAATGTGCACATTTCAGACTGGTTCCACGTCTTCATATTTATTTCATAAAGAAAAGTAAAAAGTTTATTAAGAAAACATCCCACATGATTGGACTCCATTCACTCCCACGTCTGTGGACACCCACCCCCCCCCACCCCCCTAGCCTGGATGCCTGCCTGTCTTTCTGTGCTACATCACTACATCACTCTCCTGTTTGGCAATATTGATGACATATTAGTTATTGGCTAACAGTGCGAGGCAGGCAACCAGGCTATAGATTTAAGAGAGCCCCCATAGAGGATGCCATATACCCTTATGACACCCCGGGGAGCTCAAGAGCACCCTTATCTGAAGACAAAGTAGGAGATTGAAATACTGTGATAATCAAAAGAAAGTGCTTTTTTGCTGTGGCATCTCAGCTTCTTTTCGTCGTGTGCTCGGAACTCAAGGTGTGGCGTCGCCTTTCCTCTCTTGCTCAATGGCTGGGAAAGAAAAGAAGAGAGTTAGGTCAGCAGGCAGGCTCGTGTTCACTGATTATGTGAAACGTATGCTGTTTATCAATAATGTGCTGATGTGGCAGCCATTTGTTTTCTTTTTTTCACTGCTCTGCTTGCTGAGCATGTAGTCTTATGGCAGTGCTGGAAGTGATGAGTGGCGTCTGACAGGAAAATTGTTGCAGGAGGAGGATCAAGGCTTCAGTGGCGTTCAGAAGCACACACACACGGACACGAGGGACACTCACTCTCTTTGGTGGGCAGAGGGTTTTTCTCTTTCGTCTCTGTCTTCTTCAGCTTTGCCTTGTCGAAACGGGCAATCTCAGTCATGTCAGGCTTGTCAGACATTTTGGCTGTGAGAGATGAGAAAAAAAGACATCTGAGCACACATGTTTGATCTTTCCTGTCAGCCTTCATTTGATAATGCAACTGACGATTTTGCAATTCTATAGCATAGGAACA
The DNA here is from genome assembly GCA_029783665.1 of Naso thynnoides. Taxonomy (NCBI): domain Eukaryota; kingdom Metazoa; phylum Chordata; class Actinopteri; order Acanthuriformes; family Acanthuridae; genus Naso; species Naso thynnoides. The sequence goes on along the minus strand of JAQLOL010000026.1, from coordinate 7,628,571 downwards.
ATGTTTGAATAGTCATCACAAGAAAAATCTACAGTCTTTGTCTCGACATGTAATCACCTACTGCACATAAAGGGAGTGGCTACAACATGTGCAGCTAACACACGTCCACATGCATGCCAGTGAATGGTGTGTGTGCCTCCCACACAGGTTCTGCTTAATATTTTCCTCTGCAAAATGCCTGTGAAGCTAGCCTGTGCCTATTTTTACCCAGCTGTCTGTTCTTTCCTTTGTCTCTCCTTTTTCCTCTCCGAGGTCTTTGTTCTCTCCCTCCGCATCTTCTCTCTCTCTCTCCCCCTCTCTCTCTTTCTCTGTCTCTGCATCCACCCCTGCAGCCTCGAGGAGCGAGGCTCCACCGGCTCCACTGCAGTCAGATTCCTGACCTAGCCTCAGGTCTAACTAATCTGTCTCGCACAGCGTGGCCCAGTCACGCCTGTTTGAACCAGCGCTCTGTCAGGGACTGCTGAGGAAATGTGACAAGCCCACCAGCCTCCAGCCAGTCATTTGCAAACCAAGCTACTGCAAATTTATCCTCACTGGTCTGAGTCTGAATGAGGCCTATTACAAACGTTTGACATGGAAATAGCCATGCGGCGCACATGGTCGGAATTTTGAATATTTCGGCTCCTTGAAATGAGGCTGAATCATTTACCCTCAACTGAAAATGGTGTCTGTATTCCGCCCTGCCAAGTCTTGATTTTAGCAGCAGCAGTCATAATCTTATCTTTTTCCAATTCATTAGTAAAACCTAATAATTCAAACATGTGCTCCATTGTTCCAATCATCACCACCATCATCTCCATCACAGTATTTCACAGCTGCCATCAGCAGTCAGCTCCATCCAGCCACACCCCAATCCTTTGTCTGACTCTAGTGACACAGAACCAGAAAGAGACACAACGACACAGAAATCAAGGAAACACTGAAGGAGAGATGATTCGTTCTTACCGGTGTTTCACAGCAGTGGGCTTAAATCCACCAGTGGAGAGAGTAGGAAGGGATAGAGACACAGAGATGGAGAAGGGAGAGCGATGCGGAAGCAAAGTGAATCTGCCGGTGTGTGCACGCCTGCCTGCATCCAGGGTGTGGGTTTAAGAGGGAGGGAGGGGGAGAGAGCAAGAGAGAGAGAGAGAGAGAAAGAGAGAGAGTGACTGTGAGCTTGGTCAGCCTTCCTCTCTGTCATCAATATTAATGCTCTCTAGGGAATAGACTGGAGGAAGTCAACCACTGATAGGAAACAGCTGTGCTGTTAAGCTCATCTGAGATTGATTATTATAAAATATTTATATAAAACATGATGTGTTTTGTTTTAAGGTGTTTTTTGTGGAGTAGGTCTCCATGAGAGGGCAGAATGAGGAGTTTGTAGCACTGATAGATATTTTTTGTGCTGTGACTGGACTTATTTACTTCCCTAATACTATAATATTATTAATATTATTTCTAGTTTCAGTGAGGCCTTGTTATTTTGCCTTTATTTGTAGAGAGACAAGTGTATGAAATGGATTAGTGCCACATACCCCTGCATTTATAGCATATGCTTGTTTGCAGTGTGCATCCTTACATGGGCCCTAAATACACACAAACGCAAAACACAAAAGTACAATATAATCATGGTATTTTCTTTATGAATTTTATGTTTTATGGTTGCTTTGTTTTAATTTTCTTGGAGAGTTTTGTGTATTTGTGTAAAAGGCCCATCTAAGGACATGTATTGCAGACTAGCTTCGGCTATAAATGCCATGGTATGTGGCACTGATGTCCCTCTAAAAATAAACATTGCATACAAAATAAGCTAATGAAATATATACCCACAGTATAAAAATAAACAGGTGACTCCACAGAGGAGTGCAAGTCATGGGTTTGTCATAGGTTTCTCAAACACAGTCATACAATAAAATCCCCGAAATTAACTCAATGTAACTGATAATAGTCAATAACAGTTTATATTTACTGTGACTGTTTTCTAAACCTTTGTAATAGTCATTACATGCTGAAATATTTTATATAAAGTATGACAGTTCAAACCTCCTCTTTGCTTGAGTGAAAGCACTGCAAACCCATTTATATAGTTTCATGTGTACTTTTGTAGGGACAAAGATATATCACAGGCCAACGGCACATACAACAGGCAAAACTTGACATTTCAAAATCAAACAAAACAAAACAAACAAAAATAAAATTACTATTAAAGGCAAGAACTATCATCATAATATTCCTAGATACTGAAGACCAAATATTACTTAATAAATAATAAAATAATTAGCAGATTTTGATAGTAAAGGAAATAATTGACAGTTGTAGACCTACACATGACCTGTATTCGGACATACACTGTCATTAGCTTTTTCTCTCCACCAAATTGCAAATTATCATCCAATATTTTGATCTTTTTATAGTCTGTATCAGAGCTGTTGGAACCATATGTGGTTTTCACATCAATTGTCACATCTTTATTTTGCGACTGATCAAGCAGCTCTTGATTACATCAGGCTCTAATAAAGCGATGATGTGTAGAGCTTGTGGTCCTTTGCTGACATCATGAAACTTGCCAGTGTTTCCTCTTTAATCTTCCCAGAGGTCCAGTTACAGCCTGCTGATGCAGCTGTTGAGGGCGTTTATCTCAGAGTGGACAGCTCATCTCTGAATAGAGTGATGATGAGTCAACATGACCTCAACCCTTGAAGCGATACAGTGAGCCAAGCAAGTGGATGCACGTCAGGTTCCTGTAAGCACTGTGTTAATGTGTGACATCACATTACTGGATGACTTTGGCTTTTACAGGCTTACAATGAGGTCATCAATTCCTCAGAGGGCTCTGTGGAGAAGCAACAGTAACACCTGGTGGCTAAAGTGTGGAATTGCTTCCCTTAAAAGCCTCTGTACTTTAAGACTGCATACATTTAAGTAAAATCATTAGCAACAGGCAGCCTTGTTGTACTTTCACCTGACATGAAGATTGCTGAACACAAGTAATCTGAACTAAACTACGAGTATGTGATGCCACAATGGAGCTTATCATATCCACTGATTTACTGATTCAGCCTTTCAGACGTATAGTTCTACTGAGTTGTTTGAGATCTTTGACCTTCTCCAAATTTGTTCTAGCCCTCTATTAACCTTTCTGTTTGAAATGTTATCATATTTGAATCTTGGAGACAAGAAGCACACTAACAAAGGTCAGACTTGGCAGCCAAATGCCCTGTCAGAAGAGTCAGGCAGACCACTGCCTGCTGGTGGATAGTAATAGAGCAGTAAACCTTTTCTGGGATCGAGTCTGTCTCCGTGCCGTTTGTCAATCCTTATATGATTGATTGTGTGAGCAATGGACACACTATGAGGTTATTTACAGTAAGAGCCAGAAGATGGCAGCACCATGCAGTTCAAGATTTTTTTTTCAGTATATATAAAGAAGATACTAGAACTTACTCTACTTTATTAATTATTCAGAATATTTTTAGGAAGACTTTGTTTTGCACAACGATCAATAATCCTCTCATATGGTGTAAACGCATGATGGCAGCACAGGACTGTTTTTCTTCAGGCCCTACAGTGAACAGTGAGGAGCCACCAGGGTGCATCCTCCCTTAGCACTCCCATCATAACAGCTGGCAACAGTGAAACCTAATGTTACTGATGAGATTTAAAAAACAAACAAACAAACAAACAAACAAAAAACCCTTTAACGCTTTTCCAAACACAGTTTCTCCTGTGCATGTGTTTCAGTAGTGAGCAGAGTTCCAAGCCGGTTAGCTCACTGCTTCAGCGTGACACACTGAGACAACAGGAGATGATTCAGATGAGTGGGAAAGAAGGATCCAGATGTTACTGTCGATTCAGCAGTGAAGCCTCAAGTAAGGCAGCATTTGCTGTCTTTGATTTGCACGATTAGTTGGAATGAAATGTTTTTTAAAGCAGACCTATTTGTTTGTGTTACTTTTGGGTAACAGGTCAGCAGGGTGGGGAAGGTTACTTTGGAAATGTAATAGGTTACAGATTACCAGTTACCATATTTTAAAATATAATTATAATTTAACAGTTTCAAGTACTTTATCAAAGTATTGTAACTTATTTCATTTGATTACTTTTTGATTACTTTCTAAATTCCTAACACATTTTTTCAACTGTTAAACATTTTCAAATGTTTAAACCAGGCAGTATTAATGGTAGACAAAAAAAAAAAAAAAGAAGAAAGAAAGAAAAAAATAAAAAGCATCAGAACAGCATCAAACTTTACTAAACGGTCTTGACTGGAAATGGCAAAAGAAGACAGTGTGCATGTTAAAACATGTAAAGGCAACAAAAAGAAAATTATTCAATATATAAGCTTTTTATAAAAAATATTCAGATGTAACACCCTCTGTAATCGTCAACACTTTCATAAGTAATTATAATTTAATTAAACATTCTTTCTCAGGAACTGTAACCGATTACAGTTATTTTTATTTTGTAATTAAATTATGTAATTTTGTTACGTGTACCTAGTTACTTCCTAACAATGCAGGTCAGTGAAGGTGCAATTCACTCCTCAATGTAAAAACTGAGTAAATAAGTTGACATCAGGTTTATGCAATATAAAAAAGCAGTCTGTTTCAGCTGTTTACTAATAATAGCCAGTTTGGCATAGAGAGTACTCACTTAGGTTTTGCAACAATCTGATCTTACCTTCTATTTAATGTTACACCTCTTAATCTGCTCTTGTTTTTAACAGTGTTAACAAAATGACTCCATCGATCCCATATTTTAGCCTAAAATCTCATAATCTATGTAATGGATTGCCTTAAAAACCTTGTACCAATATATCTGGTGTTATAAATATGATTATGTGCCCAGAGGCAGAACCCAAATTACTTGCTGATCCATTAACTTCCCCTCTAGTACCAATTTGTGGTCAGATATTCAGTTTTTCTCATGCTTTGGTTTTTGACTAATGCTTATATATTATGTTATGTAATAGCACTCTCAGCCTAAACTACACATTGATGAAAAACACCTAATGTTGGCATGATATGATATGATATGCTAAACTAGGTTGGCGTACAACATAAACATTGGGTCCCAATTTGCCTTTATTATTAGCCCAGAAGACATAGCATTGACGTATGCGTCGATATTAAAACAGTTTTTCGAGGCTTGGAAAAAACCTTGGGCTAGAGATTTAAAATGGTGTGATTGCATAATTTCTCCAGCAGATGTCGGTCAATTATTTAATAACTGATAAGTGTAGTGGGTAACACTTCATAATAACTACACATTTTTAGGCATTACTCAAGCATTAATAAAAACTGAATTCATTATTAGTTAAGCATTAATAAATACTGAATTAATCATTTATAAAGTATTGTTCCTACAAGGACTTTTCATGTGGGAACAATGCTTTATAAATGATGAATTTGGTATTTATTAATGCTTAACAAATGCCTAAATGTGTGTAGTTATGATAAGGTGTTAACGTGTAGTGTTTACTGTTCAATGCACTGACGTTTGGAATAAAGTTTGTTAAAAAATGAGATATCTTGCCTCCATATATATCTTAAATTAGCATCAGCCCCCAAAATCCCTTATCGGTCAGACTCAAGTCAACATGATACCTACTAAATTTGGATGATTGATTGTTTGTTTATAATGATAAAGAACCATAATGCACGGTCAAGACAGAAGAGTTCAAAAAGTTACAACATTTTAGCAGTTTCTTTGTGAGTATACTTGCATATCAGCAGTAACATTTAGCTAATGCACCACTGTGCTTAAGCACAGTCTTACAGACCCACATCACACCATGCCTGTACACTCCTTTAGAGTCTTGTTTCATTAAAAATATCAATACACTTAATCTTTCAACCATGTTTCCGCCTTGTTGTTATTCTGACACTTAATGTTCATGTGGTAGCCTGCTGCATGTGTGTTCTGTGCAGCTTGGTGAAGTAGTGGCTGCACTCTAAGACGCATTAAGTGTGAGCATATGCACACTTACACGCAGGTTGAGTTGTTTCTCATCATCTGAACTGATGGAAAATTATTTTAATTGTTTACAATGAATGGAGTGTAATTACCAACCAAATGAAACCCTGCCAGGCGCCTTTATCAGCCTAAATTCAACAGAATGAATAAACTCAGATATGCAGAGGCAAAAATAATCTTTTTACTTTGTCAGTTATTGTACGAGTGCTGAGTTATCTCTCAAACAAATCTGATTACTCCATGAAAAAGGGGAATTAGCTCTTTAAACAAAAATGAAGCTATTGTGCAGACACACCAGAATGAAGTGTGTTTCTGGAGACTTGTGGGATGTGTAGGATGGATTAGGACAGTGCAGGATCAGTGAGACGAGATAAACACAATGCCTCAGCGCATGATCTCCACGACTAATGATGCAGTGTTTGATTGGTGCCCTGCGTTCCATCACTTGGCCAATGAGCTGAGAGTATCTCGGTGTGGAGGAGTTATCTCACCTAGCCAGCTGGAGGACAGTGACAGAGATGAAAAGAGAAGAAGGAGCAGAGCAAAGAGGGAGGGAAAAAGATGGAGCAAGAGATGAGGGAGGAGGAACTAAGAGGAGGGAAGAGATAGATGGAAGATTAAAGCGCTGCTATGAACACAAAACACGTTTGTAATGCACCTTATCAGGTATCAAAGAGTAATAGCGGCCTCTAAATTTGATGCCCATCGTGGCTGGTTGCGTGTTCAGGGTGATGTTGTTTGTGTTTGTGTGCGTATAACATAATTCTTTCTGAAACATCTACACTTTAAGGGTGAGCTTAAGCTATGTTTGCAAAGCTTGATGCATTAAAGTAAATATCCTCCACGTATCTTTTCTCCCCTTCTTCTTCTCCTCCTCAAGCGATCCGTCTACTTTCTCTCAGGAACAATCGCAATACATTAAGCATACACACAGCTGAGGGCTGTGATGGATTAAGAAAAAGATAATTCCCTCAATCCATGCATCAGTGAATAAAATGAACGAATGAGTGACACCACACCAATTTGCTCATTTTTAAAAATTAAAAGCAGAAAGGATTTTTTTTATTTCTTGCCTTAGGGAATGCAAATTTGTTCATTGCTGGTTATTAACATAACAATTGGCTACTAAATGTTACACAAACACAGCTTAAAACCCTTGAATGGATTTTCTACCAGCATTTTAGCAGAGCAGAGGCCTGAAAATAGATGTAACAATTCACCAAGTCAGTCAAAACAACACATTTTATCAGAAAAATGATTATGCAGTGCTCCTGAAGTCACAGTCCAATGGGAATAAGTCCAATAGTTGAAGTCAATTATTAGGGAGCCAAGAGGAGTTAACACAACGCAGATCTATTGCTTTTCTAACTGCAGAGGGAATAGAGAGTACATTATTAAACCAAAACAGTTCAGCATTTCCCTAAAAGAAAAATAGTATTAACAAAAGCCAGAATGGCATTAAAGGAAGATGACACACTAAACGTTTTGTTCAAACAACAATTAAAATGTTAACAGGTACTAGGTTCTTGAACTCAAACAAAAAATACCAACAGGTTGTCACTGGGGATTATTTGACCATTTTTCGATCTTGTTTCAGAACATCTTTGCCTGAAGTTACTGGCTGCAACTTTGAACTGGTTATGAAACTGTCCCTATTCCCTTTTTATGCACTCTGAAGATCCTCATAATTGAATGAGACAAACAGCGAGAAAATTAACTATTTGCAAAACCTTGTTTCTGACACCTTGCTATGGGTTGGAGGTACCGGAATTCAGATGATCCATTTTCTGTCATGAACTTAGGCTGATATAACCATTATTGCTGCACTGTATCAGCTGTGGAAGTCCAAGACACACTGGAAAACATAATGAGGCCGTGTCCGTGTTTATACCACCTAACATCATCCCGTAGTGTATAAAGTTGTGTCGCACAGCTCCGTGTTTCCACACACAACTGAAGTGAGGACGTCTCGAGGAAGTGGGGCTTGTTATTTCATTAACTACGGTGGATATAATAATAATTTCTGCACTGTATCAGTTGTGGATGTCCTATACACGTTGGAAAACTTATCAATGTCATGTCTGCAACTGGAAGTTCAAACACAAAAGCATTGCATCCTCTGTCTCACTCTCTTCCAAAACAAATGCATGCAGTAATCAGCAGCTGGATCCAGGACGTTTGTGGCAACTAGGATCAACACAAACTCAAAGTTTTGTCCATCTGTATTAAAAAATTGACTTCTTTATTTTTTTTTTTTAGTCTGTTACTTTTATGTCAATCGACTCATTGATTAATCATGTTTGATACAATTTATGTCCCATCTCTCATGTTGAACAGTGATAAATTCCTTCAGTAGTTTCCTGGACTTTTCTGTGTGCTTGTTTTTTTAACCTATTTAGGACCTTTTCTGGAGTAAAAACACTACCGTGTGAGGACTAATAGCCCTAATTAGGACCAAAGACCGATCCTAATGTGGCATGACTTGATTTCTGAAGTGTGGCTAAGTTTATGGGTAAGGTGTGAATTGAGGTCAGATTAAGGCTAAGCTGAGTTCATAAATAAGTTAGGGTTAGGGTTTGGGTTAGACTGTAGAAATGAATGGAAGTCAATGTAAAGTCCTGACAAGAATATCTGCGCAAACCTTTGTGTGTGTGTGTGTGCGTGTGTGTGTGTATGTTTGTGGCCAGACTGGCTGTTCGGTGTACTTGTTTGTAGAATAGATAGTGTGTATTTGGTTCTCTTTGCATAACAAATTCATGTTAAATCCAAAAGTACAAGGATGTGAAAATGAACAGAAGAGGGAGCTGAAATGACACCATTTTAACACCAGCAATTGACACGAAAACACAGGGGAAAGAAAAGTGCCATTTGTGCTCTGGATATTTGCAATGTATAGTAATAAACAAGTTAATGAAAAAGAGAAAAGCAGAAAAGAACTTTGGCTGTTCTGGGGGACCGACTGCCATCTAGTCCACTTAAAAAAGTCCACTTAGGTAAAGAAACTTTTCTAAGAGAAATCCTTAATTTGTAACCCTGTTTTACCTCTTTAGGTAGGAAAATAAAGTGAAATGTTTGCTAGGAGCCATAGTTGCTCAGTCACGTGCATTCAGTGTTGCAGGAGTCACTGCCTTCTTTTTAAAAGATGTGTTCCAACAACATCCCCTTGTAATTCAGCAACTCATCTTTATGATATGTTCAATCCATAACTTGTTGAGTTCAGCACCTACATGATTCCAAATGTTTATAATTTTATAATTCTGTACTTTAGAGAGATCTGTAATTTTATTCAAGTTAACAGCATGTTTTAATTTGTCACATGTAGCTTAATCCTGAGAGTTTTAGAAAATCTATTCAAATGCCTAGTAGTTTTTTTTTTTCAGGTCGACACAAGTCCTCTGTTAGTATGAATATGCATTTGCATAATGTTTAATTAGTCTTTGCACCATCAATTTACAAATGCTTAAGTAGGACGGTTATATCACGATCTTATTGGAGCAGAACTTTGGAGAATGTTAATGAACAATTGCTGCCATTTTTTTTTTTGTTAGGGAAAAAAGTCAACTTGATTCAGCAGCTAATCGCAGAGTCACTTAACACAACAATGTCATCTTAAAGGATCACTGCTCATGTCTGTTAGGACAAGTGTGAGTCAAGTCTGTCTCACAATCCTCTTAAGAGAAGCGCAGACTGCAACCATTGACTGTCTTCATTCAGACTCCTTGTGTTATTCCTGACAGTTTTAAGAACACAAACAGTTCAGTCTGTGCTTTGAAGTTTGTTGTTTGCCTAAAAGTTTTTGAATTTTGAAAGATAACACAAAACTTACCCTCTTCAAATGTTAGTCTAAAAAAACTGACACACAGCATAGAACAAAATATAGAGTATACAGCGAAATTATACCTCCACAAACTGAAGTATCACACAGCACTTTGCATTGTATCTTTGCAGACACATATAAGATATTTTTCTCAAGGATATTCTTCCATCATGTTGTCATTAAGCACACATCTCTCTTGGTTATAACAGCCCTAAAAGCATCTCATTTTCACTTTCTCAAAAACCTAACAGAAAATGTGTGTTTTGTTCTCCTATTTCCGCAGCCGGTGATGATGTTCAAGTCTTTGTGACATTACAGTAAGAGGGCTATTAGTGTTTTACTGTAACATTCAAATGAAAACTGTGTGGGCTGACTGAGTCATGCGGGCTTTCAAAGCGAGGATTATTTTTTAAAGGAGCATCTACTTATTTATAACTTGCTGTCCAAATGTCGAATGGTGACCAAAAAATAGTGTTGTGGAGTAACTAGTTACATGTAATGGAATTGCGTAATTTCATTACAAAATAAATGTAACAGTAATCTGTTAGTTAAATTACAGTCACTTATGAAAATGTTAATGATTACAAAGGAGGTTACATCTGAATATTTTCTGTAAAAATCTTAGGCTGTAAGTTAAATAATATTTGTTTTGGTTGCTTTGCATGTTTTGATGTGCACGATGCCATTTTTTGTTATTTCCAGGCCAGTTAATAAAGTCTGATGCTGTTCCGACGCTTTCTATTGGTTCTGTTGTTTGAATTTGCAGCGCTCCATATCTGCCATTAACACTGCTTGGATTAAACATTTGAAAATGGTTAACAGTTGAAAACATTGGTTAGAAATTTAGTCATCAAAGAGCTAATAAATGTAATAAGTTGCATTAGTTTGATAAAGTAATTGAAATAATTGCATTTTAAATACAGTAGCTAGTAATCTGTAACCTATTACATTTCCAAAATAACCTTCCCAACTCTGCCAGAAAATACACTTCTCCATGTCTCCCACCGTTTATGGTGGCCTTTAATGGACACAAGTAGAATTTGGGTTGCAAACCCATTGGAGACCGAAGGAAAACTTTAGGACGCAACAGTTGCTGGTTTGCAGCACTCACCACTGTCTTCTATCCTTGTGTAGCTGAAAATGCAAGCTCAGTGTTAAACTGCACCTTCACATTTGCAGAAATATATTACTCTGTCAAGGGACTGGAAAAAAGCGTTATTTAAAGCACCTTTAACAAGTGCCCTGAATCATTCCGGCACAGTCTGAAGTCTGTTTGATTTAGCGGTGATGAATCGTAATGGCTCTGTCGGCTCTGTCAGACTAAGTTTCTGAGCCTTTGAAATGAGAGATCAATGCAGAGGTTGGCTCGCCACCGGATGTGAAGTGGCAAGGTCAGCATGTCGATGTAGCGTAAGCAAAAGCAGCCGAGACGTCTGCTGAGGAAAAAGAAAGAGCTTGTATTTTATTAAGATCAAAGAAAGGAGCGCTCACACTGTAAGACATGGGACTACACACACACTTTTTGCAAAGAGACGAATGCGTATACTTCAAATTTCATTTTTTTCCCCCTCTGATCCTCAGTTCGTGATGAGAGGAACTGTGCATGGAGAGGGTGACAATCGGGTTCTTGTTACATTGACAATGGGTTGAATAAAAGTGTGTTCCTGTGTGCGCATGTGCCTCGGTTTGCAAACAAATAAAATCCAAAAAACACACACGGCAAACACACAATTCTGCCGCTCCTCTTTCATCCCTTTCAAAAAAAGTATTCATTTCATTCATTTTCTATCAGGCTCATCCAAACTACTCGTGTCCTAAGGAGTCTTCTAAATTGGTGAAATTGAGCCATGATAATAGAGTGAAAGGAGAATAGGAGCAGGAGCACAAAGATGGAGTCTTTTATTATGCGCCTTTCTGCAGCAGTGGCAACAAAGCAAAACTCTTTTTTTTGTTTTGTTGTTGCAGCTTCACACTGGGTGGATGCGAGGTGACAACTGTTCAGGAATCCCGGCTCGTACACCTGAAAGGCTACGGCTCTCCTCTTCTGAAATAGAGAGATTAATAAATGTCCCTCTGACTGCTTTAGGATTTAAAAAACACACACAACACCAGATGTGCGTGCACAGGTGCATCATCGTCGGCACAATACGCTGCACGTTATCTTCACACAGCCACCTGTTTATATGAAGGGAGTCGACAAACATCATATGAATTCCAATAAGGCTCACCCTCAGAGTACACACACTTCATCATCGTGAAGCTAGCAACGTTCACTGTAATCTAAATCCCTTATTTGAAAGCTGTATGTGTGTGTAAGAGAGACGGGAGCACAGCGGCAAAGAGGGAGATTAAAACTGACAGTTTCTAGTGGTCTTGGGGGCAATGTGCACAGTGGGGTTAAGATTATGACTTTTAAGTATCAGCAAGGGATTGATCGCGGGGTTAATTAGCAAGAACTGAGTTCATCATGAAACTGACAGGTGAACCAGAGATTTAAAGGTGCATGTACGAAAACACTGATAGGATGCTCGGATTTAAGTCCTGTATGTGATCATGTTTTCTCTCCAGCGCAAATCCTAAATCAGACAGTGTCTTTATGGCGGTAGACTGCAGTTTAAACAACCTTACTCCAATGAAAACAAGGGACCAAACTCTTGTGCTGCACTTGAAATATTGTTGAATATTCAGCTCATGTGCTGCTCCCATTTTCAGTAAAGAAATAAGACTTTTTAAACTGTTGAGAATTAAAGCTGCTAATCCTGAGGATTAATACAATTGAGTTTGCTGGATTTTGGTAATGCCCTGTTTCCTCAGCTTTGCCCATTAGGCACCTGCTGCTGTCACACTTGGATGGCCTCACAGGAAATTGCCTGGTTTTAGGAGGGCGAGAATATGCCAGGGCATTTGAACTGCAACACAGAAACACACTCGCACACTCAAACACTTACACACCACACAAAGACGGGAGGTGAGATTTTTTTTTTTTTTGCTGCTCTCGTCCTTCGGCTTCATGAGCCCAATTACCATCCCTCAGTGTGTGTTTGTGTACGTGTGTGCGTGTTTGTGTGCGAATGCGTCAGTGCATGTCTGCAGGCAGGTGCGTCAGTAGACCCTGACAGTCAGATTTCACGCACCACAGGCTGGGCCACAAACAGACATACTCTTTCTTGGAGGAGAAGAGATGATTGGCCTCACGGCTCCTCTAGGAAGCTTTCCCAAACATGACGATTTTTGGAGGAGCCAAGTGTGAGTGAGCCGCTGGCCCACGATTAGCATACCTCCTCACCTCACTTCCTTGTGGCAACTTGAAACAAAGCTGCAAAGATCGTACTGCTTGTCGGTGCTAATCCTGTTCATATGGTGACCAAAGGCAGCCTGCTGAGATGAATAGACATAATCACTTATACAATACTGGGATGTATTATGTTGCTTTTTCTATGACTATGCCTTTTGTGTTTATTTTTAAGCTGCCACTTACAGAAATAGCAATATAGCTCAAACTATATTGTAAACTTGATGTCAAACCCTTCTCGCTTGAGTGCAGGGAACAGCCTGTTGTGCTTACACACCATGTAAATCTCCCTGAACAAGAGCTGCAGATGCGTGCATGTACGCTTGTTTGCATGTGTATTAAAATGTCCTTATGTGCATTAGCTTGGGCTGTAAAACTTATGCAGCTCTTAACAGAATAGTGGCTGCTTTGTTACACATATAAACAACAAAAGAAAATGTGGAGAAGGGAGGTGAGGAGAGTAACAGTGACACAGACACATTTTCATTGATGCAGAGCAAACGTCCAGCTGTTGTCATCCATCCACAGGGCTGGAATACTAGTTTCTAACAGCAGCAACAGTTTGGAGCTGCATGTGTGTAAATAGTGATGCTTTGTAGGCAAAGACAGTAAAAGCAGATACAGTTCTGATGTGATCATTTGCAGACATAGTATACAAGTTTAGAAAAGCAAACTAATGATAAAAGTTCATCATAAACATATTTATGGGAGCTGCTAAACAATCAATTTTTTAAAAAAAATTGCGATTAATCACATTTTTTATTGCACATTTAAAATTCCATCATTTTGCATTTCACAGCAGTTTCTAACTTTATATTAGCAATGTAAATGTGGACAAGGGTGCACTATAGTAGAACACGGAGAAAAGCCAAACAACGCCACCCGGGGAATTGCACCCCAGAAAGTAATACTTGAACCTTAATACTGTTGGAGAAAGGATAGTAAGGCACACAGGCTCATGACTGAGGAGACATAGACATCTTTTGAAAATTAAACCAAATGTTTTTATTTTCAAAAATCAAAATAAGTAATGATATCAGGCAGGCAGGGGCTGGAGCTGCTGAAAGAAAAAAAAAAAAAACTAAATAGACAAAGAATTCAATGCAACCAATAAGTTGTATAAAAGTACTGTTTTATTAAGGTTATTATTTAAAAAGGCTTTAACTGGATCCTTAAAATGGTGCATTTACTAAAAACCCAGTCTAAAGTAAATCAACCCAAAAGAAACTAAGCTGAGGCCACTTGTGAAGAGGCAGACTACATGCCCAGGGCTACCACCACTACTCACCTCAGTGCAACACAGCAAACCTCACAGCAATCCTCATAGCAAAATGGCGCGGTCTGTATCATGTCCCCCTGGAGTTAGTTACATGCAAAAAGTGAAGGGACCTCACCACAGGTGCCTAGCCTCACCACAAGATGGCACTCAGCTTCTGAAAGGAAAGAACTTAACACAAAAAGAATTAGAAACACACAAATAACGTCACATAGCCCAGGTGGCTTAACAAAAATGCAATATTACAATGTAACTCAGAGAAAATATGTCAAATTATCAAACCAAATGGCCTAAGTAAGAAAAAATCAAAATTAATCACAAAAGCCACCAATAATGGCCAAAACAATTGAATTACAGTAACTCAATTAACAAAAAGGGCAAACAAATGAGCAAAATTGAAGAAAACTAAGGGAAATTCAAGATGTAACTGAAGGCAAAAAAAATTTGAGCAAATTAGACAATCAAAATTAAATCAAACAAACTAAGGCAAAACCAAAAGGGGCAAAACAGCAGTGGCCATGTGCAGAGGAACCTGGACAGGGGAAAACTGCCTTAAGCGAGGCTCATCCACTGTAGATGTTCAAACAACATTCTCTGGCACTTGGGGCAGCATTCCCCACCACATAAAGCAATTCTTAACAGTGTATCTTGACTGGGGATCAGATGCCAACCTCAGTACATCTTGTGTACATCAGGTGTAGTAACAAGGAGGAGACAGGCAGAGCTCGCCCACTGCTAATTAGCTTAGCTCAAACACTAGTAGTCAGTGGGAAGTGCTAGCCTGCCTCCGTCAAAAATCATCAGATAAACTTTCCAACAACTCTAAACAGTCCTGTGTGCTTATTGTGATTTGCCCATTATGTTGTTTTTAGCCTCAGATTAGCACTTTTTGTTCTTTTAAATTTTTAAACACATGTTTTGTTTGTTGACCTACTTGCAAGCAAATTTGCAGTGGTTTGTGCTTGCGCCCTGCGGTTTACTTTTGGTATGTATTTGATTCTAAGATTACATAAAGTGCTATTCTGAGTCTAAAAAGAACATAACATGATAAATAAACAAGTAATAACAAGCACACAGCACCGTTTATAGATGTTGGAAAGTTTATCTGATGAGTTTAGGTGGAGGCAGGCTAGAGCTTCCCATTGACTAACAGTGTTATTAAGCTAAGCTAATTAGCAGTGGGCAAGCTCTGCCCATCTCTTCCTTGTTACTGCACGTACAGTTGAAAGAATGATATCTATCTTCTGGACTTGATCTCTGGAGGAAGGTGAATAACAAAAAAACAAACAAACAAGCATAAAAATGCCATTCAGAAGGGTACTGTTGTCTTGTTTGCCAGCAGGAAGCAGGAAGCTGCTGCAGCAGCTTTATAAATGGTGCATCGCAGGGGCAAAATAGCAGCAAGTGATGAATGCCATTTAAAAAAAAAAAGAAAAATCATGTTAAACACAGTCTATTAATCAATCATGAGTAACGCATTAATTCTGATAGCCCAAATATTTACATAAAATTCTGTTCTTTCAGAACCACAGTCTTAATAGTGTTCCTATTTCACAGACTCACACAAAGATAAACAACACCTGTTGCGCTACATGACACTCGTCAATTCTGTACGCTGCAAGATATACATGGTTAACAGAAACTTCACAACTTCCTGCGGAGAAGGTTTTGATTTACAATTTAGTGCTTGATGTCTCTACTGATATCACAAAAATAATGCTAAACAGATGTTTTGTTCATGATCTGCTGGTGTTGTGCTTTAATTATTTTCCCTACAGGAACTGTGTTTGCATCCTGCCATTTACTTTGTGATAAGTGCAGGTGTGAAAAGGTGGTTATAGTTGCATTTATCAGGATAAACCTCCAGCTTAGCACAACTTTATAAACTGCTGCAGGTCTAAACAGCCTCTGCTGCTGCTGCTGTTTTGCCTTTTCTGCAGGTGTTGCAGGTGTCGGTATGTTTAGAACTGGTCTTACAGTGACTGAACAGCTCCTCCTTGTGGAAAATCTACTAAATGTGAACGTGTCAGTGAGTTAAGTCAGGTCCATTAGTTGTAAAAAAGACGCACAGGTAACGTCTGCAGTAAGTTAGCCCGTTGTCTGTGTGCCTTAAAACTGAAATATTCAGTCAGTTTCTTTCAAGCGGTTTTTCAGTCATTTCGACTGACCTTGGAAATTTGGATTAACTGGTGAAAACTCACCTACTCTGTTAACGCATGGCTTTGATTTAAATCTCCCTGAACCTGTTCACCCATTTTGGCATCCTCTTATAAATCACACACCAGGCATCTGTTACATTAACTCCCAGCAAAAGCAATGCATCACCCAACCATGCATTGAAAATGTTTCATCACAGCACCAAGGCTGATGGAAAATTAGATGAAATACTCCACATTTACGGTAAACAAGTGGCCGAGAGGGCACAGACATCCTCACCGCCTTCCTCTTCCAAAATAGTCTTGATACAGGATGCCATGTACTCATGCGCTTTCACACTTGCACTTTGCTCATTCCTTCACACTTAAGCCCCATACACTGGGTATAAATAGGCCAATGAAAGTCGTCGTCAACCCTTTTGTTTCCCTTCCATGTTGCTCTGCCACAAGAAATTACCAGTCACTTCATTATATCTATAGCGATGCCTCTACTGACCCCATTCTCATTTCTTCAGCCCCCCCTCTCCCCCCAAAGTACCCAACACCATTTCCATGAGCAGCGCCCTCAGGGAGTAAAACGAGTAATTAGTATGCTGATGCACAAGCCAGTGGTCTTGCCATAACTAGTTAAATAGCTATTTCCACCTCTCGCTATGTAGAGAAGCGCTGATGAAGCCTCTGATGTGCGTGTGTGGGAGTGTGTGTGCACGTGGTGCTGGAATGTGTCTTATAATGATGCTGAATAAACAGCGGTACATACTGTTCTTGTCACAGCGAAAGGTATAACGTTGATGACAGATGCTCGCACTATGTGGTCTAACACTGACTCACTCCTGTCTTTCTTTCTGTCTGTCTCTTTATCTGTGCGTGGGGTTGTGCAGTTACATAAGAATCCACACAGATTTCTGGGATATGCGCACTGTTTCATTTGTGCGAGCAAAGGAGCGAGGGAGCGTTACCATGACGATGGCATTAGAAACCAACCTTACATCAAACCACGTGTGTGTTTATCTGTGCCTTTCTGTTGTGTTTTTTTTTTTTTTTGAGGGGTTTGTGTGTGTGTGTGTGTGTGTGTGTGTGTGTGTGTGTGTGTGTGTGTGTG
>JAQLOL010000026.1:7565617-7581396 GCA_029783665.1 Naso thynnoides | reverse complement strand
GTTGTCAGTATCGGCTGATATTGGCTTCAAAATTAAATATCAGAGTGCAGGCAGATATCCACTGATATAATAACGGATAAAATAACAGGCTGCTGTTTCCTTGATTAAACACTGAGCTGACACCATGTTTCATGTTCCTTGTGGACAGATGTTATGTTTACTTACCTTGTCACTTGTGAAACAGGCCAACTTTGCCCTGGTTATGGGTGTTGTTATGATTGTCTCAGGGAGAGCATCATCCATTGTTACGTAAGATGTATCTTACCTGTTTTGTAAATAAATATGACAATGTTACATGTCTTCAATAACATAAGTGCAAGGGGTTTTTTGTGTTTGTTTTTTTTGCACAGGGAATGAATATTACCTCATTTTAAGCTGTGAATTTTATGCCTTTTTGCCGGCGGGCCAACATTTTAAGAGTATGCATAAGAACACTGTATGTAAATTTCACTACGGAAGAGACTTAATGATCTCTGCAATTAGGTGTGGGGAAAAAAATATATACATATATCGGTATCAGTGTCAATATTTAGCCAAAGGAGTTGCAAAATTTGGGATATTGACAAAAAATCCAATATCATGAATCCCTAGTGTTAGTAGTTTCTTCTTGAAAAAAGTAAAAGTAAAAGCAGTATGTATTGTTCTGTTGGCTTAAGGGAAATAGAAATATGATTCAGCGTCTTAATGCCATTTGGAAACACTGTTAAAGTTTCCTTTTCAAACAACAAAGTGAAAGCTTGTCAGTAATAAGTTACCTGCAAAATTTATCAGGACCACCTCCTCTGCGCCATTTCTCTTCAAGGCAGTTGTGAATTTCTTGAGCAAGTTGTGAGGTGTGTAAGGTGTATGAGGTGCTCCGTGTGTGGGATGAAGTGATTTGAGTTAAAATCCCTTATCAAAAACGCTTGTGGGTGGCAAGAAATACAATCCGACCGAGAAAGCATTGGGGTTGTCGGAGTTGTTTGAGTGGGAGCTTCATTTGAGCTTAAAAGATTATTTTAAAGTTGGGTCACAGTTATTTAAAGCCTGGGTTAATGTTTCTCTGACAGCACACTGGGTGAGTAAAAGTTGAACTGAAATTAAAATTCTTCTTGCCAAGACAACATATAGATGTCCATGATGTTTGTGTTAATTGGCTTGTGTAGTCATGAGGTCAAAATGCAGTTTCACAAAGAGGGACTCTAGTTTTATTTGTTTTCTTTGCAGTGATAGCATCCTCTACAGTAGCATTTTCAAAGGTGTGTCAGTTTTGGACAGGACAGTGTTTCCCACAGTATCACATTATCACCATGGAGGAGGATGATATAATTAACATCATCACTGCCTGAAGTGACCAACTGCTTTTATCAAAAACTGTTACCAAGTATGATAATACGTAATGCATTATACTTATTTACCCTTTTTCTTAATATTCATAAAGCATTCACGAGTAATTGTTCTCACAAAGAAATAGATTTTCCTGGCAGACTGCACTTAGCTGTCTTAAAGGCATAGTTCACCCCAAAATTAAAAATATAGTGGTTTTTAGCTCAAAAAAACCTTTCAAAAGTGTTTCACCGAAAAAAGGCATTGCAGTAATATCTCAAACACTTGAAGTGAATGGTAACCAGTTTCCAAACATTAAAAAAATGCACAGTAAAACCATAAAATTCCTCCATACTGCTCTTCCAAAGAAACCCAAGTGTCCAAAAGCCTCAACATGCCAAGTTGTTTTGAAAAATGTTGACATTTTTTAGCCTCACTGTTCCCTGAAGCCCGTAGCTCTTAAGACAGGAGCTTCTTTCCTGTGTGAACACGTTATGTGGTCTGTGCACTTGCAGAGACCCAAGCCATTGACAAAGACCTTGCATTATCTGCAAGATCAGTTTAAGATCAAGTATGGCGTCTGCTGCAGGCATTTGAAAGCTGGTTACCATTTGCTTTAGTTGTTTAGGTGATGACAGCAACACATTTTTCCTGTGAAAATCTGGCAGTGTTTTGTGAACTAAAAAAACTTTACCCAACTTTCCATCAGCTTGAGGGTGAGTAGATGATGACTGAATTTTCATTTTTGGGTGAACTATCCCTTTAAAATCTCCCTCCACTCAAAGGTGTGTTTTTCTTATTTTTGTGTCCCCTATATTGTCCGACCCTGACTTTAATGACCTGTATCTGAGCAAATTCTGCCACTAGAGAGGAGTTACATATTCCCCCACTGAAGGAAGAGATGTCCTTCCTTTTTTCTTTTTAGACAAGCTAGCTGGTTCGTCACATATTCATTCCAGTCTCTACAGAATTGCTCATGTCAATTTCAGGGGTGGCATTCTCCCATTTAAACTCTCACATCATCACCATCCTGTGTCAGTGTTTGTAGAGCTCTACAGAGCTGTGATGTGCTGCAGTGCAGCCCTCCAGCGTGCATGTCTGTGTGCACATTTTCTATCATTACCCACTCACTTTAATCTTGCATTTAAGTGCCAGCCTTCCTTATAGACATATCTTAAATTAATGTCTAGACGAGTTGCTGTTACTTTCTCCTGAGGCTGAGGACCAGATGTATCAAAATCTAACTCTGTGAACGTTTGTTGTCAGGCATGGGTTCGGTTTCTGCCCAGGGGGGGCCGGCTCTGCTGTCTGGAACTCTGTGACTGTGGGGCTGTGGGAGATAAAGAGTTGTTGCAATCAGTTGGTTTCATGTTAGGAAGGTGTCTCTGGCCCATGCTGTCAGATAAGGGTACAAAACGCCTTTGCTCAGATTGCCTCACCAGCTCTTAGCTGCCAGAGCACTGGGAAAGGCAACACTTCTTGTTACATAAGAAACACAAGCGGCAGACAGTTACATTTGCGGTTGTCAGTCAGGGTATGACTGATTTGAGGTGAGATTTTGAGGGTATGTATTTGCAAAGCACATTTCACATCTTGGTAAAACCTACTGAGTTGTGCTATCTGTCCAATTTTTTATTTCCCTTGCCCCGTTTAACACCATTCTTTTCTTCTTTGCATGCAGTTTGAGATTCTCTTTTCAGTCTGGATTCAAGGAATTAGCTGGGTGTCTCTCAGAAACCACTTACATTTAATCCAGTGAGAAAAAAAAAAAAAAAAAAAGATTCCTTATGTTTACTGCAGGTCCTACCTGTAGGGTGTTTCTTTACATAGCTCCAGCACTCCACTCAATGCATTTTCATCTAACTACCCCTGAACTACAACAACAGAGGCAAACAAGGTTAAAAAGACAAGCAGAACATTCAGAGATGAGACATCTTCTTTAATACTAAGAAAATTACTGTTGCATCTTAAAAGCAGGAATGCAAAGGCTAAAACTACGAGCGAACAAACACTTTGTGCGGAGATGCTCAGAATCAAATTGCCAGTGAGTTAGCACTTGATGTGAGAGGCGAGTACGAGACTTGAAATTTCTCTCTGATCACTCGTTAATACTGACAGATGGAAACCAGCCTACGCCAGATCAGACAATGCTCAACTCAGATCACTCCCACTGTGGCATCAGCGATGACAGGAAGCACAGAGTAATGACAACTGCTTTCAAATATAACCAGCTTTTGTCCTATTTAAGATAAGGTGAAAGCACACAGGGTAGCGAAGGGAAAATTGTGCACAAATGATCAAGACACAGACAGCTAATTTGATGGAAAATAAAGAGGATTAACACCCCAATGTGTTTTCAACTTCAGTACATCCGAGAATGTTGTTTTTCTCTTGCATGTCGGCACAGAAACAGTGAAGCATCATGTTGTTTTTCTAACCTTGTTATTGCTCACAGAGCCCACAGGAATCGCAGTGGGAGGATTTATTTCACTAATATTGATTACACTAATTGCACATTACTGATTATGTGCTAAAACAGAGAATGGCCATGCATCTTTCTCAGCCAAAACAATGGAACTGGATGTATGTTTAATGAAACACATCTTTGCATCAGGAGACTTTATCAAATTAGACATCATGGAAATTAGACACACGATTAATTCCAATTAAAAAAAAAAACAAAAAAACACTAATCTCAAAAACAAAATACATTGCTGTATTCTCACATAGTACAGCACAAAATATATTTGACAACATGCAT
This sequence comes from Naso thynnoides, assembly GCA_029783665.1. NCBI lineage: Eukaryota > Metazoa > Chordata > Actinopteri > Acanthuriformes > Acanthuridae > Naso > Naso thynnoides. The sequence goes on along the minus strand of JAQLOL010000026.1, from coordinate 7,577,330 downwards.
TTCATGTGTCATGTGGTTTGACATTAACAGTTAAAAGCCTTTACCTAGCTGTTTTAATATGTCCAGAGCAATGTGGACTAATTACTGGTCCATTTCCCCAGTGTGTCTCCAATAGACCAAAGTGCTCATCAGCAGAGACTAAAAGCTGCCTAAATGTATTATTTAACATCCCTTGGAGTACCAATACAGAATGTCAATGACTACAATTGATTTGTAATCATTGACGTAAGTGTCTGCTTCGATGGGGATTTAATTGACAAAATGACACTTAAAGGACAAATTTCAGGCCCACGATCAATATTCTGGTGAGCATGATTTGCTGCTGCTAATGTTAAGCAGATTCACGTCTATCTCATGAAGTGAACTGAAACAGGGTCAAGTCTCACGCTTAATAATCTGCCAGAGCACCAATACCGATCTTGTCAGGATGCTCATTTAAGATTGGTTCAACGTTCTGTTTTCATTTTATAAAGTGCGACTGCCATATGTGGGTTTTGTGGCCAAACTGTACAGTCCTGTACTTAAACACCAAAGCCTGTCAAGGAGAAAACATGTCCATCTCTGTTGCAGAGTCCAGTTCAGCGAAGATTTTCCATTTGCTGTTCAACACCTCATTTGGCAAAATCCACAAAATTTTGGTCTTGGCTCAAAGCCGCTCCTACTTTTTGCAAAGGCAGGGAGAATGTGATAGTAAGAACTGTGACTGAGTACACAAAAATAAATACCTACATCAGTTATTTATGCCCTTGTCACCTTTCCACCTGACTATTTTTTTCTCCTCGTATGTGCAAAAAATATCTGTCTTTTTTTTACAGCTGTTCAAAAGTCAGCCAACAGAGTTTTCAGTATTTCCTTGCATTTTGGAAAACAAAGTTTTTACTGCAAACAATACAACTCTAAAATGCAACAATCTACATTTATTTCAGTGTAGGGCTGATGGATGCATTAACGTTTCCACTTTTGGTAAATGTATGGATTGCATTTCTATAGTGCTTTTCTTGTCTTTGGACTACCCAAAGTGCTTTACAAATCATGTCAGCAGTCATCCATTCACACACACATTCACAATCTATTGGCAGGTGGCCTGTCTACAAAGTGCCAACCTGCTCATTAGGAACTCATACACACACAAGGATGAAAAAGCCTTTTGGAAGCAATTTTGGGTTCAGTATCTTGCCCAAGGACACTTTGACAAGCAGATCTGAGGAGCAGGGATCGAACCACCGACCTTCTGATTAGTAGACAACCCGCTCTATCTCCTGTGACAGAGTCAACCTGAATACCAATTACTTTCATCTCAGCGTATCTTTTTATAATTTATTCTGTTTTCAGTTTAAGTAAGGAGTCTCTGCATTTAGCTTTCTGGCATTACATGGCTTAGTTTGCTTTTAGCGACTGATTGCAGTAGACAAGCAGCTGTCAAAGAATAAGCCCAATTACATGTTTTCATGACATATCAGATAAAAGCTGGTGTGTGACTGATGTGATTATGATCATTTTTATTCCCCATTTCATAATTCTTTTTTCACAAGATCTCTTTTTTGAATGCCAGGTGTTTGAACACCTGTAATTAGCAAACAGGTGGACGTAATTACTCTTCTGTGCAGTAGCTCTACAGATTCAAGGGGATAGATGTCAAAATGGAGTTTGCTTTTCCAAGTCGACACTGTAAGACACTGAAGTCTTGCAGTGCTGAGCGCAGGGCCGGAGGTGTATAAATGAACATTCACGGTAGAATGAAAGATGGTCTCTCAAAATCTGGGGGAAATGAGCAAAGTGTTTTAAAATGCAAATTCAGGTTTTGTATCAGGAAAACTTAGAAAAATGCATTTTCCCACCACAAAAGGATTATAAAGGAGATCAGCCAATTACTTGTTCACACTTTGAAGGAGATGAGGCCCAAAGAGAGAAGGGTGGAGAGAGATTGAAGAAGAGAGCGAGAGAGAGAAAGAACAAAAGAGAGAGTGGAAGAAAGGGAGCGCTGATAAAATGAAACAAAAACAGTGCTTGTAGACTAGGGGGTAGATTAAGCAGGAGGTTGACTGTTTCATTGCCACCACTTGCAACAAATCTCCCAATAATAACTGCACCCAATTTCACTGTTGCAAAATAAAGAAATAAAAGAATGTGGCTTAGGCATCAAAGCGTGAAAAATCCCTCTGTGGTTGAGAGCTGGATGCCAGTGGTCTCCCTCCTGGTATTATGGCAGATCTTATCAATGAAGGGGGCATTTTGTTGGCAGGATTACCCTGGCTTTGTGAAAGGGGATATTCATTAACTCCTGTTGACATCTCACAGAGCAATCATAATCCCTTGGAGGAGCAGAGGACGAAACATATGAACCGGAACAGAAGCTTTCTGCTGCTCAGTGGCATCGAGATGTAGCTGTCCTTGTACCCTGGCAGGAATTGCCAAAGGTTCATTTATGGAAGAGTGCTTTACCAAACATATGCAAGGGCCACTTAAGCAGTAAATAAAATAAGATTGTGTGCATAAACCATAGAAGAAGTCTATATGTACAGTTGATTCTGATGCCGTGTTTCTCAAGAGAATTTTAAAGCTTGGATGTGTTGGAGCTTGGTGCCATTTTCGCATCTCAGAAAACTGGTGTTGAACTAAGGTCAACAAAAAAGCAAGTCTACATAGAGCAATCACCTGGATGCAGACATCAAAGCTATGGCAAATGTTAAATATCCAGTGTAAAGGACTTAGGCACAAATGGAGCATAATCTTAATAAGTGTGTTTTTGTTGAACATAACGACCCTGAAATAAGAACTGTTGTGTTGTCTTTTTTTTCTTTTTTAAAAGATATTTTTTGGGGGGAGGTGTGCCTTTATTGATTGGATAGCTGAAGGATTGAATAGGAAATGGAGGAGAGAAAAGGAAATGACATTCAGCAAAATGGAACCCAGGGTCGCTGCAGCGAGGACACAACATCTGTTCATGGCGTGCCCATTTGCAGCTGTCAGGGCGCCCCACAATTGTTTGTTTTCATTATCTTACAGTGAGCACTTTATATCTGCAGGCAGTGCTGGTCCTCTTCCACAGTCTGCCATGTTGCATCCCCATGTACCTTAGCCCAGAATGGACAAACAAAGCGCTCTCTCTGGGACCGTGTTTTTCCCGACTTTTGCAGCCACTGTAGGTTCTACTACACGGTTTGAAGTGAGGGACGAGCGGAGGGTTATTCAGTTGATTTCAGTTTGAAAATTTCCTGCTATCACTAACACCTACATAGAGCGTTAAGATCAGTGTTGACTGTCAGTAAATACCTCCAAATCAAGCCTGACTGCCCTGTAAATCCTAAAGTCTTATACAAGGTTGTTGAAAGGCACGATTGATGGAGCTGCACTGACTAGGCTAATATAAGGAATATACAATTGCTGTTGAGGAATTAGTAAAGAAGAGCACTATAAGTCATTCTTTAGATTTTTCATATACTTGTCCTACGCTCACTAAACTGTAGTGTGCTGCATATTGCTGTGGTCTTTTTTACATGATTGCTGTATAATTCACAATACCGTGTGATGTTTTCACACTTAGCTACTGCCCATTTCCTTACAGTTAGATTACACGGGGTGTGTGGGCTCTGCATTTCGGCTGCGCTACGAACATGCAAGTAAATTGCCCTTCTAATATATGCTCATGATCAGCTGCACCACGACACGTCTCGGAAGCAGGTCTCCGGGCAGCTCTGTGAAGAATAAGCTATGAGTCTATTTTTGAGTGATGCTGTGTCAAGTTGGACAGAGCAGACTAAGTCATACAGGAAGTCAGACACTTATTATCAACGCCTAATAATCAGGTCAACTTTCAAAATAAAACACCTTGTGCAGATTGTGTATTGCTTGACTTCATTAATGTCACAACCTGTGGTACGGAGCAGGTCAGAGGATATTTTACCACCACAACAAGAGGCTCATACTGTTCTGGGTAAATCTCACTGTACTGTACTGTACTGCAATTTAACCCACATAATTCTTAATACCTTATTAGACATAGGATTGTTTGTCTGTAGTTATCAAAAATAATAATGTTTTTAACTAAACCACAACCACAAATCAGGTTAGGACAATAGGCTGCAGGGTAAAGAAGGAACAATAAACAATTGAAAGGTACCAAAATGACATGATTTACCCAGTTTGCTACTCTGCCATGCTGGAAGCAGAAGTCAAAATAAATGAAAGCACAGTGCTCCATTTCTGAAATGCTCCTGGTGGAACATAAGGTTGCAAGACAGATTGAACAACACTGTGGCGCACACGACACAATCTCGAGACGGGTCAGTTTATTCTAGGCATTACTCTTAACGCATGATTGTGGTGGTACATTTGATATTAACCATTGTTTGCATTTGGCAACAGGGGCAGAGCTGAGGTCTACCTCAGTAAGGAATTTCAGTTGGAAGTAACCCATTCCGTGACATATTTAATGTCTCTGGGATTATTGGAATAGAAAAAAATCCAAAAATTTTATGAGGCCACAGTACTGTCCACCCCTCCTCCTCTCCTCTCTCCCAGCAGGCTACATGCAGTGTCCACACCACCTTGATGAAATATACATCAGCTGTCTCCACTACCCCTGTGTTTCTATCCTCTCCTGTCCACCCATGGCCGAGCAGAAAACTAGTCCAAAGCCAGGTGAAGTTGTCTAGAAAAGACAGACATGTAATGTTTGAAGCACCAGGGATTTCTCGCCTCACTGAGGCATGACCCTCCCGAATAATTATTCACAATGTTGGCAAGTGTCAGAAATACAGCTGTGGCGCAAGCAGAGTTAGACGGCCATACAAAATTCACAGTGACTTGAGACACCTTGTCACAAGGAAGTTTGAGAGGAAAGTTGTGGCAATGTTACAGTTGTACTGGGTTTCCCATGAAGCCACTGTTTCTGAATGCTCCATGAAGAGCACTCTCTGAAAACAGTTCAAGCAGCTAAAAATGTGTAGGCTTCCTATAAAGGATTGCTAGTACCCATCGTTTTGGATTTGGATATGGATATGAACAATACGTCGACTCAGCGACTGATTTTTGACTCAAGTTTGACTCAAGGCTCAAGTTTAACTGCTGCATCAAGGTGTGATGGCAACTCGGTTCTCTTTCATGACAGCATGTGCAGTGTGTTGGAAACGCATGTGTTTCTGCCTATAACAAAATGGACACCTGTCTTCATCCTACAGCTTGCCGGATTTGGCTTAATGGGACTTCTTTCTGCACTTGCTCACTGAAGTTTGCACCTGCTACATGTACATTACCATGCAGCGTGCTGAAGTCTTTGATTGCACCTCTGATTTCATATTTGCCCTATAATTAGCTATTAGACAAAAAAATCTAATCTAACCACACCTTTACCATAAACAACAGCCTGCCAATCATCTTTAAAAGTCTCCACATATGAAGTGTGAAGTCACATTAGTGTCTCTTCTTACACAAATCAGTTTAATTGATTCACTATTTCTCTCCCGCCTCAGTGATTAGGCCCATTAAAGCTCTTTTAATGGGACAATCTCATTCAAGTGATTGATATTTGTGGGGAGGCAAGTACAGCTCCTTTGGGGCTGGGCTGTACTGGAGTTTGCAAAAACCTTGCAATTAAAAAATGTCTCGGCTCAACTTGGACAGAGCAAGAGGGAAAAAGGGGCTATTAGTAAAGCCAATTATGAATTAAATAATCAATACCATAGAAAGCAATTAAGAAATTTGCAAAAGTAATTACTTGGTTGACTGATGGTGACTGTACTTAGGTTTATCCTGGGCATCATTTTTTTGTTTTATATACTTTGTTACTAATTCTAGAAACTTATATGCATTCAGCAATTATCCTCGACTCCTGTTCACAAACAGAAACATCAACACGTTCGATTTCTTTTGCAAATGTTTGTCTAAATATTATTTTCCCACTGTATTAGCTTGGAAAGTGCAGGTAGCATCAGTATGATCAGTTTGTTGGAATCCTGAAAACAGCCTCAGGCTATAGATTCAGTCTGTCTTACTCTAGTTCTCATGCCTGTCGGTGAAGCCTCTGGCAACCTCATTGGAATGATTCTCAAAGGTACTGTGCATGATTGTGTGTGTGTGTGTGTGTGTCTTCATGCAGCCACATTTACTATGGTCCAAACCATTCCTCATTGTTTGGTTGTATGCACACTGCGAGGCGAGCTACAGCCATTTGTTTTGTGTAAAATGCCACACTGCCGTCATCTGTCATATATGATCTCAGCAGATTAGCCGTTGAAGCACAAACAATTTATATGCCACTGACTGCAGAAGCACATTTATTTTCAACTGTGGTGTTACTGGGGTGCTAGAGTGCTGTCGCCCTCAACTGCAACCAAAAAGTTCAGAGTTAATGTGACATAAATAGTACTTGATTATGTTCGTGGGAAGGTGACATTAAAAAAAAAAAAAATCTCTTTGTTATTCATTTGAGAATTTTGGTTTATTGCTGTTGAGTAACAGTGAAATTTCAGTAGTACGCCATAAATTTATCAGATTCATTTTTACAAAAATAGAAGAATGCACACATGCAGTATTTATGTGTCATATATACATATTAATGCATGTGTGTTTGTTATTAAACTCTATGATATATTTAGGTCCTTATCATGTCCAATAGCAGCTCTGCAGTGTCTTTAAAATACTTGATATATATTTATTTATTTTGCAATAGCAAGCAAATAGAATTGCAGCCACTGGTCATCTATTTCCTGAAAGCAATTGAAGCAGTTACCTTGCAAGTGTTCTTGCAGCTAATAACTAACCATAAACAGGAGATAGTTGATAGATGCAAATGTAAAGCTTATAACAAAGCATCTCTTTCATACACTGCCATGAAAGAGCATTGATATAACAGCAGTATTTCAATATGAACACAATTAAAATTATAATATGATGTTCTGCAGGTGTTATGTTGTATTACCATGGTCACCGCCACTTTAGTTTAGCATGTTAGCATCCTAATATTTGTCAGTTTGTGCTTAACACAAAGTGCCGCTGAGGTTGATGAAAATGCCCTCACTTTTTCAGGGGTTTGCTCATAAACCAAAGTTTAGGAAAAGTGAAACATTTTAACTGATAAAGAAATCAAGGGATCATCTAAGCTATTACAGCAGATCCTGAGGAACAATAATATCTACCAAATTTTATGAAAATTCATACAGAAGTCATTCAGACATTTCACTAAAAACGTCATCATGGCATTAGAGGACAAGTCAAGGGATCGGCCAAGTTAGTAGACGTCATCCTCTGGGGTTCATTGATGCATTTACAAAATGTATCAACAATCTCAAAGGCAACACGATGGTTAGCACTGTTGCCTCATAGCAAGAAGGTCATGGGTTTGGTTCCCGGCTGGGACAGGGCCTTTTCTATGTGGAGTTTGCATGTTCTCCCTGTGTCGGGTCTGTCTCCAAGGTGCTGGCTTAGAATCTGGAGTTGGTCCCCGGGTGCCTTGCTGTGGCTGCCCACTGCTCCTCAGAGACAGATTAAATGCAGATAACAAATTTTACTGTACATTGTGTACATGTGACCAATAAAGTGCCTTTACAAATAAAAAAAAATAATAATAATTTGTGATACTTCAGTCTGGACCAAAGTGGCAGACTGACTGACCAGGGCAGAAATTACTTTGCCACCATGTCCCATGTATTACACAGGCAAAATGCTCCCATGACTCTTTGAACTCTCAACACCTGTGAGAGATCAAATTCATTTCATTATGCTGAGTGTTGAGCGTTTGAAGTGTTAGGATTGAAAAGCACAAGAGGAGCAAGGTGTCACACTGCATTATAAATGCTAAAAGGTGGGACCAAAAGACTCACGAGTGATACCAGAGGGTGATAATAATGCAGCATTGTGTTATTTGCTTCAGAATAAAGGAAAAAGAAGATATTTAACCACATTTCTGTTGTGTGGCTGGAAAACTTTGCACAAGTAAACAGTGTTTTCAGATTTAGCACCATTAGTGTGGGCATAGCCTGAGCTTCTTCTCTGGAGGATACACAAATTACATAAAGTGAGAGAGAGAGGAGGGGGGAGAGGGTGTCATGTCCTACTTGAGTAGGTGGATTAAGGAGGGGAGTAAAGAGAACCCCTGTGATAATTCCTGATGTTTATTTCATGACACAACTCTTCAGTAAATAATCTCTTCCCCTGTATTTGCCACCACAGCATCACAGCATCCTGCCTCTGCTACCTTTTGCTTCAGTGCTGAAGATCTCATAATATTTTATCCCTGACCTCTTAAACTAGGCTAAAAGCTCTATGAAGGCTTAGCTATCAATCGATCTTTGACTTGTTTTTACTTCTGTATTTCCGATATCTTCATCCCCTCACTCTTTCCTGCCTCCTGTCTAGATTTCTTCTCATCGATTTATTTGTCCTTGTTCCTCCAGCCCTCTCGCTCTTGTGCCTTCTTTCTCCGTAGCTCATCGAGCCTCCTCTCGTCTTGCCCTTGGTTTGTTATGTAAGCGCCACTCTCCTCCTTTTATCTCCCGTGCACTCATTGTTTTCTATTGCCATGGCAATCTGCTACAGACATGACGGCAGTGACTTGCAGATCTCCTAACAATGTTATTAATCTCTTGGATTGATCCAATGCTCACAAATGATGCAATTTACACTGATTGCTGACATATCACAGGGTTTTTTATCTTCATTCCTGTACAATCCGTGCTCTCAGCCTCCTGATGCCTTCTGCATAATTTTTACATTTCATATTGCCATGAGCGTCGGGTTTAAGAGGATGCACTCACACAAGTGCTTTGATGTCAACTAAATGCTTGGATCTTTGCCTAAAAAACTTTGTGTATCCCCACTGCTCTTACTTTCCACTTCCTCCAGCATCAATACCCGTCATAAAGCTGCATGTAGTTTGAGGTTTAGGGTTTTGCTCTTAGCTAATCTCTCTTGGTGTTCAAAAGCTGAAGGCCCACTGACTCCAGCCTGCTGACTCTCGCTCTACTGTCTCCCAGCAGCCTGTTGCCATGGTTACCTCAGCTCGGTGGCAGGCCGATGCAGCAGCAGCCTAATGTATGATACAACCTCCGTCACTAAACACTAGCGCTTTTGTGTCGCTGTCATAAGCCACCTCCCTGACGCCTTCTCCTCGCCCCTCCAACTGTCACCGGGCTTTGTGGGCCTGCCTCGGACCACTCACTGAAAATGACAGATGTGAACTACTTTGTGACAGACTTTAACTTTTGGAAAAGTAGCAACATTACATTGTAAAAATAATCTGTTACAGGTAAAAGTCTTTTTTTTTTTAAGTTTTACCTTTAAGTGTTAAGATTTACGGCAATCTAATATTCATAAATATGTTTTCACAAGTATATAACCCCCTGAGATTAGTGTTTCACATTAGAAATATCCCTTTATATCTACAGAGGAAGTGGGTCTTCTTCCTCTGAGTCAGCTATGTTGCCCTGCCATGTTTGTACAGTAGCCCAGATTGGACAAACCAAACACTGACTCTTAAGTGGACTTTTGTTTTTCATGGGTTTTTTGGCTCCCAAAGGTTTTCCTTTACACTTGAAGGGGGAGTTTGAGAGAGATATTTAGATATCCATATTCATAGAGATATTCAGTTGCTAGACCAATTCAGTTGGTCGCAAACTGCAACCTCACCGCTAGATGCCACTAAGTCCAACACATAGGACCTTTGAGTAAAGGTACACATTAGCAACAAAACAAACTGCTCATTATGTAGAATGTCCTACTTCATAATAAAATAAATAATATGATGCATTAGGGTGTAGGTTTAATGCCGCAGCTAGTTAAGGTGAGACTAATTTGAACTACTTCATGTACTTAAACAATCATAAAACATGTATTTTTATGTTTTGTATAATTAACACTAGAACGACCATGAGGGTCATTTTGACCCTTTTCACATTTATATGTCATATATATTGAATATATATGAAATAAAATTTTCTGTGATGCTGGTCCCTGACATTTCCTAAAAATGTCTGCATTTTCATTTAAAATGTTATTCACACAAACTGCATGAAAGTAAAGAAAATGTTATCATTTCTACCTGTTTTGGCCACAGGCGATCAAAATGACTCCACAGATTTTGCCACAATTAAATTGATACATTTTTGCACAGTGGCATTGGCATCTTGGTTGCTTGGCAACTACCATTGTCTCTGTCCAAGCTAAAACTTTGAGAGTGGCCATGAGTTCAATTTACAGAGGCATTTTCTGTCTCTCAAAACAGCACACTGGAGCAGAGCTCACCTGCATCAACCAGGAGCGGATCTGGATCATCCATCTCTAATGAAAGTGGGTATTTTCTTCCCACTTGTCAAATCTTCAGGTGTTATTTTGATTTTTTTTTTTTTTTAATGTCCCAACACAATACATGCATTACTCTCTATACTGGGTTTTTAACATGAGAGAAACAGAATTTAGAATCTGGCAGTTTTGTTCCAAATTTTAAATCGGTAAGGATTTTAGATTTAATTGTCTCCATGAGCCGTGTCACTGCTGTAGCTCCAACTGCTGACTATGTTGGTAAACAGTCCAAATAAGTGAGCCAAAGTACAATCACAAACTTCCTGCTGTTTTCAGATCTCACTGACTTGCAGCTGTTCTTTTACCTCATTCAGCAGTTCTGTGTCACTGCCCCCCCCAATCTCTTCATCCTGGGAAACAAAAAGGAGACATTTGCCTTTTCCACCATCCGTAAAGTCCCTCTCCACTCAGAAATGTTTTTTTTCTTATGTTTACATCGCCTAGAATGTAAGACCATGACTACTGTGACCTGTATCTGTGAAAACTTTTATCACAAGAGAAGTGTTTTCATATCCCTCTACTGAAGGGGGAGCTGTTTTTGCACTTCCCTAAAATCTTAATCTTAAACTCCCTTAATTCGAATCTAGCCAAGATGAGCTAAATTTAGTGCATCAGAAATTGGAAAGCCATTCATAGGCAAAGAAACCAGAAACCTCCAGCGCAGAGCGGACATGTCAGCACAGATAGTGACAGTTTTCAAATGCAAGACTGCTAATGCTGTGTCAAAACTACAAGCTAATGAGCTAGCAAACAACACGAACAAAATATGCTAACCCCACTTTTCCTCATCTGAGTCACATACATGCTTGGACTTCGATCTGAGGGAGAAAGAGTAAATGTGTTTTTTAGAGCTTTTCTTCAATTTGTATAAAGAAAAACAATGTTACACAAAATTTTAATCATGTAAATATATTTGTGTTTAGACAGGGGACTTCATTCTCTAAAATATCATCTTCCCTTAAATGTTGTTTTAGGGCACACTATATGTTTAGCAAGAAAATAACCAAAAAAAATATACCGTCCGACTATCTCTCTAAAATGATTTGTATATTGTATAAACAAAGTGAGGAAGAAAGAGACAAAATCAAAAAATGCTACTCTGTGCTTTCCCATATTAGTGTAATGAGGCCATGAGTTATTTAAAGTCACTGGGATGAATAGAAGGGCAAAAAAAAGAAGGGGAAAAAAAAACAGGTAAATCTTGCTGAAGGAAAAAAAAAAAATCTCAGTCTCCCTCTCGCCCCAGGCTCATTGTCATCCCTAACAGTTCCATGTAATATTAACATGTCAGAGCAGAGGAGCAGAGCCTATCACGCCGCCTGTAATAATCGCCGACGGTTAGAACTACTTCCTAGCATGGGGAGGAGGCGAGCACTCTGAGAATATCCCTCGTGCTTACCCAGTGGCCTACATTTAC